>OY744519.1:197631272-197646272 GCA_963556195.1 Sepiola atlantica | reverse complement strand
AATCTTCCGGACTGGATATTCTATTTTTTTCTACTTCGCATTCTCCACGGATATTTACATATAAAGTCTGCACGAACATCTTACAGTCGTATAGATTACTCAGCCTAAAATGTTCAGTAATGCAAGTAGTTCCTTTTCATATTTGTTTACGTCAACAACATTTTTCTTTAGATTGATTGTCAAAATTTAGCATTATTTAAGCCAACAAAAGCTTTTCTATATATGTTATTATTTATGAAATGAAAGGTTACTGGTAATTATTACATTACCGATATTTACCCTCTGACGAAAAGAAAATTATTCTGAAAATCCATAGATTAAGGATAATTAGATCCCTTCTTGAGTTAGAACTTCTAGTGATTTTATAAATATTGTAATTGTATAACTTTTATTTTCATTATTCATTTTATATATATATATATATATATATATATATATATATATATATATATTTAAATACATTTTTAGTGGTACAAAATGTTATTACAGTAAGGAATACAGACGTTTGTGCCATTTTTTGGGGTGGAATGAAATTGAAAAATATATAAACTAGAGGAAATCATTTGTAAAAAAAATCATCAATATACTAAGCCGGCTTTCGTCCACACTCATCAGAGTATCTACGTGGAAATAATTCAAGCAATTAAACACATTAAAAACATTAAAAAAGTATATATATATATATATATATATATATATATATATATATATATATATATGTGTGTGTGTGTGTGGGGGGGGTGCGCGTACTATTTTGTATCGGTCTACGTGACCAGCAGTGAGATTGTAATTCGGTCTGACGATTATGTAATAAGCGCCTCTTAACGGCATGCGCCTATTGCACTTATACGTGTAACTAAATGCATACGCGATAGATCTTTTAGCGCGAAATTTACACCACGCTGATATTCTGTCTAAGCTTACCTCTGAAACAAACAAAACGTATATCCTGCGCTCGCTACCGAGACCAACCGTAGACGAGTCGAGGAACCCAGGATATTATTCGTCTAATCGACATGAATAAGGCCATTGTACTTCATGCATTTGTTTCATCTGTTTCAGTGAATTACACGTCATTTTTATTTTGTTGTGAGTCCCTTATTTATTTCGATGAAAGATTGGTATCTCATTTTAGTTATCTAACATGTCCATTTCAGTCTAATTTGGCTTGACGCGATACTCTTCCATGTAAGTTCGTCATTCGCATTTACTGACTTAGTAACACCACAAAGGTAAATGTTGTTCCAAACTATATATATATATATATATATATATATATATATATATATATATATATATATATATTAGTACTTAATGTGTCCACATAAAATATAATAAAGAGATATAATTTTTATGTATCAGTTTTCAGTATTTACTTCAACAGTGCTCGATACGTAAGTAGAGCTAGGTAGAAAGCAATGACAATATTTATGGCAATTAAGCTACACAGAGGCTGCCGCGTTTTATTCCCGGGGGGAATCTTCAGGCTAAATTTAGCCTGAAGATTCCCCCCGGGGATGAAACGCGGGAGCCTCTGGGTAGCTTAATTGCCATATATATTTTCATTGCTTACTATATATATATATATATATATATATATATATAGACGCATGTATATGTAGACATATATATATATATATATACATTGATACATTAATAATTTATATATATATATATATATATATATATATTGTGTTATAATGAAATAATTCCAGGAGGAAATCCGGGTATCAGAGCTCAATTTGATACACAGAGTAAGAATAAAATAAAATGTAGTTATACGAAATTAAATAATCATCGATGCAATCATTTATTTAACCTTGTGGTATTTTCAAGCATCCAATTTAGATGATTACATTTTTGAAACTAAAAAAAGGGGGAAAATCACACTCGACAAATCAAATATAATTAGAGAGAGAGAGGGAATGACAACCTATCCAATACATATTTAGAGAGAGGGGGAAATTTGAAGCATATTTAATCTATAATAATGTAGTGAGGGAGGGATTACATAATTTATGACAGAGAGGAGAGAGGTAAGCCATATATATAAATATAGGCATTGAGGGGGGGGGGTCAATATTTCTCAAGAAATCAGGTCGTGTCAAAAATCACTAGTTCCCCCCCCCTCACCCTGCTATTTGGCAAATGACACTTACAGTCTGGCGATTAAAGTATATTGGGGGGAGGGTGAAGAACCTAAGAAAATATTTGAAAATAGACACATACATCCAAGATCAGAGACCACATCACACACATACACATACACAGGCATGCATATACACGTACACACCACATGCACATACATACACCCACACACACCCACACACACACACATATATATATATATAAATATATATTAACGTTTGGCAGGATATCAAAACAACATCGGTACCGTTGGTTTCACATTCTAAGAAAGGGGACCTGTAAATACTTTTTTTTCATCGAAAGTCTCTTAAACCTCGGTTTATGTATGTCAAGAATAAAGACAAACATAAGACAGAATAAACAGAGGCTGAAGTGAGTTTCGATAAAAGGTCGTTATAGGTCCCCTTTGTTAGGATGTTAAACTGATGGTAGCGATGTTGTTCTAATCTTCTGTTAAACATTAATAAATCAATATTACGCTCTTATTTTTGTAATTTTCTTAATAATCGAGCACTCTGATTCGATTTTCCCCCACTAACAATATATAAATATATATATATATATATATATATATATATATATATATATATATATATATATCATATATATATATATATATATATATATATATATATATATCATATATACATATATATATATCATATATACATATATATATATATAATTATACATACATACATCTATATATATATATAAGAAAATAATATCCGTGTGTTTTGTTTAACACATTTTAATCCTAATGTTCAGACGGTCACGTAACGCACATAATTTTATGAGTGTTCTTTGTTTATTGCACAATAAAATAAATGTGATATCAGTCTGTATAGGTGGAGTTCAGAAATACCTTAAGAAATCAAATTGGTATCAAAAAAAAAAAAAACTTTGTGAAATATATTTTTTTTTCAATACCGATTGTTCAAATCATCTTAAAACAAATCTATCGGGAAAAATTGTAAGAACTGACTCTTTTATAGAAACATAATCCACTATTATTGATTTACCAGAAACAAAAACATACTTTAAACTGGTGATCTAAACAAATTAAGTATTTGAACTGGTTAAGGGATTTAAAATGCATTTAGATTTATGATGTATATGTTCATTTAATCACACCTGAACTTATAAATGAAACACAGAAGCTTGAAAGTATAGAATATAATATTTTGGTGTTAAGAATAGTTTACTTTATCCAGTGCATGGTCTTGGCCTATACATATACTTAAGGTAATTAAACTCAGAATTGTAGAGCTGCCTACGAACGTTTTACGATTACATGATCTTATAGAAATCTGAACGCTGATAAATGAAAGCTTTATACTATTTTCAAACGATTAACTCTTATGATTACTGTAGATAATAATTAACACCTTAGAAAGAGTTTATCTGATATTTACCTTAAACGTCCAAACAGGGTGCTAGTGTTTAACCATATCTATTTGATAGATATTGACCTACGGCCGCACGACTGTAGTCAACGAAACATTCCAAAGCCGTGTCAAGCCATTAACAACATCTCAGGAAGGGACCAAACTTCAGCTGTTGATTGGAGGGCTATAGAATTAAAACCTGCTAGTAGCATGGCGATCGCTCTTCTGAGGGCTTTTCACTTTGACCAGAAGCAGCCTGGACTAAGTGGAAAACATTCAACTGCCTGAGAACGGGAATGATGCGATCGAAACTTAGGATAGCTTTATGGGGCTAAAAACGATACAAAGATCTACGAATGTAAATAGGAAGATCATACGATACAACACTACTTGTCTGCCGTCTACTGCCAAACCAGTATAGCTTGAAATATCTTGTAGAGTACAATACCAATGCAAAAGACAAGGTAAATGGTGGGAAGCTGTTGTCTGACCACATGAGTAAAGACGCGCAAAGAAGAAGAAATTCCAACTGTATGATAAACCAAATGATAAATTATGATATCTAGATAAACAATCGAACCATGATAATATAGTTATCAGGATTAAATATGAAAATACATTTTATAAAAGAGGAGAATGCTACTCAAGATAAAATACGTAATGTTATGATAAAAAAATGTTGCTACATATAATATGGAGCTTTGCACACATCACAATAAAACCAATACATCTAAATCACACGTCAACATTAATAACAACAGGCATTATATAGAGTCTAATAATGCAAACATTTATCACAAAAATCATAATAGGAAAAAAATTAGGTCAAATATTTAATCGCAAAATTACCGTAATAGCCATCAATATAACTTTGATAATAATAATTAACTAAGTAAGAATAAGATTTCGTTCAAACAGGAAGAGGAATATTTATATCAAATCTGGTGTCTAAAGTTGCTTGCAACATTGTAGGATCATTTTACCGCTCCAGAAAGAATATAACCGCTGACGAAATACAGTACCTAAAGTAAAATACGACCAAATATGGGATACCGTTGTCACATCTTAATTGGTGCGCATAATTACAACATCGACTTAAAAGACTAATCAGATACGTCTTATTCTCTTATTTTTTGTCTCTGTCTCACACAAAATAAGTTGTTAGTCTTTCATATTGCTTCATGATAGATTTTCAGATAAGCTTCACTTTTCAGTTTCCCATATAAGACATTAACAGCGATATATCGTCTAGCTACAACCACTATAAGTAATTTTGTACTTTCTATTTCTGTGTACCTAAAACGAAACTGAACTTTCATGGGCCATGTTTTTCTTACTAATGACTTTTTGCCCGTTAAATACATTATACGGGGTGTTTCAAATCCCATGAAATACATTAGACGGGGCTGTTTCAAATCCCATGAAATACATTATACGGGGCTGCTTCAAATCCCATGAAATACATTAGACGGGGCTGTTTCAAATCCCATGAAATACATTATACGGGGCTGTTTCAAATCCCATGAAATACATTATACGGGGCTGTTTCAAATCCCATGAAATACATTATACGGGGCTGTTTCAAATCCCATGAAATACATTATACGGGGCTGTTTCAAATCCCATGAAATACATTATACTGGGCTGTTTCAAATCCCATGAAATACATTATACGGGGCTGTTTCAAATCCCATGAAATACATTATACGGGGCTGTTTGAAATCCCATGGTAACAATTTCATGTCAGCCGTGTTATCAAATAATCAAACTCTGCACACGTTCAACCATTGTCTTCAATTCAAAAAGTGGTGTATTATTGTCTACTTAACAAACCTATTAACACTTATCCATTGAGTGGTCGTTTGTCTTAATAAGACGTGACTCAGTAGTTGTACAAGTCCTTCGTATCGTCAACATATTAAAACAATTATGTCTAGAGAATGTAATAGACACTACACCCAAGACACAATCCACAACAAAATGTCTACAGTCTCATATGAGACCGAAAAAAATAAACTTAATAAACACAATAATAATAATAATAATAATAATAATAATAATAATAATAATAATAATAATAATAATAATAATAATGATAATAATACTTATAAATGAAATATACATTTATATAACACTAAATGACAAGACCAAAGCTTATTAATCATATCATTTTATGGTATATTTATAAAACAAAATATAGGAATTCCCCCATAAAGTTGGTAAGTGCAGTCTTTGTCTTGCTGAATCTGTTTCGATTCTTATTTGCCGAAAAAATCTAACTAACAAGAATGCTGAAATCTTATTAGGATGTTGCTTACTTAATTATATATATATATATATATATATATATATATATATATATATATATATATATATATATATATATAAGCTACAAAATTATATTTATGACAATTAAGGTACAGAGAGGCCCCCCGCGTTTCATCCCCGGGGGGGGGGATCTTTAGGCTAAAATGCATTTTAGCCTAAAGATCCCCCCCCCGGGGAATAAACGCAGGAGCCTCTGTGTAGCTTAATTTCCATACATATATTTTCATAGATTACTACCTAGCTCTACTTACGTATCGAGCACTCTTGAAGTAAATACTGAAAATTAATACATAAAAAAGTATATCTCCTTATTAAATGTTATGCGGATACATAAAATACTAATATATATATATATATATATATCTATATATATATATATATATATATATATATATATATATATATAGTGTGTGTGTGTGTGTGTGTGTGTGTGGCAGCAAACTTGATATCGCAATCGCTTGTTCATTTAATTCACACGTGAGCATGTCGAATAAAGATTTTCAAGCCCACAATTCTCTTACAGTCTCAGGGACAGTAATTGGAGATATGCTGTCTTATACAAATTGTTGATTCGGTTCTATATTTCTGGAGTGTTTTATGTCGTCTTGAAACTGGTACACATTGGCAGTCTTTACCGAATAGCTTGTAGGTCGCTATCCTTTGATATATATATATATAGTTTACATGTTCTTTTTGGAGACAACTGCGACTGTGGCAGTCCCCACAGACCCAATCACGGAGATGTGCAACCATTTGACAACATCCCACACACACGCAATGACGGAGAATTGCGACACTTTTATTTCTCAGATCAGCCGCTCATTTCCTTTCTTAAGATCTTCAGAAAAATGTGATATTGATTTATATGGATATTCATATCAAAAATGGCTCCTTATTTTAATACACCGCAACCTTAAATACTCCTATGTATAATATTCAGTATTAAATAAACAATTATACAACAATGAGTAATATACTGAGAGAGAGTATTTGTATTTGTATATTTCCACTGAATGTTCCTATTAAAACAACTGATTCCTAATATAATAATTAAACCAGCATTTACGGTTTCGTGCAAGAGAAATTAATATTTAATTAATAATACATTTTAGGAGGTTAAAAAGTGGGCCTTGGTTTTACTTTTCACACACCCTTAATGCTCGCTTCCCTTATTTTGTCCTTTAGTCCTCACACTCGATGAGTCATGCTTCTGGCAAGGGGGAATAATTGCTGTTTTATGGCACGGAAGCTCTCCATCTAACACTTATCGTTGGCTAGTTTTTAAGCTTGAACTAGTTTTGTTTAGCTCCTTACATAAAGTGGCTTCATGCCTTGTCTGGAGCGACTTCCATGAATAAGAATACATCAGGGGATGGTCAATTTATCTACCCTTGGAATACGCAATCAATAAAGTGTACTACTAGATATAAAGGATAAAAACACTGAACATTGCTTTTATTTTAATTAAAGAGACAATTTTACCATCCAGGAAATTACTTCATGTACTTTAATTTTAAGACTTTTAAAAACCTTTACCACGAATATATCGACACATCCAAGGGAAAAAATATTTATTTTTTGTATGTAACGTGAAATACAACATACTTTTGTAAACTCCGTTTTTCTTATACCTAAATAATTTTCTTTTTTTTTCTTCATAGTTATTGGATGAATTTTTAAAAAAAATTCTCATAGATTGAGTTTGTGGCCTGAAAAATGTATATTGAAAAGTATAATATTATTTTACAATGTTATTATTTTACTTTTTATTTCTTATTTTTTTTATTCCAGTATATTCGAGTTCTACTAAATAATTAGTGATAGCATTTCATTTGTCACACAATTTAAAAAAAAAATTATTATTAATTTATTTAGGCGAAACGGCTGTCTGGTCATAACAATGTCTTGTCTTCAACAAAAAAAACAACTATTATTTTATGTTCTTAACTTTTAGATCTTTTATTTATCGCAAAATTCACAAATAGCAAAATATTTCCAGTAGGATTTCGGTAAGTTTTCGTGTCATATGAAAGTTCAAATGATAACACCTGTATATTTAGTTCTATGGTAAAACGCTGAACAATAGACATCAACACGAAAGATTCGATGCTTACTTAAGTTAGCCATGCTGATGACGGCTGTAAGCAATGAATTACTTTCATGTATTTATAAAATTTATTAAAAAAAATATATTAACGAAAAATCTGCCCTATAACGTTAAGGGAGACTAATTGTGCTATTTTCTGCATCTTAATGACTAAGGAATTGAAATAATTGAAATAATAGTAACCACAAGTAACGAACGCTGTAATTACCAATAAAAACAATTACATAAAATACATTATATATATATATATATATATATATATATATATATATATATATATATATTTATTTATTCTGGTACAGAAAAATTAGTACAACATTCGTACCGTCGGTTTCAAGCACGGAAGGTCTTACCCATCCGTCTCTCTTCAGCTTCTGCTGTCATCTGTTTTGGAAATGTCCATTTCCACAACAAACCGACGGTACGAATGTTGTACTAATTTTTCTGTACCAGAATAAATAAATATTATGCTCTAAATTTTTAACTTTAATTCTTAATTAATCGAGCACTCTGCTGGGATTTTTCCTACCATTTTACAAAGAAGTTATATATATATATATATATATATATATATATATATATATATATATATATATATAATGTTTCATTTATATATCCATATAATATGATAAGGTGATATAATATATTGTGTATAGATTTTCAGTATTTACTTCAACACTTCTCAATGCGTAAGTAGAGCTTAGTAGTTGTCGCATAGAAAATAGATTTATAGCAAAATGCTTCATCTCCGCAGGAAATCATATCTCTCCACTCTCTCTCTCTCTCTCTCTCTCTCTCTCTCTCTCAGTATCTTCTTCTCTCACTGTGTCTCTCGATATATATATATATATATATATATATATATATATATATATATATATATATATATACACATATATATATATATATATATATATATATATATATATATATATATATATATATATATATATGCATATATGCATGTACAGATGTAGAGAGATATATAGAGCGAGGGGTGGTAAACGAGAAGAGCTAAAGAATTATTACTTTCTAACTTTCCATATAAGATAACTACAATATCGCATTTAATCAATCTTCCGCCTGCTTAATCTCTATCGGTCGTCTTAATCAATAAATAGATCTAGCCATTCTAATTACTTTAATTGCTTGACTTGTTTGAGATTATCTTTATGTCTCTTTTATCGTAGCAAGCTTTGGCCATAATACGAGCGGCCAAGCAAGATAATCGTGATTACAAATATCTAATTGCATATATGTATACACACTGCAAACACACACACACACACGCATATATATATACATATATATATATATATATATATATATATATATATTTATATATGTATATATAAATATTTATATATGTATATAAAAATATATATATATATAGATATGTATATATAAATATATATATATATATATATAGATATGTATATATATAAATATATATAGATATGTATATATAAATATATATATATGCATATATAAATATGTATATATATGTATATGAATATATATATGTATATGAATATATATATATATAAATATGTATATATATATGTATATGAATATATATATATATGTATATATATATATGTATATATATATATATATATATATATATATATATATATATATATATATATATATATATTGAGAGAGAGAGAGAAAGAGAGAGAGAGAGAGTACAGGGTAATGTATCATCAGTGCAGTTCCAACAAGAGAAAAATGTATATTTAAAGAAGTGAGGCTACCAGCATTTGTAAAATACTTTTTTGTACCATAGTTTGTTATTTTATTATTTTATCATTTCATAATTTTGTGATTTTATAACGCGTTTCCAGCTTTTCTTGCTTGCTCTCTTCAGATATATCCTTCATTTGAAAAAATATTCAATTTTTAACAGGTTAAGTTTTCTGCGCATGTGCGTGCATATGTGCGCGTGCGCGCACCGGTTCATGTGTTTTCATAGAGTTTGCGTCTTTGGGTCAAAGTTATATTTTGTTTTAAAGTATGTGTGATGTTGATTTTTATCTTTGCGGTCAACTTCGTTGGAGGTGGTTGAATACACTTTCTTCAGAATGCTTAAAGTTGGTCTTCGAATTTGATGACCTTGTCGGCACTCTGTCTGAGTGTGTGCGCGTGTGTGGGGGGCTATCTATGGTCTGGGACCCGCGTGCATACACACACACACACACACACACACACACACACACACATATATATTTATATATATATATATATATATATATGCTAACATATTCTGAAATCTATCTATCTCTATATCTCTCTTTATATATATATATATATATATATATAAATAAATATAAATATAGCTGTTTTTGTAAGATCGTAGGAGAAATCCCAGCAAAATGCTCAATTGAATGAGAAAATAAAAAATAAGAGGGTAATATTCATTTATTATTCGGTATAAAAGATCAGCACGGCATCAGTATCATTGGTTTAAAGCTCAGAGTGCGTTAACCTTTCGGCTATCTTCAGCTTTGTTGTCACGTGTTAGAGAAAATAAAGGAGCTTGTATAAACCATGATTGAAAGATAAAATTAGTATTGTCTAAATAATCGTTTATAGAAATATATGTAAGATTAAAAGGTTTGATAAATTCTAAAAAGGGGGAATGAAGTTTTTACAAATTAAGATTGAACATTTTAAAATAATTTTATAAAATTCCGTGAGCCACAGTTTATGCTAAACACTATTTTTATCTGACATTTCATTTGCGTTGAAGATTTAAATTAGTTAGGCTTACATTAAGTTTTAAAGAATGAATTGTTACGTTAAAATTTTTTATGAACCGAAAGGTAATAAAACAATTAAAAATTTCAAAATTAAAATTAAAAATTAAAAATGTATATTTAACATTTTAAATCTAATTTTTTATTAAAACTATATATAATTTAAAAGTCGGAAACCACGCGTTATTGCCAATGGGAAAAAAACGGTCTTAGGAGGGCAACTCTATACAAGTCGTTATTAAATTAACTTTGAAGGCATAATATGAACATAGAACATATACACTTATAATGGAGTACCTATTTATTATGAAATTAATTAATGATGTCTGAGGGGTTCTCTAATGTTTAAAATAAATCTAAATAGGATCGTTTTGTATTTACTTGTCACGAATCTGTATATATATTGGAGATATGGTGAAAATATCTGGCGTTTTACAGGTACAGTATAAGTCGACTTCGAAGTTGTTCTGTAAACACAACATTTTGTTTATAAATATGTTTTTATAACAAATGAATATACTCAAAAGTTGATTTAAAGTTGTCCAGTAATAATTAAATTTGAATTTTAAAAAATTAAATTATATACTGTTTTCGCTCGAAAAGCGTGATTCTTAATAAAAGCTGTGACAATACTTTCTGTTCTATCGGAATCATCGATATATATTTATTTAAAAAATGATTCTTATTTGATTACATGATAATCTATTGCTTAACCAATTATC
Organism: Sepiola atlantica; assembly: GCA_963556195.1. Classification (NCBI taxonomy): domain Eukaryota; kingdom Metazoa; phylum Mollusca; class Cephalopoda; order Sepiida; family Sepiolidae; genus Sepiola; species Sepiola atlantica. The sequence continues at coordinate 197,634,820 of OY744519.1, read as the reverse complement.
CGGTTTACTAGTGTTTTAAACAATATAAACCAAAGAGTCTAGGTAATTCATTATGAATAAATAAAAAAATTAGAAACAAGTTGTAAACGCAAAATGTTCGCAAAATTGAAGAATAAGTAAAATCAAAGTACATTAGTCCAATCACTCCAAAAATAGAGTTAAACGATAAAAAATGAAACTAGTAATAAAAGCAAGCGCAGTTGTATTCCGAATCAATTTGTTTGGGTATACATTATATGATACTCTTACAGAGAACGAAACGCGTTTGAGTGACTTCGCGTCGTCAACTGTTCGGTAGGTCTCGTGAGCGCCCGAGAATTCACGAGGCGAAGACTGCTAGACAATACATTGAAGAGTGTCCGATAAATTCAAGAAAAGTTGCAAATTAAAAAAATGTAAAATACATATGTAAAAATAAAGTACGCACACACCATAACTGTTATTAATTAGATATGTTTCTTTTGCCAATGAAACAATATTTAAGCAAATGTTTAGAAATATTTTTTTTTTGTGTGCAACGAAAAGTTTCATCAAATGTTTTTTTTATATACCAAACAACGAAAACACTGTTTTTAGCTCATTTTCGTTTGTTTCTTTTTTCATTTATTTTCAATGTTTCTTTTTCCTTTCAATATGTTCTGTGTTGATGTTTAGTTTTAGGGTTTACCGTTTAGGCTAATTGTTTAGGGTTATGGTTAGGTTTTAGGGTAAGGTTTTAGGGTTAGGTTTCGTCTTTCGCTAGACCGTTACTGACAAAACTCAATTAGTTCCTCGGGAGATTCGACGCGCTGACACAGATCGTAGCCATTATTTTTTAAGTGCTTCAGATCGTAGAAATTGATATCTTCCCAAAGTTATCGTCTGATGACTGCAACTTGATTAGTGTATAGTTGCATCAACTCTCCGGACGCTTTATAGATCTGTCCGAACGTTGACGACACGAAGTCACGGAAACGCAGGCCATTCGCTATAAGAGTACATATTTTATGAAATTATATGATAATAGATTTAAATATATCAATATACATATATATATATATATATATATGTATGTATATATATATATATATATATATATATATATATGTATGCATATATATTCTATATTAGGAGTCGACCTATCAGTGTAGCTATGTACAGCGATATCAAACACCCGAATCCCGACGTATTATTCATATATGTCATTAATTTTAAGGCAATCATAGTATATTAAAATAGTGCTATTTATTTATTTGCATTCATTTTACGATACGTGAACATTTTACTTTACTGCAAATTGAAATAATTATTTACTTCATGTATAGCTATATATATATATATTTCAGTCTGAACATTCATTACGAGGATGAAACGCGGAAGCGTCTGTATAGCCTTATTACTATGAATATATTTTCATAATTTTCTGAATCTCCACAGTTTATCAGCTGTTCAAATATTGGCCGCGAGGTTTAAGACGTTGGATTGAAGTTGAAAAATACTTATAATCCAGGGTTTCGAATCGTGTGACCAGTAGTGAATAGTCATACTTCTACGCTGAAGAGTCTTGATTGAAAAGAGACGAAACGTATACGTCCGTAGATAATAAACAACAACAAATATTTTTCATATTTGTCGCTCCTTAATAATTAGTAGAGCACTTTTATAGTAGTGCAAATACAGCGTGACGTCATTTGTTTTATAATGCATCATTCCTTAATATAAGTAGAATGCCTGTGTCGCCATCGCCGCTTATAAATGTATTTAAAACTACCACAGTTTATCAGCTGTTCAAATGTTGGCCGCGAGGTTTAAGACGTTGGATTGATGTTGAAAAATACTTATAATCCAGGGTTTCGAATCGTGTGACCAGTAGTGAATAGTCATACTTCTACGCTGAAGAATCTTGATGGAAAAGAGACGAAACGTATACGTCCGTAGATAATTAACAACAACAAATATTTTTCATATTTGTCGCTTCTTAATAATTAGTAGAGCACTTTAGTAGTAGTACAAATACAGCGTGACGTCATTTGCTTTATAATCCATCATTCCTTAATATAAGTAGAATGCCTGTGTCGCCATCGTCGCTTTAAATGTATTTAAACTACCACAGTTTATCAGCTGTTCAAATATTGGCCGCGAGGTTTAAGACGTTGGATTGAAGTTGAAAAATACTTATAATCCAGGGTTTCGAATCGTGTGACCAGTAGTGAATAGTCATACTTCTACGCTGAAGAGTCTTGATTGAAATCTTCCGTAGATAATAAACAACAACAAATATGTTTCATATATATATATATATATATCCATCTCTGTCGCTCTCTCTCTATGTATATATATATATATATAGTAAGTGCATGGTTGTTGGTTCCTTGGTGTGAATCCCATGAAACTCAAGGGTGTATAGAATAGTGCTCAATAGCAAGTACACATGTATTCTAAAATACATGTTTTTATTTGGGCAGGAACTACGTAAGTGCATACATATTTGGGCTGTTTATAAATCCGTTAAGATGAATGGATAACTTAAATTATTTCATACTGTTTATGTAAGTAGAAAGGGGACTTAAACAGTAATGGAGGAAAGTTATTTTTTCGCGCAAACTAATTTATGTATCTATATACAAAGACAGAATCTAATACCCACATACATATACATTCGCACACTTGTGTCTATATACATAAACATTTATAGACTTACATTTACGCACACACGACTAAGTCATATGTGTGTGGTTTGATATTTAAGTATTCTTAATCCCATTCGGTCTTTTATCGGATGTTCTTTTTGTAGTCATTTGCTTAATAGTGAGGCTATACCCATTCGTTTGCATACGAATAGAGGGTAAACAGCGCATGCATGCATAAATGAGAACATATACACGGCAACATATATCCATATAAACCCTGTGTATCGCTTTATTGCAGGTCAATATTTTTTTAATTTTGAAATTGCTATGAAACGCAGAGAAGTGAAATTTGGTACACTGGAAGAGCATAACAAGGTGCCTTATTTCCCTGATTTTTGTGGAATTTGAACAAATATTTTGAAAATTATGCTAATTTTTCTATTTTCTGTTAATTTAAAGTGTGTATCACTTTATTGCAGGTCTCCCAAAATGCCTAGAAAGGGTCGATTGACAGCTAGTGAAAAGGTACGTGTTGTTGCAGGCCTTGCAGAAGGTTTATCTCTCGTAGATCTAGCCAAGGAGCTTGGAAGAGATCGAAGAACATTGTCTTCATTCGTTGAAAATCCAAACATCAAACCAAGGAAGAACAAAAACACAAGAAAGTCAGTTTCTGCTCGTGATGTTAGAAAGATTCGCCGTCAACTTATCAAGCAGCCGGGCAGCAACAGTGCTGCTATATTTGACAAGGCTGGAATATCTTCCTTGTCCAGAAAGACACGCTGCAATGTCTTAAACGAAATTGCAAGAAGCATTAAGCCCATAGAAAGACCGGTTTTAAACCAAACTCATAAGGAAAAACGTTTGGCTTGGGCTCAGAAATACATGAAAACCAGCTTTGAAAATGTTCTTTTCACCGATGAGGCCAGAGCAACCCTTGAT
>OY744519.1:197623772-197626272 GCA_963556195.1 Sepiola atlantica | reverse complement strand
AGTTTCATGAATTAAAACTGTTCTTTAAATATATATATATATATATATATATATATATATATATATATATATATATATATTGATATCTGAGGACGATTCGACGAAGAATTGAACCGTTCGTGCAACCTGTGAACCCTATTGATTTTGTATTTATTTATATACAAAAATTGCCATCAGAAAAATTGAAATAAAAAGTATAATTTAACAGACGAATTCTGTTATTTTTAACAATGTTTGCATATATATATATATATATATATATACATATGTATATATATGTATATATCAATATATATATATATATATATATATATATATATATATATATATATGTATATATGAATATATATATTACTATTTCATGTATCCACATGAACATTTATAAGGTTATACATTTTTTGTGTATCAATTCTCAGTATTTAGCTCAAGTAGAACTAGATAGTAAGCTATAAAAATATATTTATGGCAATTAAGCTACACAGAGGCTCCCGCGTTTCATCACCGGGGGAATTTTCAGACTAAAATGCGTAGAGTTAGTTTTGCCGGGTGTTGTTATTTGCACGGCTAGCAAGTTTACGAATCAGATTTGTGTTGTTCTCTCAGCAATAGTGGGGCTTCCCACGAACAATGGTCCGGTGTGTAGTTACTTCCTATAGCCTGTTCTATTGTTCCGTTTTTCATAGAGTTGCCTATATACAGTTTTTCGTTGTGTCAGTATAATGGGTGAACATATTTAAACACGTGGTTCTTTGCATTTCTACTTTGAGTTTAAGTGTTTTAATTGTTATGTTTTAGTTTAGTTTAGTTTAGTTTTTTTTTTTTACTCATTTATTTATTTATTTATTTATTTATGTATTGTTAGCCTGAGGGAAATTTATTTCCGTGCAGGCAGCTGTTTGGTATCTGACTTATTCAGTGTAATTGATTTTGGGGGTCTTTAAAGTTTAAGATTTTAAATTTTTCATTGAGACATTATCTACACGGGTCGTCTAAATTTCTACATCAACCGGTCGGTCGTATTATTTTCCATTCAATTTTTGGTGAGCGTCTTTGTTTTTAAATGTGATCTTGCGGTCATAATATCTTGTTTCATACGCACGTAGTACTAACAAGAATAACAAGAACTACTATAATATATGAATTAAATAGATATTCATATATTCTATTAATTTATGCTTCATATGTCAAATGTTGAGTTTGTAAAGAAGTAAATAACCAACATTGTCACCTCGGCAATTCACCACTTAACAATGTAATAGTAAATCTTTCTTTTAGTCTTTTGGTCTTACCGGATTCCAGAACAGTAATTCATCTTGTCTGGTGCAGTATCCAGCTAAGTGATGTTACTTGAGTAATCATTGCTTTGGGAAGGTGAACAATTCTTCGTATAAGACAGTTTAAAGCTGTGTCGAAGGTACCTTACCCTATACTTCGAATACTCTGTCATTTTAAATGTGTGGTCAAGGTTTCTTGTAGGGGGAAGTATCCTCATGTCATGTTATCCTGACAAACCCTTGCACAGAGAAACCGAAGACACTCGAGGATAGTGTGTAGTAGGTAATTTATTCTCTTTTAGACCCTATACATATATATATATATATATATATATATATATATATATATATATATATATATGTGTGTGTGTGGGTGTGTGTGCGTGTTAGTATGTGTATGTGTGTGTCGAAACTATACTATATTAGAGAAGTTTAGAATTGTCAAAAGAAAATGATATATTTAGCAAGATCCTCCCTATTATCTGAACTTAAATGAGATTGGCAAACTCATAAGCTGAACTGTTTTTTACTAAAAACTACATTCAACATTAAAGTTGCTTTCACTAATAAATGTAATTTGATTTCTACCTCAAACACTAGTAAGGATTAATTGGAATGGATTAAATAACCGAAACAACATGACAAATATTTGTTTTCGTTCAATGGCGAATATATTTAATTATGAACATTTAAATTAACGTTCTTGTTTGAATTATTATATTTGACATTTTTAATTGATACAACGTGCCACGTTTACAGTGTGTATACACAACGAAGACAAATATGTAATGAAGGATGCCTCGATATAAAAAATGAGATATAAATTAAGTTAACTCTCTAATCAACCAAGAAGAAGAGGATAATTTAATATTCTATCATAATTTAAGAAGATCGAGTTCATACAAGAAAAAAAACAAAAAACAAAGGAAATAAACAACGCATTTTTTATTTAATAAGTATATTACGATATACACTTTGAAATTACGTTTTCTGTGCAAGGTACACGTTTTTGTGTAGGGATGTCTTTTGTAATACCTACCTACTTTTATAGTGCGGCATGAAATATGGATTTTGCGAAATAGCCTCATTCCGAATGAGGAAGTTTCAGGTGAGTATCAAATTCGCAAGCGGTGCTCATGTTGGATAATGACCCTATGAGAATGGACGTATCTGTTGGAAGTCGTTGGTTTGTATTTGCGCGAATTAGCGCGGGTGCAGTCGAGTGC
>OY744519.1:197561272-197618772 GCA_963556195.1 Sepiola atlantica | reverse complement strand
ATCGTTTGCGTTTGTTTGTAACACCTAAGGTTGAAATCGCATTGCCATTACTATGTCACGTTTAATTATCAATAATCATTTTCGGTAGTCTATTACGTTTAAATTACAAATATCGTTTGCGTTTGTTTGTCACACCAAAGGTTGAAATCGAATTTTCCTTTCTATGTCACGTTTAATTTGCAATAATCATTTTCGTTAGTCTATTACGTTTAAATTACAAATATCGTTTGCGTTTGTTTGTCACACCTAAGGTTGAAATCCCATTGCCATTACTATGTCACGTTTAATTATCAATAATCATTTTCGTTAGTCTATTACGTTTAAATTACAAATATCGTTTGCGTTTGTTTGTCACACCTAAGGTTGAAATCGCATTGCCATTACTATGTCACGTTTAATTATCAATAATCATTTTCGATAGTCGATTACGTTAAAATTACAAATATCGTTTGCGTTTGTTTGTCCCACCTAAGGTTGAAATCCCATTGCCATTACTATGTCACGTTTAATTATCAATAATCATTTTCGTTAGTCTATTACGTTTAAATTCCAAATATCGTTTGTGTTTGTTTGTCACACGTAAGGTTGAAATCGCATTGCCATTACTATGTCACGTTTAATTATCAATAATCATTTTCGTTAGTCTATTACGTTTAAATTACAAATATCGTTTGCGTTTGTTTGTCACACCTAAGGTTGAAATCGCATTGCCATTACTATGTCACGTTTAATTATCAATAATCATTTTCGTTAGTCTATTACGTTAAAATTACAAATATCGTTTGCGTTTGTTTGTCACACCTAAGGTTGAAATCGCATTGCCATTACTATGTCACGTTTAATTATCAATAATCATTTTCGTTAGTCTATTACGTTTAAATTACAAATATCGTTTGCGTTTGTTTGTCACACCTAAGGTTGAAATCGCATTGCCATTACTATGTCACGTTTAATTATCAATAATCATTTTCGTTAGTCTATTACGTTTAAATTACAAATATCGTTTGCGTTTGTTTGTCACACCTAAGGTTGAAATCGCATTGCCATTACTATGTCACGTTTAATTATCAATAATCATTTTCGTTAGTCGATTACGTTTAAATTACAAATATCGTTTGCGTTTGTTTGTCCCACCTAAGGTTGAAATCGCATTGCCATTACTATGTCACGTTTAATTATCAATAATCATTTTCGTTAGTCTATTACGTTTAAATTACAAATATCGTTTGCGTTTGTTTGTCACACCTAAGGTTGAAATCGCATTGCCATTACTATGTCACGTTTAATTATCAATAATCATTTTCGTTAGTCGATTACGTTTAAATTACAAATATCGTTTGCGTTTGTTTGTCACACCTAAGGTTGAAATCGCATTGTCATTACTATGTCACGTTTAATAATCAATAATCATTTTCGTTAGTCTATCACGTTTAAATTACAAATATCGTTTGCGTTTGTTTGTCACACCTAAGGTTGAAATCCCGTTGCCATTACTATGTCACGTTTAATTATCAATAATCATTTTCGTTAGTCGATTACGTTTAAATTACAAATATCGTTTGCGTTTGTTTGTCACACCTAAGGTTGAAATCGCATTGCCATTACTATGTCACGTTTAATTATCAATAATCATTTTCGTTAGTCTATTACGTTTAAATTACAAATATCGTTTGCGTTTGTTTGTCACACCTAAGGTTGAAATCGCATTGCCATTACTATGTCACGTTTAATTATCAATAATCATTTTCGTTAGTCTATTACGTTTAAATTACAAATATCGTTTGCGTTTGTTTGTCACACGTAAGGTTGAAATCGCATTGCCATTACTATGTCACGTTTAATTATCAATAATCATTTTCTGTTAGTCTGTCACGTTTAAATTAAAAATATCGTTTGCGTTTGTTTGTTACGCTTAAGATTGAAATCGCATGTTTCTTTGCATTGTAACGCTTTAGTTTTACAAAGCAGTTTCTTTGATATTTGACGTTTAAATTTTAAATAGTATTTTATTGGTCTTACACAGTTTTGTTTGAAATAGAAATTTAGTAAATTTGTCACTCATGAGTTTCAAGTACCAGTTCCTTTTCCCATGTCAAGTATGAATTTTAAATATAATGTGCGTTGATATTTAATGTCTAAGTTTCAAATAACATGTTCCTGGCTTTGTTATTCTAAGTTGTAAATGGCATTGTTGTTGCTATGTAAAGCTTACGTTTTAAATAGCATAGTAATTGGTCAGTCACGCTTAAGACATGAATCCAATTTGCATTGTTCTGTCAAGACTGACTTTAACATTGCATTACCATTGCTTTGCTATGCGTAATTTCAAATACAATGGTCGATATGTTGTTTCATTTGTTATAAATAGAAATGTTGTATTTTTGAAAAATCACTTTTATCAAACCTAAGATTAAAAAAATCATTTTGCTTGGTATGTGCTTGGTATGTCACGTTACGTTGTATGTTTCATTTTCGTTGCTATATCAAACTTACGTTCGCAACTTCATGTTGGTTTGTATGTCACGCTGAATTTTGAAGTAGGACTGTTGTTACTCTGTCACGCTCACACGCTAATCAGCTTTCTCGTTAGTAGATAATGCTTAAGAAGACAGTCGAATGTTTGTTGGCCTGTCACGCATAATTTGGAAAGACGATGGTCGTCACTCTGCAATGCTTCAATTTTAAATAGCACTTTCTTCAGTCAATCACGCTTACCATTGCAATAGCATTTTCGTTGGTTTGACACGCTTACGATTCAAATAAAATTATCGTCAACATGTCTCGCTTATGTTTGGAATCGATTGTTTTTCGGTCTCCACTCTTAAAAGCATAAGAAAACATTGCTAAACGCCTTTATTCATATCAATACTAGGATCAGTCTATCTGTCGGTCGTGCTAACATTTGAAATACCATGGTGAGCTTTAATTTATTGCCATAGATCTGGATTTGCCAGTTCGCTATCGCTTGCAGGAATTCGCTACTTGAAACCAGAGTTTAAAATAATAAACATTTCATGTATAAGTTTATTGTAATGATGAGACAAAACATCTGAATTTATTGATACATAAATATACCAATATTACTTATTTTGTTATTTTGATACGGATTTATTTATATTTTAAATAAGACCGTACAGAAATGAAAAGAAGAAAAATCTATGCCTGAGAAATGTTTTAGAAGTGTTTCAGAAACAAAAACAAAAGAAAAAGTGACGTCGCTAGAACAGGGGGTTGAGCTGGCTGGAGAGAGAGAGAGAATAGTGAGGAGCGGGATTGGGCGTTACGTAAAATGTACTTTTATTGTTTTTCAAATAGTCCCCCACAGACATATTTTTAGAAATAGAGATACATATAGTGAACACCCATTAACTATTATGCATCATCATTATATGTCGTGTTCTAATCTTACAAAGAAACGGTATTACTGGACATATATTTACTATAATCAGATCCTTTTTAACTGAAAGAAATATCCAGGTTGTATTTGATTGTCGTACATCTAAACAAGATGTCATTAATGTGAATGTGCGCCAGGGTTCGATCCTTGGACCGTTATTACTGCTGATCGTTATAAACGACCTTCCTGATGAAATTGTGTCCGGGATCGGTGTATTTGCTGATGACACCTCGCGCTATATCCGACATCCGACATGTAGGAAAATGAACACGCGCATATTAAATACAATAGCTGAATCCTTATAAAATTACCCCCCGTCTGTGGTAAAATTGGGACATAAGTGGATGGGAACATGTAATGCTACTAACACAAAGCTCATGTCTTTCAACAATTATAAGAAACCGTTTCAACCACCGATTTCCATGACTAATTACACTCAATCAGAAAGTTCGTCATCCAAACTACCAGTGACAACATGTCTTGGAACAAATACATAGAATACATTACCAAGGGTTCTGCAAGGAAGGTAGCCCCCCTCTACCGAGCTAGAAAACCTATCATACCTGCCAGCATCCTATATATCTAGAAATCCAGCATTCATAATGCATAGAGTATTGTTGTCACATCTGGGTTGGTGAACGAAACGGTAGCCTCTCCCTCTTTGACTGAGCCCACAAAAGAGTATCTAATCTCATAGGCCCTTATATATTATGAACTCACCCGTACTAGTCCTATAGCCGCAATGGTGCATCCATGTGCTTTTTTTACAAATATTTTAATGGAATATGCTCCAACAAATGTGTTTTAATGGTACTCCCTCTACGCAAATACCCCCGATCAACCCGTCATTCAGCAACATCCCACCTTTTTACTGTTGAGGTCCCCAAATGCCAAGGGATTCCTTCTCTAATAGCTTTTTTTCTTCGTATAAGTAGCCTTTTGAATTCTCTTCCTGCTTCATGTTTCCTTGATAGTACTAACATACACACATTATAATTTAATATTAACAAGCGGCTGGCTGCAAAACCCCCTATATCGGATTTCCTTAATTCATTGTAGCTCTCTACGTGTCAGGTGCATTTGCCTTGTTTGAGGTGTACTTAAGTAAAATAAAAATAATATATATATATATATATATATATATATTAGTTTCGCTTAGATTACCTCACTTAAAGATTAACGAGCATAGTTTAAGAAAAGTGTTCGTAATATATGTGTTTCTAGTTAGTAACTTTAACTTTTAACCATTTATATAGACGACACTACTGCATATATATAAGCCAAATAATACAAACACATATCATTAATAAAGCCAAACATGTATTTATTATAGAGTGTTTAAACAATAGTTATGCTAATTAGGCATTACAATAGCTCCGTTTGGACATTTCTTCTGTACTATATATACAATATTTAACATATTATGTTGTAGTATTGATTTAAATAACATTTATCAGTGTTGATTATACTATTGTCATGATATATGAACACAATAGTTTTGCATTTATTTATTTAGAAGGCAATACCACTAGGCCATTCTTCAATTGATAATTTGAAAGGATTTACTTCCTTTTATTCGGATGGTGGTGGTGGTGGTGGTAGTGTAGTCTGTTTTCTGTGTTTATGATACTATCTTCCCAGGGATTTCCTTATACCTTTTTTGTAAAGTTGTTTAGTATATGTTTGTAGTCATGAAATCACGCCCGTAGACATTACCTCCTCATTTGGGTTATTGTGGAGATGATGTGTGTTTGTAACATGTACAAACAAAAATATGCGACCAGAAAGAGCACAATTTTGCTAGTTAAATTAACGTTAATAAATGTAAATAAAAAAGGTATCGATTCGTTCGTAAAAACAATTCTATTCTGAAGGGACTGAATATTAGTTTGAAAAGGTTATTTAATTCAGAGTTACTGTTTTTTTCTGATTAAAAAAAGAAGATTACTCATTTAGAAAATATGCACAAATTGTTCATCGTTTTTGTCATTTCAAATTATTACCACTCGAAGGAAAACTGCAATTTCTTAATGTTAATTGTGTCTCCGTTTCTTTCTCAATTAAATCATGCGTTGTCTAAGATTTTAATTCTAAAGGCATTTTGCATTAGGCATTGTTCAATACAGGACAATAATGAGAAGAGACTGATTGATGTCAGTGAGACATCCATGAAATAATGAAAATGAAAAAAAAAAACTTAAAATTGATCCATCGAAAAATAGAACACCTTAAAGCTTTTATTTGAGCGCGATCAGTTTGCGGGATCGATTGTATCTGTTTTTCTTTCTATTTTTAGTTTAAAAAAAAATAAAAAAATCGATTTCCGAGAGATATTTATTTCTCCAAAGGTAAGAAAAACAATAACGCTGCCAATACACATTCGTACACACAAAGGGGCGTAATTCATCTAAATACGACGACGGAATAACATTGATTTTATCGTTAATTTTGTTACAAACGCTACATCTAAAAACCTGATTAGCTAACATCAGTTAAGCATTTCACGCATATAGAATATAAAAAAAACAATCTAAAAATAATAGTGTACGTTTACCTCCACTACTAAATGAACCTATCGTCTATTCTCGACTCGTGAGCAAATCGAACGTACACACATCCAAGGCAATGGTTGAAGACTAAGAATGTGAATCCAGTCTGTAGAAAAGTAGGGCAAAATCAATGATTACACTCAATGCTATCTTAATTTGAACAATTATAAGAAACCTTTCTAGCAACTGTAAACTATAGATGATAGCACACTTCCTGCGCGTTTAACATGATAACACCAAGACATAACATTTACAGGAAAGATGAATTATTATGAATATATAGAATATACTGCCAAGTATGCTGTAAAGTATGTAGGCTCCCTCGACAAGGATAGCAAACCTCCCCCGTCTGCCATGATAATATACTGGTATAAACTCACAATTGCTCATGCATATAGCATTGTTGGCATATATAAGCTGGTGCACCAACCAACAGTCTCTCTGTTTTCGAAAGTGCGCAACAATACGTATCTTTCGAAATAGGAACTACACTGCCTATCATGCACGAAACGCTGTCTTATCACGCCAATGTTGAATTCCTGTACTTTGTTTACAAGTACTTTAACGGAATATGCTCCGACAAACTTGCCCCACTTGCTGAACTTACCCGTAACAACCCCGGCAATCAGCAAAATCACATACGTTCACTGTAGAAGTGCCGATATAACAGGAGGCTTTCTGCCCGAATAGTTTGTATCCTTTAAAACGTTTCTGTCTGGAATTCCCTCTCTAATCTTGTTTTCCTGACTGTACCAACACACATCCATTTAAATGCATTGCCAACATTTATCTCGCTGCACAAATCCCCACTTTAGATCCACCATTGAAATCCGACACCTAACCAGGGATGGCCTGTGGACGAGTGGTTATAGCACTTGTCTTTAGGCTGGACGACCCGGGTTCGATCCCACTCACGCGAATTTTCGGGTCTGAAAACTCTCTCTGTCCACCCAGCAGTAAATGGGTACCTGACTAAAACTCAGGGAAGGTTCAAGGCAGCGGAAGGAGAGGGATGGGCTCCGCTTTCCATATGCTGTACCCTAGACACGGTGATTCTTAACAAATCACCGCCGCTACGGCCATGGGCAGTGTGCGATGTCGGCAACGACACTCGTGTGCGTCCAGGCTATGCGACCGTTACCTTTTTACCTAACCACAGTATCCTCTTACATCTATGTGACAATAGGATAATCACATTAACACACCGGTTCTCGTTAGATCACCGAAGTTTCGCAACCTTGATCTTCGTCAGTACCAGATGGATGACCATTTGGGAATACCAGGCGCTGTATGTAGATGGACGTCAAGATGTCCCTGCAACAACTGAAAACACCTAACGTCATCTCACCTAAACAATGTATACATGCGACTGGGGGCGGATTATGAATTTGATACTCACATGACACTTCCTCTGTATTAGGAAGCCGGGTAAATCCGCCCATGGTTAGTATTCTACCAAGTACAGGTTAGTTCAATGGCTTCATTTTGGGTCAATAAATATAAAACAAATACAAATTCATGATACCTTAAACTTTCAATGAAAGTAATTTCAAATTAATATAGTGACAGCTTATCAAGGCCCAAACTACTCGAGTATAACTGTTAATTATATAGAAATATTGTTAATGAAATGATGGAGAATATTATGGATATTATGACGAAGAGATGACAAACTTATAATTTCAACGGCACGTCGCTTGTACTTATAACATAGTGTATTCATATTATTCAGATTATTTTGCTTACTGCTCTCATCTTGGATGTCATTTTCACAACGTTTCAGCCGAGGTAACTTTCAACTATCTTCAGGTATATCTTATCGAACTCAAGAATCGTTATGACGCATTCGGACATGTGTATGGAATTTCGAATGAAATTGTTAATTTAATCGACAAGGGAAGCTTGGTCCTAATAATATACATCACTTACCCGCATCTCAATCATTTCGAAACGTAAAGTGTTACTTGTTCATAATATTAAAATGTCAAAGGTTAGAAAATATTTGTATAAGCTAATAAAGGTGCGATTTTACGAGCATTGTTCATCATTGATCACGTGATTAAAAATCTAAGATTCCTTTTCTTTGAAATAGAGCATGCAGTTGTGTATAATGTTGTATTCTTTTTTGTTTTCGAATTTTTCGTCGCGATTTTTGTAATGTTATACCGCGGTGTATTCATGGAACATAACATACAGCCTACTGACAAATAAAAAAGGAAAATGATCAGAGAATATACATATATTTATTTACAGCAGTAAAAAAAGTAGAAACATATACATCTCGCTACTTTCTATACATTAGTAACACAAAGCAATTAAGTGACCAAAACGAAAAAAAGAAAAAGAAGATTATTCATAAGAATACAGACAAATGGAGATAATGATCATTCAAAGAAAGAACATAGATAAAAGAAAAAAAGAGACGGGAAATGTGAAGAAGAAAGAATGAAGAAGCAAATGATATGAAGGCAGAAAAGAAAGGAAGATGATAATTCAGTAAAGAACAAAAGTTATAAAAAAGAGAAATACTTTTTAAGAAAACGAAAAACGGATGAGATAGAAGAAACTGTAAGTAACAAAAGTAAGCACATATTCCCTATCTACTGCCCATACATTAGCGACACAAAGAAATTTAGAAAGAAAACGCGAACAATAAAAAGAGAAAAAGTAAATGTGTCACATATAATTTAAGGAAGTATAACACCATCAAAGAAACAAAAACATTCGAAAAAAAAACAACAAACAAAGTAAGGTGGGAATATTTAGTCATGAGAAAAAAATGAAATAAAAATAAAATTGGAAATAAACAAAAAGGAGAGAAAGAAAGTAAAAAAGAAACCATAATAGGAATATGTGACACAAGGACGGAAGGTGGGGTTTGAAAAGCCAGCGCTCGAGAAAATAAGCACTGTGGCCTACAAAAAAAATGGCTGGGCAGCCCCGTCGGCATTACCTGGTGGGGGCGCCTCAGGCAGTAAGCAAAGCCTGGGACAATGGGCCCTCTAGAACTGCACAGGCCAAACCCATAGACCGGCGTAAATCAAGCCCCGAAGGCCAAGACAATACCAGTCTATGGGTGCAGTATCGATCGGAACAGATACTACACTTTGATATTGGTCAAAAGGCCGAGAAAGACCTCACGGTATTGATTTACTCCTCTCCAGGAGTTAGGCACAAGGCCAGTTTTTATCTTACTCCCACAAGTAAGATGTGACCCTAGGTCGGGTCGGGAAAGTGGGGTTTGAAACTTGCCTGGGTAGCCCCGTCGGCATTCCCCGGTAGGGGCGCCTCAGGCAGTAAGCAATAAACTTACTCCTCCCAAAGCCTATGAGGGTGGACCTCCTAGAACTGCACAGGACAGACCCATAGACTGGCGTAAATCAAGCCCCGAAGGCCAAGACAATACCAGTCTATGGGTGCAGTATCCATCGGAACAGATACTACACTTTGATCTTGGCCAAAAGGGCGAGAAGGATTTGACAGTTACATAATAATAAGACAAATATAGCAAGTTTAGCGTGTCCCGTTTAATTCAACAGAGGTTGGAACATATTCTCATTCTACGAACGTTCAGATCGAACAAATACTTCTCGATATTATTGTACATCTCTGGACAGAACATATACTACACTTTTATTCTTACTAGTAGTCCAAGAAAGTGTTTTTCACATTCGACATAGCAACGCTACCAGATTATTTTTTTTTAAATACGCTTTTTACATTGACTCATTGGCGATCGAGCGGTCTCATTTTTTAGTAAAGGTGATAAAGTACATAAGCGTATTACTATGTAGATAGGTGATGCACATTGATTAATACAAACTGAAGAGATGCATCAACTTACATGTTATTGTGCCTGTGTCGGTGACACCAGTCTTGCGTGTAAGTGTGTGTCTTTGTCGACACCCCTTCTAAAAAATCCATATGCGCTTTTAGGTCGCCATGAACGAAACAGGAATTCAATTAAGCCAATTATCATCATATAATGCCGTGATTGCTATCGGCAAATCGATACCAATTTGAAGTCGTATAAAGAAAGGGGAGAACGTGGATCATCCACTTGTCGTCTAAAGTGGACTCGAATACGACATATTTGTAGTTCGTTCAAAAGCACTAAGAAATGGCGATTTAGAATAAGTGGATCGGCATTACTAGACGTCATGGCGGACAAGTACCGATGGCGGGAAGAAGGGAGAAAAAGCGCGACTTTTCAAAACAGTTCAATAATATGAAATAAAAGAAGATTGCGAGTGATGCGTGTTTTTTAAAAAATTATTTCAACAACTATTACTTTGCGCGGATATCGGATCTCAATATTGATCGATATCAGTAAAAAAGCGACATTTTTAGAAGTTATATGATTGATATTGCAATTATGATGGTATTTTTAACCTGTATTTTGGTTGAGACTTATAGATACTAGTTGAATGCCTCATCTACACAGGAATACATACAATTATAGGGTATTTCGTATGTTAATTTAACTTTTTCTTCTCTCTCCAAACGTATATTTTTGCTGAGGGGTAATATTCTACTGTGATGTTGGACATATTTATTGAGGCAACCGATTAGATTAGCTTGTTCACGTTACATTAAGAGTTCTGCATGTTGGCTCGATTGGAGAGCCAGTGAGCAGGGAAAGGATTACAAAGGAAAACAGTCTGAAAAAATAGTATATTACAGTAGAAATCATTTCGGTATCTAGATAAGTATACAGAGAAAGGAGTGAAATTGTGCTGCTAGTCAGGTAGGTCAGGGGCGCTTACGTTGAAAAATTCTATGTTCGTCAGAGATCATTCTTTTTAAAGTATTTGTAAAACAAGCGCAGGGGGGCAATAATGTGTCCATCCAACAGGGGGTGAAACTCGACAGCCAGTGCATGACCTATTAAGTTAGATATTATATTTGCACTCTGCCAAGGAGAGGTTAGCGGTTGGTGTACAAGCCCAAATATGGCACAACTATGATGCATAGATAAATAGTAACTTTAAAAAGTTAAATATACTGCCAGGTGTGAGAAGTTTGTTAGCAAGGTAGAGCAAGGGCGGGAAACCTCCGGCCCGCGGGCCACATCAGACCCGCGGGCCACATCCGACCCGCGAAGGCTTACCGTCCGGCCCGCCACCCTGCTATGCTTTATTATTGCAATCCGGCCCGCGGACTTCACAGTAAAACTCATATCATTTTGTGATATAGACGTAACCGTAGGTTTCAATTAAGATTTACAGTGGGATAAAAATGTGTAAATATCAGCGAGCGATGATGCATGTATATTTCATTTTTCTTTAACTATTAAGAGATAAAAATAGAAAAGAGAAAGAGAGAGGCAAAGAGGAAACGAGAGACGAGGAAAGTCCATAAAACAGAGAACTTATGTGAGGTGTGTCAAAACGAATGCTGGATCAACTTGCTACTTCCTCCGTAATTATTTTTTATGATTCCAAAATGGCTCTTAGTCGGCGCCTTTTATAACATCACATACAGAAGTCTCTTGAGAAAAAATATCAGATGTGTCGAGTGTTCACTGCAATTTTTGCACAATTTATTCATGTAAACAAAATATAGTAATTCTGAGATTTCGTTGTTCACTCCGGCCCGCGATCTCCTTCCAAAAGTCTCATCTGGCACTCCCTGAGGTAGAAGGAGACTGACTTCTTTGCGTAAAACATTGCAGCATTGTTTTATCTACGTATTGCACTTCATGTTGCCTGGGATTTTTAGGTGGAATAGTTGTATACCTGATATTTATGAATATTCTTCGCATTTTCTTTTTGAACACTAGTTCTCAGACAGTTTCCTTTGTTATTAGAGGCTACACTACTATCCTTAAATATACTGTCAAAGCTATACTTATCCTGCATTGCTCGCTATTCATTAATGTAATTTTATTTTAATTTTTATAAGAAATGTTGTGCATGTGCGAAGAGAATAAAAGAAACCCTCTAAACTTAAGAAAGATACCATATATTTTTACGTTTATAATTTTGTATAACTGCATCATAACGATTCGATTATTTTCCAAAATGAGCATGTTCCTTTCGTTTTTCATTTACTTTCGTTTTTTTATGATAATATTTTTTTATACTTATACGGATTAGGACCAAAGCTAAAATAAGTGTAACTTTAGCATTTACATTTACATTAACATTACAGAAAATGTAACATAATACGGGGTTCAAGTGTGAGAGTAGGAGTTTCCTTGGCTTCACAATTTTCCGTCTAGTAGATTATATAATAAAGAAGTAACATAAATAAAAAGGTAAACTCACATGTTGTCTTGCCTTGTACTAATGTAATAATTAACAACATTTGAATGCAGTATTCAAAGAATATTCTCCCGGTCAAGTGAAGGGAATCTTTTCAATATCATTACCCTTCCTGTTTCGTATAACTTTGTATTTCCACATGTATATACGAATATAAAATGTATCCATTCTGCAGAGTGCTTATATATTACCTCCATCCTTGCTTATCCTCTATCTAACTTCATCGTTACATATTAGAGTATTATTAATGGAACCCCTACAGTTAAGGTATTAATTAACGTGATGTTATAAGCTATAAAAACGAAATATAAGTAACACTAAAACAGGAGATCCTATTCAACTTAGTCTTGGAAAGACCAATGATAAAGGTCAGGCGAAAAGTGTCAGCAAAAAGAGAGTTCCACAAGACTGCCGTCATCGGAAATAAACACCTGAGACAGGAATATGTATTATAACGATGTATCCGAACAGAACACTGTTTTAGACCACTTGACACACGAGTCAAAAGAGCGGGAACATAGGAAGTAGAGAATAAATCAAACACTACTTAAAACAATAAAAATCATTATTTACAAGTCTGCCCTTTGTAATAATCGTCATTACTGGAGTAATTATTTTCGAAATAAACATAAACAAATAATTATGTTTAACGTGAAGACCATGCTGAAGGAATAAAACATGAATTCGCTACCAAAATGTCAGATGAATTGTTAGTTATATCCAACATGGAATAACCAAAACAAAGTACATTAACTTAACTATTCGAATATTAACTTATTCAACAAGTTTAGTTTTTAGGTAACTGGGTCAGAGTATATATATATATATATATATATATATATATATATATATATATATATATATATATATATATATACATACATATATATATATATATTTATTTATTTACTAGCGGGACCCTGTGGAAATTCCACAGTGTTTTCTACATCAATCTGGATAATTTACTGTTAATAATATTATTCGGTGGCTAGAAATATGCACATATTTTACTCACAAAAATGTTGCGTGACGGAATGGAAGTATATATATTTATTTATATTACTCGGTTGCCGGGGCAAAAGCTGTCTCTTCACTAAATCTTCTTAGGAGTGTCAGATCGTGACACACAAAATAAATAACACACACTCTATCGTATTAATATATAAATAATAATAATAATAATAATAATAATAATAATAATAATAATAAGAAGAAGAAGAAGAAGAAGAAGAAGAAGAAGAAGAAGAAGAAATTTTAAATATTAAAAAATAAAATAAATAAATAAATAAATAAAGAAATACCGTAAGCCTGAAACCGGCCCATTTAGTAAGCGTTTCCGCTAATGAAACGGGATACCAGAGTTCTATCCTCGGTTGAGTCATAGCAAAGACTAAAACAAACATTGCTAAAACTCTCAGTATTATAAGGTCAGGATCAAGGACAATGAAGCAGTCCTGGGAAAAGAGTGGCGCCCTCCCCTACATCTTGGGTTAGCCGCTAATGTAAAGAGATCCTCTACTGTAATCGGACAATTTAGCCTTTTATAAAGTCTGAAATTAGCGACCACCTCACCTAAAATAAGCGAACGCCATTTTTGTTTGACGAATTTGACAATATAACTAAATAACTATTTGTAATAACAAAAATAATTTCTCAGATGTTAACTATACAATATCATTGCCCTTGTCTTATTTTTACGTCTGTATTTGGTACTTTGTTACATGGGGACCCGGGCTAACTTTGACCCTGACCCTAACTTAAACCCTAACCCCCAATAACCCTGAACTTTATAGGTAACCCTACCCCCCCCCCCCTGACCCTAACCCTAACTACGGGGTCAAAGTTAGCACGGGTCCCAATCTAACAAAGCACCATCTATTTGTTAGTAAGTTACGCTTGTTTTATTATGAGCACCCCCCGGATAAGAGTGAAAATTTAAAAAAAATAATAATTTGCATTCAAATAACGCGTGTACGATGGACACTCTACTAAAAAGGGTTGATATACCGTAAGAAGTGGCAGGCTTCCGAAAGAAAACGAAATTATACTTGTTACTTTTTTTTTCGATTAGATTTTCTTTTTTATTTTGCTTCGAATCACGACTTTCCTCACTTTCGTTTTTGTTAATTTTTGTTTTACTTTTTGCGATTTATTTATTTGTTTTTATTGCGTTTTCACTTTTCAATTACGTTTATTCTCTCTCTCTCTCTCTTTCTCTATCTTCTCCCTCTATTTCTCTCTTACGAACACAAACTTTCTCTTTCTTTCGTACGCGCTCTCTATGTTTCACTGAAAAAAAAAAGAAATCCCACAGTGTTTTCTACATCAATCTGTATAATTTACTATTAATAATATTATCCGGTGGCTAGAAATATGCACATATCTTACTCACCAACATTTTGCGTGACGGGATGGAAGTATATATATTTATTATATTACTCGGTTGTCGGGGTAAAAGCTGTCTCTTCAGCAATCACTATCGGTCGCGACTCCCCTCCCCCGTTGTCAGGGGCAAAAGTAAATACTAAATCTTATTAAATGGGAGTGTCAGATCGTGACACACAAAATAAGAAACTTAACTTCTCAGATGTTAACTATACAATATCATTGTCATTGTCTTATTTTTTACGTCTCTATTTGGTAGTTTGTTACATTGGGACCTGGGCTAACTTTGGCCCTGACCCTAACTTTAACCCTAACCCCCAATGACCCTGAACTTTATAGCTAACCCTAACCCTAACGACGGGGTCAAAGTTAGCGCGGGTCCTAATGTAACAAAGCACCTTCTATTTGTTAGTAAGTTTACTTTTTGCGATTTATTTATTTGTTTTTATTTCGTTTTCACTCTTTCTCTATTCCCCCCCTCTCCCTCTCTTACGAACACACACTCTCCCTTACTTTCGACCACGCTCTCGGTGTTTCACTGAGAAAAAAAACAAAACAAAAAAACATTGCTTATTGTCCGTTCAAAACATTTAAAAAATAAATACTGGTTCTTTACCCTCCAAAAATAATAAATAAATGTTTTAACACTTTAAGAAGTGGTGCAAATAAAAAATAAATACTTAGTTCAAACTATCATTGAAAAAAAAAACATTGCTTAACGTCCGTTCAAAAAACAACAACAATAACAAAAAATAATAGACTTGCCCTAAAAACGCCAAAATAAAAACAAAAAATAGTTTTAAGTTTTAAGCAACACAAAAAAGTACTTTTTGACCAGGTGATTTAAAAAAATGTATTATTTCTTCCCCTTCCGCTCGAAATGTAGAAAAAAAAAATCTTAGCTGTTGGTTGGGATCGAACTATAAACCAGTCGGGCCAAAGACAAAAATACTACGTCGCTTACAGTTACGCTAAAGGGAAAGAATTAAAATATCATGCAGAAATTAAGCTAATTAAGTGTTGTCAATAATCTAGGTGCGGCACGCATGCGCAGAGCGTTTGCCGGAAGCGTGACACACGTACGTACAATTTAGCGTATTAATATATAGATTTTGGTACAGAAAATTAGTATAACATTTGTACCGTCGGTTTGACGCACAGAAGGACTTAGCCATCCGACACTCTTCAGCTTCTCTTGTCATCTGTTTCGGAAATGTGAAGTCACGTGTCACCCTCGTTGTGACGCGTTGTTTGCATAGAGTGTTACGTATGTTTGTTTGAATTTAGTGTAACGAATGTTTAATTAAGTTTGCAAAAAATAGGGGTTTGTGTGAAAAGTAGCAGTTGAGATCTTAAACCGGAGAAGATTTAAAGAGACCTAACAAAATAAAAATAATGAAAAAATTCATCGCTTAGAGTGTTGCCCATAGCGAGTCCAAATTTGTGCCTGTAGAATTCGTCGTTGAATTGGAAATATGTAACGTCAGTAATGAGTCTAATTATTTCTATTAAAGTGTTGGGGGAAATCGTAAGTCGGTTTCTATTTCGAACATTAAAATTATAATTGTTTGTCCCACGGTATCTTTAATTCGCCGAAATGCGATTGGATTCGCATAAGTCAAACTAATTTTTTTATAATACATATTTATAAAACTCTACAAAGTATTGGGCACTATTGAAAATATATGCTTTTAGTTCGTTTGATAAATACATTTGATCTTGTTTGGTAAAAAATAAAAAATACACATTAATATATATATATATATATATATATATATATATATATATATATATATATATATATATATATAGCCATCATATACATACAGTGTCGTTGTATCACAGCTCTTCAGCGCCGGTAGACAAGTTAGTGCCTCAAGCCTCAAGCCGAAACTGAAACTCAACCTTTAGGCCGAGATTCGACGCCCCTACCCCTGCGCTATCATACAACACTGACGTAATATAAGTGATATCTCAATTTAAACATTGTCACATGGCGGGAGCTCGAATTAGTTTTACCCAATGAGCTATGCCTTAAAGCTAATGACAGTTGGCAATATCCTTACAAATAAGCTCTACAAAGAAACGCAGCTTTATATAGTCATCCACATACAGACTGTTCTGCTGTATACATATATGTATATATATATATATATATATATATACATATACATATATATATGTATACATACATATATACATATACATATACATATTTATACATATATACATATATACATATATATATATACATATAAATATATATATATTTACACATATATATATATTTAAATATATATATATATATATTTACATATATATACATATATATATTTACATATATATATATTTACATATATATATATATACATATATATATATTTACATATATATATATTTACATATGTATATATATATATATATTTACATATATATATATTTACATATATATATATATTTACATATATATACATATTTACATATATATATATATATATATATTTACATATATATATATATTTACAGGTATATATATATATATATATATATATATATATATATTTACATATATATATATATTTACATATATATATTTACATATATATATATTTTTACATATATATATATATATATATATATATTTACATATACATATTTACATATATATATATACATATATATTTACATATACATATATTTACATATATATATATATATATATATATTTACATATATACATATATATATATGTATTTACATATATATATATATATATATATATATATGTATTTACATATATATATATTTACATATATATATATATATATTTACATATATATATATATATATATATATATATATATATATATAACGTACATTGTTCTTTAAGTCAAACTTTCAGCGAACATATTCATCGATTCAATGTCGACACAGATTAAGGATAAATCCATTCATATTCGTTCTGTATTATCTTAATCTAAGCAATATTATATTTTTAGATTCCTTCAGCTATTTTTTTATGAGCGTAATAACCCATTCATCTTTTTTTGAATAGATTTTACATCGCTAACCACAAATATTTTAAGAAGTCTATGTGCATGGGGTTTCCCCGTATATTCACCGAGTAAAAAATTGATTAGAAACGTCCACGCATTTATATAATAGACTATGTCTTCCCGTCTTAAGTTAAAACAAAAAAGTGCGCAGTGGCGTGTAGATGTCTGGTGATATCCTGCTGATGCAGCAGTCGTGTGTTGTATACGCTTTTGACTAAGGTAAAAGTCCTGGTACTTAAGTAATATTATCAGACAATGAGAGGGTGTATTATGATTGACCCCCCCCCATAATGCCACCTCTTGATACGACCGCAGGCACGTTTTTTCGTCAAGCAGGTCTCTGGAAACAATGTGAGCCAAATAACGTGTAATAGGGTTTTTGCTGATCAGAGAAAGGCCAGCTGCTTTTTGGCTTTCGCAAAGTCCAAACTTAGTAACGACCCAGGCTTTGTTTTCATAACTTCTGATGGAAGTGAGTAATCTGTCGATTACTGAGAATTCATAACCATTTTTCTTACTTTTTGAAGGTATGATTTGGACAGTTCTATTCATCGTTTCAGTTTTTTGAGTTCTTCCAAACAGGTATATGTTTATTTTGGTATGTTACCCCTGACAGAGTGTGGGCTAACGATTTGGAAATAGTTCGCAACTCATAACACTTAACACAGCCCTGATCAACTACCCAACCCTTTGCATCTAAATTTGCAGACACCATCTTTTAGCTGACAATCACTTTAGTTTCATTAACCTTAATGATTGGGTGTTTTTTGCCCTTGATAAGCGCTTACACAATAGAAAATAATATATATATATAAATATATATATATATATATATAAATATATATATATATATATATAAATATATATGTATATATATATATATATATATATACATATATATTTATATATATATATATATGACTATTTTTATTAAATATTAAAGTGTATTAACCTACAGATAACTTTATTTCGGACTTACGTCCTCATCAGTGCAGGAAGTGGTGGTTTCAGACGGTCAGATGGGTTCAAACGCAGGTCGCAGATTCGGAAAAGTATCATGATCCTACATTCTAATCGATTAGGCTAACGGGAATCACCACATGCATTACTAAAATTAAGATACATTTAACGCCGGCGGCGGGGTTCAAACGTTGTGAGATCAAAGAGTGCGTAAACACGTGGGCGTTTAATCTTTGCTTCCATAGCTTAACGACCACAGACTTTTTATAATTTCAGCCAGTGCTCGACACTTAAGATTAATTAAGATGTATTTATCTCACGATGAATACCTTTATTAAATATTAAAGTATATATATATATATATATATATATATATATATATATATATATATATCGTCAAAGATGTATATAGCAATTTAATCGCGAAACACGCAGATGTAATGGACGCAGTTAAATATATATTCTAAGATTGTCGTTTATTACAAAAATAAGTAAAAGCTAATCTATATGAGTTTGTGTCTTTCTGTTGCTCTGGTTGTCCATGCAAATGTCACACAAATGTTTCAAATAACATGGCCACCACCAAACGTGCATATTAAATAGACACATCTTATAAATATATGTTATGTAGTGCATTTATTTATTTATTATTGTTTCCGCCGAGATTGTTTGGCTCATGTTCATATAAATCTTTCCTATCATTATTTCGTTTGCAGAACGGCAACACGACTTTGTTTACTGATGCTTAAAAACTTAAGATAAAATATCATTTATACATTAGTTATTCCGTGCAGTATCCTATCAGTTGGAGTGCCACACGTTCGTGTTCGCATCTGATTTATTTATTCAAAAATATATTTATTGTAAGCTATATTTGTATTCCTTACTCGGTCTTTTATTCTTCATAGTGGAGTTATCTTATTACGCAGACTCCCTTCGCATTTCAATCTTTTTGTTTTATTTATTACTTACACGAATGGGTTGAATGTAGCAGAACATTTGCATTTTTTTTAGATTGCATGTGTATGTTTATTTTTCGTTGATACACGTATTTAGGGTTTGGTAGTTTTGTTTTACGGCATATCAACCCTTTTTGGGTTATTTAATGCCGAATCTGGTCTTGTTTTCTTCTCTTTTTTGTTTCTTTCCCCTTTTAATATCTGTTTCTATTTAACCCATAGTTGGGACCCTAACAGGTACTACCACTCCGGGTCAGGGTGGACCTGGGAGCAATGGTAATTAAGAAGAGGCTCCACATTCCCCAAAGTCCGTAAGCCGGATCTCACCATCGGATGTAGTTTAAGGTCATATCCAGGACCGGGAGTAGGGTAGGAAAAATAAAAATAAAAAAGGGGAGGGAGAAAGGGAGAGGGGCTGTTGTTTTTGGTTTTGGTTTTGTAGAACATAATTAAGTTTTACAAACAAAAAAAAAAAAAAAAAAAAAAACGTCAATGTAGGTGAATTTCGTCTCAGGGAGCCACAGGGCAGCCTGATCTGGTATCACCAGCCAGTATTTAGTAAAATATATTAAACTTTAATTCACCAAGAATAGTGTAATTTTTACGCCATAAACTACCCTGAGGAATGCGGTGAGAAGGTTGTTGGTTTATTGTTCGTAGTTATTTGTGAAGTAATAATTTAATACAAACCCTTTTAAAGCATTTTTTTTACCCTACACAAAGTAGATTGTCACTGAACCGTAAAAGGGCTACTGTTATATAAGTCAGATACTTGACGACGGAGACTTCTCGGAGAGTTTTGCAGACATTTTTTTTTCATGAGACGAACATTTTGCATGTTTGTACGTCATAGAAAAGGGTAGCAGGTAGGAAATTTTATAGGCAACGTCCAAAAATAAATAAATAATTTAACGAGCTTTACCGTACAATCTACACAATATGAGCCAATCTCTTTGATTAGAAATACATTTTAAATATTCGTAGACGAGAAAATATCTGCGTTGACAAGAAGCAGACTATTGATTTCAAAACAAAAATATCAGCGGGTGAGGGCAATAAATTACAAACCATTTTTCGAGCCAAAAAAATAATATCTTAGATTGAAAAAATAATCAAATATAAGAATTGTCCAATGTAAATGAAATTTTCAGTATTTATTAATTTAAAACTTACAGATGTTTGGTCAGATAACTGAATTTCACGGAATAAATCGTCTTATCACACTCATACTAGAAACTCAGTGACTTTATTTACAAATAACTTACTAGCGATAGAGTATATCAGTAAAGTCTATTCAACAATCAAATCCCTTCTCTCTCATAGATATATGAAAGTAGTAGTTGATGATTTGACGTATGAAATATTTACAATCGATGCTGGTGTACTTCAAGGATCCATTCTGAGGCAAACCATTTTTCTAAATGTTCATCAACAATCTTAAAAATAGATATTGAAATAAACAAGTAACAATAAGGAACAACAGCTCTGCATACTTTTCTAAATGTTTACTTGATAAACGGATTTAAAAAACCCGTAATTATGAGGCTTTCTGATATATAATAATGTCAATTTTCTTCAATACTATATATATATATATATATATATATATATATATATATATATATATATGTATGTAGAAGGTTTAACAGGAATTAGAAAAGCAAAAGTCAAATCTTTTTTCAATTCAGTTGCTCAGAGCAAGGTATATTTCGCAAAAAGGCAATTTATTCAAGTTAAATTTTTCCTTAAGCCAGGCTTTTCAAAGATCA
Organism: Sepiola atlantica; assembly: GCA_963556195.1. Lineage (NCBI taxonomy): Eukaryota > Metazoa > Mollusca > Cephalopoda > Sepiida > Sepiolidae > Sepiola > Sepiola atlantica. The sequence continues at coordinate 197,597,431 of OY744519.1, read as the reverse complement.
AAATCTTATAATCAGAGGAAATCGCTGGGATAGATAAGTTTGGCAAAGGCCAAGATTTAACATTTGAAAAAGTAAAACAAAGATAGTAGGGGAAATACACAAGGCACATCTATCTGCTCTATCGTGGATATTGAGCTGTATACTTTTCACAATAGGTTTTACCTTTCCTAAAAGTTCGCTTTTAGTTCACCACTTTATATATATATATATATATATATATATATATATATATATATATATATATATATATATATATATATATATATATGATCATTTGATGACATCTATGCTGACGACACAACTGTATACGGTAGCACTTCGAAAACGACTGATGATAAACATCTTGGTCAATAATGTCTGGTACGACATCGAGCTAGAATTTAAAAATTAGCTTGTTAGAGAAAACGCTCTTTTTCACCACGCTGAAACGTTGTTTTGCCTCAGTTTAAATGAATGGCTCTCTCGTTTAGGAATACATCAACTGACACACTTCTAGCCAAGAACTGATGTAGAAAATGTTACAACAAATCCGTTCCTACATTCGCTGTAAAAACTGACGGATCATTCTACTGCTCCAGAAAAGACCTGGCTCCTGATGCAATCCTCTAACTGTATACGACTCAGATACGTCCTTAGATGGGGGCGTACCGCTATCACATCAAATTCGGCCAAAGTTCCTGTTTCCACGCCTGTAAAACATTAACTGGTAGATGTCGTACTGCTTACAACACCGCAAACAACTCTTGTGCATACCTTTATAAATCTAAAATTAAACGGAATTTTCGTGAGCACAGTTATTTTAAAATGACTCCCCACTTGTGGAACACGTTCCTCCAGGAGTTTGTCTTTACAGACTACAACATTGTTCTATCAAGTCCAATGTAAAGCAATCATTTTAGAGTAGTCCTGTGAATTAGTTATAATTCGCAATCCTTTCACAGTACTGTTTCCTTATCCAACTGTACATCTCAATAACCCCTATCCACGAGTTGCTTTTGGCCTTTGTAAGTTGTGATCCATTAGTATTAAAAAAGGTCACACCTTGAAGTTTCGAATGAAAAATATATTTAATGGCAATAGAAATATTTCAACACTGTATAATTGTTAACATCGTTAGCCTGTTGACAATATACATTAAACAAAATACAACATCTACTTGTGGTAGTCAGTCCGCACTCCGTTTTGATGACGTTAGATTTTGCAGTGTCGTATTGGTCCAGCATAAAGCTCAGCTATTCACAGTATCAACATCGCTTGATGTTGGTGATCTTACGGAAAACGGTGTGTCACTTTGATTATGGCATATAATTAAAAGGCAGTTCTCACAAATCGGAAATTTAAATGTAAAAAACGAAATGTTTTTAGAGCTATAATTGTAGCTGCTTTTGACACAATTTTCATTCGCCTATTGAGAGTGTTATCTCATTTCACATGTGATCATAGAGTTTCGTCATTGTGACAAATAAGACTAATTACCTTTATAAAATGACGTGTGTAATTAATTTTAATTTAGTAAAAATTAATGCGTTTGCTTTTAAATGAAACACGTGCTTTAAATTACTTTTAATATTTATGTAGTACAATATATACAGACAATATCGATACAATCAAATGATTTCATGATTTCAATCAACAGTATTTATTTTTGATCCGTTATCTTTGAAATTACTTTTCTCTGACAGGTTAGAATGAAGAAAAACACCCTCAAACGACAGCTTGACTTCGGGGAAGCAAAGTGGAAGATCAAAGCCACTGAAAAGCGTGCAAGAAAGAAATAAAGGGCAAAAGCAAGTGGTATACCTCATCCATCCTCCTCCTTCATCTGTGACAATTGTGTCGGAAACTGCAATCCCTGCATAGGCATTCTCAGCCACATCAATAAATGCTAGGTTTAGTCAATATGTCTTGGGGCACTGGCATTACTAACAACATGTTGTAAATGCTGAAACTGGAAACCGTTATTGTCCGAGCCATTGGGTCTGAATTTACGCCGGTCGATCGGTTGTCCGTCCTGTGTAGTTGTAGGAGGTCCACCCTCCCAGGCTTTGCTTTCTCACTTTTTGAGAAGGGGTTAGTTTTTTCTTAATCGCCTGAGGCGTCCCTACCGAGGAATGCCGACGGGGCTACCCAGGCAATTTTTAAACGACCAGAGTGCTCAAATTCTCGAGCGCTGGTTTTTTCCACTTTCCCGACCTTGTGTCACATCTTACCTTGTGGGAGGAAGATAAATAGAATGCTGAAACTGACCGGTTAAATCTCCAAGTTACATTAATCGTCGAACACAACTGACAAATGGCTAATATTGATTTTTCGGGGTCAAATTTACCTTTCATTTCATTGTCAGTCTGTGCATTGTCATGCATACGCTAGATTGTCTGAATACATGACATGTAATATATAACATTACTTATCACACACAATTACTATTAAAACCTCTGTTAATAATTATTAATTCAATTCATTACTACTTCTGCCAATAAATCTTATGTCTTCAAGTTGGTGTATTTGTTGGTTGGTCACTATGTGTGATTGTGTACAGCCTAGCATACACATTGCTGAACAAATCGTTACCGTACCTTGGTAAAAAAATATCGGTCATTATCTAACTAAGAACTGATTTAATTTGGAATTTCAAGGTCAAAGGTTAAGTTCAATGTCATTGAAAAGGTTAAATAAAGTAAAACTTAGGGCGATAGGTTCGGTTCTGTTCTATCGTAGAAACTCAGTAAATGCACCGTATCTTATACAATAATGACCTTGAATAGTAAGTCATGGTTGAAATTTTGACGAAATTTTTACTTGCGATTATTCGATAATTGATTCATGATTTTAATGCCGTTTGACAACATTAACAGCTGTACCAAATAGCAGCCTGATCAGATTAATAGTTTTATAGTGATCTTCCTTTCCATGCCATGCGGTAATACTACATGCTATATAGAGAAGTATAGCTCAAATAATACTTTGACCCATTTTTACATTGTCAGGTTTACATATGCAGTCTCACGACTGATTTGTGAGTACTCTAATAGGGAATGCATAATGTTTCCGTGACTTCGCGTCGTCAACGTTCGGGCATGTCTTGGAAGCGCCCGAAAGTTGACGAAACTTTTCACCAATAACGTTGCAGCAGACATAAAGCCATCCAGACTACAGCAGACAAGCGATAACTATTGAAAGAGATGAATCGCTTTCAATAAGAAGAATGCATTTCATAGTAGAAACCTACCCTGTTGACGATCTTCCTTGCACTTCCTCGACGATACCTACACATTTTTGGTTGTCTTTCCTCAATGTCGTCGTCTGCAGTCAGCGCAACAGAACCAGTACTTAAGACAACTTTTAGACCAGCTGAAACCCTCACCATAAACCCTCACCTAGAAACTCGCATAAAAAAAAATCATTTGTTTTTCTGTTTAATGTTTACAAGAAAAAAAACACATTGATTAAAATGTTAAAAAAGCAGCAACATTTGCATAAGATACTTTTTTAAATTATGTGTTGAAACTTTCCAGTGCACAAACAATATATATACCTTAAAAAACATTTGATTAATAATGTTTTCGTTTGGAAAAAAAGAAAGAAATCCACATCTTATCAATATCAATTGTTTAGTTATAGTTTGTTCATTCTTTATTTTATATATGCATTTTATTTTGAATTTCTTTACTTGTAATTATCGTCTGACAGTATTCAATGTAGCGTTTGACATTTTTCGCCTCGTTTTCGTCCTGTCAACTCCCGGGCGCTATCGAAGTCACAGACACATTGAGCGTTCTCTGTTAGATTAATGTTTTGTTTTCTTTTTGATTTACTGAATTCAGATAGCAAATCTGTCGGCAAATTGACCGAATTGATCGAACGTTAAATTGTCAGGTTCTATTGACGGCTCGTAGGTATATGAGGCGTAGGTAACTATCAACATGAACATCTTCTCCGTGTGACCTTTATGTGTAATTATAAACTACTAAGAAACCTCTCTCATGTTTGTCTATACATCAAAACAAATCGAAAATCCACAATCAAAGTTGAAATCTCGTCTTAATCTCGTCATCTTGTTATTTCAAACTGTTCGTTGATCTGATACCATTACAACGTGAAGTCTTTAAAATCATGGCCAAGTCACGAACTCGGTTGAGATGTTATTAGCCAGGGCTTACGTTTAATACCGAGAAAATCCTTCTGATAAATTATGTGAGTCTCTTAGAAATCTATTAATTTAGTGGCATCGCTGTCATCTGTTTTAGAGAGGAAAAGAAAATGGCTACCAAAAATTGAACCAGAAGATTTACGGCCATGATACTTAAGTCGGCAAAAACGTTCTATCCAAAGATTTTTTTTCGGGAAATGATAAGCCGTTTTTAAAATTTTTAATTTAAACCACGAAATAAATTCTGTTTACTGCCAGGATTTAATCAAAGTTCACCGGGGCAAGTCTTACGAAAAATGTAAATAGTATTTGTTTCTTCTTACTAAACCGTTACCTCGATATATCTGATTATATGTTTAAGATACGTCCATACTATTGTTGTATTCTTGATAAAAAGTTCTTATTTTAAACTAAAACACGAAATATCCCCAACAATTATATTCACAACTTAAGGATGACAGGGGGATTAAACAGTATTAGAATGGGATTATTACAAGTATTTACTTCCATCCTAACACAGGATGATATGGCACAAGGCCGGTAGGTTGGAAGAGTCAAGCTCGTCCCCTTAATGAAGGAGCACTCTGACCTTTTAACAATTGTCTGAGCAGCCTCGTCGGGATTCCCCAGTCAGGGCGCCTCACGTAGTATGCAATACACTTACTCCACCCTAAAAATCGGAAGCGAGGTCTATGATGGTAGGCCTCATAGTTTTACTCTGGACCAATACATAAGCTTGACAGATAAAAGGGCACCGAAATGGACTAATTTCCGTCGGACTTGGCTTGTAATAGTATATAATCCGTTCTCACCGCAGTAATATGTGACACAAAGTCGGAAGGTGGGGGAGAGCCAAGGCAACGCCACTAAAGAAGGCGCACTCTGACATATGAAAACTTTCCTAGGCAGCCCGGTCGGCTTTCTTCGTTCAGGCGCCTCACGCAGTTAGCAATGAACTTACTCCACCCCAAAGAGGGGATGCAAGGACTAAGAAGCTGGACCTCCTAAAACTACTCATGACTACACCCGTCAGCCCGTCAAGTAAAAGGCCACTGAAATGGATTCGTTCTTGTCGGACCGACTGTCGAAAACGAATCCTCGACAGGTGTTACCTAATCCGAAAACTGGGGTTGTAACAGCAATATAATTCCTTCTCACCGCAGAAATATGTGATGCAAGGTTGGAATTGGGGGAGAGTCAAGCCAGCTCCCCTAAAATAAGAGCACTCCGGCGTAGAAAAATAGCCTAGGTAGCACTGTCGGCATTCCTCGGTCAGGGCGCCTAAGACATCAAGCAATAAACCCACTCCTTCAAAATAGGGGTGGCAAGGCCTGGAAGGGATCAGCTCCTAAGACAACCCCTGACTCTATCCCTCGGCCTGACAGATAAAAGTCCACCGAAGTGGCCCAACATCTTCGACAGGTGTTACCCAGTCCGTAGACTGTGGTTTAACACGTATTAACTGCTACCCACTTCAGCAATATGTGACACAAGGTCGGAAGGTGGGGGAAGAGTCAAGCCAGCGCTCCTACAGGAGGAGGTCTCTGGCCTAGGAAAAATAACCCGGTCAGAGCGTATCAGGCAGTAAGTAGTGAACTTCCTTTACTACCAAGAGGTGAGGCAAGGCCTGAGAGGGTGCACCTTCCAGGATAACTCAGAACCAAATACCTTAGCCCGACAGAAAATAGGCCACCGGAATGGCCTAGTTCCTTCCAGACAAATTGTCGAGAACGAATCCTCGACTGGTATACTTTACCCCACCCGAATTCCTCAATCAATCGAACTTAATGAGAGACTGAACAGGCTAGGGTTGCACAGGTATTTAATTTCACCGTAAGAATATGTGACACAAGGTCGGAAAGTGGGGAAAGAGTCAAGCCAGTTCCCTTAAAGAAAGAGCACTCTGGCCTAGCAAAAATAGCCTTGGCAACCCTGTCGGCATTTCCCGGTCAGAGCTCATCAGGCAGCAAGCAATAAACTTACTAATCCCCAAACATAGAAGGCAAGGCCTTGGAGGGTGAACCTCCAAGGACAACCCAGGACCTAATACCCTAGGCCGACTGATAAAAGGTCACCGAAATTGCCGAGTTCCTGCCGGACTGATTGTCGATAATGAATTCTCGACTGGTATTACCCCATCCCGACGTCCTCAATAAACCGAAGTTAATAAGAGACTGCACGGGTTGGGGTTGGACAACACTAAGTAGCATGTGCTCCCAGTATTTATAGTGAGCGGAAGAGGTCATGTAGTCCGATAGATAAGGTACAATACTAATTATTGATATATTTGAAATTAAATATGAATTATTCAATTCATTATTATATTTACTGGAATGAAAACAGTGTACATTTTATTAAGCATTATAAATATATTTGAAACAGAAATATCATGTTTTCCTTAAAAAATGTTTTTCCAACGCATACTTTTTTATATTTACCATGTGAACCACAATGAAATTTGAATGACAACGATTGGATATATATTTATGTTTGTACACAGGTTGTCATTGATACGTGCACTTTCTTTTTAATATTAGGCAATGGAAAACGAATTGAAAAACGTTGCCTTAGTTAATGTAATTCATGACCGACATTTATTATAAATAAAGAAACCGTGCATCTGAATGGGGTTGTTAAGGCATCATGACTATTATTAATTAAACAGCGTTAGTGGCGATTGCTTAGTTGGTTTAGGAAGATCATATTCCCAGGCTTTTCCTTCTCATTCAGAGTTTTTTTCTGAGAGTAAATATTACTTCTTTAATTAATTAAGTAAAATGTTATTTTGCGTTTGGAAGTAAAGCTGATGAATAAAAATAAATATGTTAACAAAAAATCTATTCTGTACGTTTTTTGGCAATTAAAACCCCGGAGTTTCCTCAGAAAATCTGGTTGAGTTAGTTCTCTGCGTTCATGGTCGATTAGCTCATACAAAGTATCATGCATTAACAAATTAAGAAATTTTAAGAAACGAGCAATACTTACCGAATAATTAAACTGACTAACGGAATAAGGGAACAAAAGTATTACAGAGTAACGGAATAGCGGGCAGTGAATAAACTTACGTTTATCCTAAAATATAAGAAGGATTTTCATTCTACTTCCTCGGTGCATTGTCATTTCGTCTATTCTTTCTTTCATCCGTTTCTTTCTTTTCTAATATCTAATCCAGTTACATTTCTTCGTCATTTTTTAAAACACTATGTGAACAAACAGAAATACATGAAGTAAACTCAAGGCATACAAACACAAAGGTTACAGCAAAAAAACAAAAAAAGAAATAATATAAAATTCGGAAAAGCGGCTTCGTGTACTTACATTTTACAAAATGTATTTTATAGACATCATTTATGTAATAATGTTATGAACACTTTAATAAGGTCATGATTTTTATAAGTTAAAAGAAGTTGTAGTTCTACCAAGTTTAATAACGTCATGCTTAGTTTATAAGTACTTCCAAGGAAGAATGGTCACATAAATTTACTACAATTGTACCCCAAAATAACATTTTTCTCGACGTATCGACTAGCTGTTAAACCCAACCAATTCTCTATAGAAAACTAAACATGCCGACAGATTTTTACTGTGGCCCCGTCCCAAGATTGAAAAATCGATTAAATTTGCATGAAACAACAGAAAAAATTGTACGAGTTAACAGTAAAAAATCATAAACAAAAAAAACACCAATAAATGCCTTCTACTAAACACAGTAGAATGTTAATATCTACCGACGACCATACTTTACACGTGATGAAACTGTTTTTATTTTTTTTAATTCCAATGTTTAAAGCTGTCTTTACAAGACATAGGAAAAACAATTTTTAGAGGGGTGCATTATGCATGAGGATAGCCTAACAAATTAGACTTAAAGACGATCGTGTGTAGTCGGCTGGTAAGCAGATTCGCGGTACGTTGCTCCACAGAGAGTATGTTTTAGGAAAAAAAAACTCTTCTAAGGGCAGCTTTATTCCTACTTGCTACAGAGAGAGAGAGAGAGAGAGAGAGAGAGAGAGAGAGAGAGAGAGAGAAAGAAAGAGATAGAGAGAAGGAGAGAGGGCGAAAGAGAGAGTGAGGAAAGCTATATGTCATTATAGTAGCTTTACGAGTTATTTACTTGGATTAGAGCTCAGTCGATCCAATCACTAGAATTAAATACTATGAATAAATACAAATTATATAAAAGCGAATATTGGTAAAGATGGGTCGATTGAATTAAACATGATCGCGATTAAATTGTTATTTACAGGACCACAACCCTAACTCACGAACACAGGGCTTTACTGAGATAAGCCCGTCTGAAAAAAGTACATCTTATTTAAAACGCATCTAAGACCGACAAGAAAGTGGATATGTTACCTTTCAGCCATGTAGCGATCTTTAGACTATCTAAAATAAGATGAACAACTATATAATAATAATATGCTAAGCCGATTATTGCTCGTACATAGGTTATCAACTTTCATATGTAAGAAGATGAGATTCTCTGGTAAGCAAGGATGCACATTGCTGGTTAGTCAGATATCTTTGAAGTAAACAACTCTTTAAAGATTCGACAAGAATATCTAATATACAAAGTTGTGGAGCTGACGTCTGTTCATCCTTACGGATACGAACTGTAGGCACGGTGTCTTGAGGTGGGGTTATGTTGACGTTACTGCCGTGCATTCAATAATACACTTGATAAATTTATGACGAAATATGTGCTCCTTCCAGCGGTAGATGAAATACAATGTAATGCAGCATTTCAGACACTAGTTTAGCCGCTGAACTCACTAAAAGAAAACGCCGAAATAACGCCAGTATATGTTTGCTAATCGAGGCATTATTACTGTAGGTAGATATTTTTTTTTAAATGCCGGCCCAGGAGAAGATTGAGTAGAAATTGCCTCACCCTTGTGTTACTATAAACAATTATCGCATTCTCCATTTCAAATGAAACTTATTGTCTCTTGAGCTAGAAGGAACTTTTCAACATCTATCTGTGACTAGTTATACTTGGATAGTAACTACAATGTTGTTTCACCATTATGCTTAAAAGAAATATCTAACGACTTAGCTATGATTCTGCAAAGTACTTGTTTAAGTTGACTGATAGTTGATTTTCACAGGGGGAACTCATTATATTAGCAATATAAATATTCAGCCAAATACACACACACACACGTATGCATTCATTTAATGTCCGGTAGTTGCAGACACAATTGGGCAATAATAATTAATTAAACCCCAAACATGTGTAGTGTTGCCGGATATGAGAACAATCGTTAACACTGTGTTATTGGCACCGTACATTATTAATGGCTCACATATATTGGCGCCCGAGAATTAATGACTATTAGTAATAAATGAAAAGGATTATACATCCAAATTATATGTCAATCATTTATATTTTAGATATATGTCAATACATTTTAACAGATATGTATAAATAGTATATACGATTAATGTATGTTATTCTCACAGCGTATCACACGGGGTGACCTCCAGACTAAGCATGAATCAACTTGATATAAAGAGTTAACAAGAACAAATATGATCATTGCCGAGACAGGAGATGCCTATTGACCTTAGTCTTGAAAATACAAAGATTATTAGAAGGAGGAAAACAGTCAGCAAGCAAGAGAGTTTACAAGCTTGCGGTTCTTTAAAAGAAGCTACTGGAATAGGACGCTGTATCAAATGAGGTATCAACACAGCGAATTGATGGAGACCACTAGACCAACGAGTCAAACTAGCTGGAACTAAAGAAGCGCGGAACAGATCGCATAATTCTGAAGAACACATGCCATAATAGTATTTATAGAAGAAATTGAGACTAGCAACATCACGTCTGTGAGAGAGAAAAGTGTATAGAAGAAGTAAGTGTAGGGCCAATCAAATTACAGATACGTTTCTGCACCTTATCAAGAACCCGAAAATGGGACAGAGATTCACCAGCTCAAATACGACAACAGTACTCCATACATGGTCTGATCGTATATGTGTAGTTATGGAGAATAGCCACAGGTGTTAGTAAGTGGTTAGATCGATAAAGAGAACCGACTTTTATTTATTTTACGGGTATATATATATATATATATATCGAATTCGGGACTGTGTACGAAATATAGAACACATCACTTTATTTAATCTACGTAACTCTCGCTCCCCTTATTTTGTCATTTAGTTTTCACATTCACTGAGCGAAATTTCTGACAAAGGGAGAATAATTGCTGTTTTTTGATTCAGAATGTATATATCAAACACTCATTATTAACTAGTTTTAACCTTGAAGTAGTATTTTTTGTTAGATTCTTAAATCAAGTAGCTTCATGCTTTGTCCGAAGCAATTTCTATAAATGGGCATGCGTAATCCCATTCTTAGTATTGCTAGTATTGACGATAACATCTTGAATCTTCAGAAGATTGTCACTTTGAACTGATTATTACTTAACATGTTATATGCGGTTCCAATTGGATTTAAATGCCTATACCTTGATTAGAGTTGCGTCTGAGATATTTCGATAAAATAAAACTAGTAACTGTTATAATTTCGTTTGATCCAGTCGAAGTTCTCTGAAATGAAAATTACCCATTCCTGAGGCAAACACTTGACCTCTATATGAGATACACACACACACACACACACACACACACATATATATATATATGGGTGCTACCAGATCAGGCTGTCTGAAGATACTGGCTTCCTGACTTAAAATGCACCAAACATTAATATTATTGTTTTTTTCCCTTTCCCTTTGCAAAACTCAATCATGTTCTGCAAAGCCCAAAAAAAAACCAACAATTTTCCTCTACATAACAACCAAACTAAACACGATGAATAAATATTTGAAGACATAAAGAACTTGAAGCATAAAAACGTTTACCAAAATGACCAGATTTGGCATTAAATAACCCGAAAAGGGTTGATATGCCATAAAACAAAACTACCAAACTAAACATGATGAATAAATATTTGAAGACATAAAGAACTTGAAGCATAAAAACTTTTACCAAAATGACCAGATTTGGCATTAAATAACCCGAAAAGGGTTAATATGCCATAAAACCAAACAACCAACCATGTATATATATATATATATATATATATATATATATATATATATATATATATATATATATATATATATATATTCGCATATATCATTAAAGTTCTCCTTTATCTGTCAAACGTTGAATTAGTAAAGAAGATAAGAATATTAATTTTACGATCCCCAATTAGCCAGTTAAGTATCTTACATTATATATTTCTTGTGGTTTCTTGATCGTACCTGATTCCAGGACAAAAATGTATCTAATTGTGTGGAGTATCCAGCTAAGTGCTGTTACTGGAGCTAACATCACTCGGAGAACGTGCATAAGTACCCGTAGAAGCTAGTATATAGCCGTGTCGAGGGGATTTAATTTGGACGTCGAATACTATGTTATTTTGAATATTGGGTCAAAGATGACCTGTAGTGTTAAGTATCCTCATGGCAGGTGGTGAGGAGTGTGTCTAGTAGGTAATTCAAACTGATCCTGAATGCTTACGTATGTGTAGTGCAGTGTCGATTTATTTCATCCGACGAGAAATCATATGATGCAAAGGGTATCTGTGTTGTTCAAATTGCTGATTGTCATCGTGCGGTTGTTGTTGTGACGCATATAAGAGAGACTTTACTAAATAGAAAATATATCTCTTTCTGGTATCGGTGTGAAAAGGTTCCCAGCTGCTTTTCGCCGAATATTGAATGCACTGTTTTGATGTTATGTTTGTTCTATGTTTAGCTTGTTTTATTAGCTTAAAGTATATATCATATTCTTTTTCATTTATTTGAATTCCGTATAGATTTGTAAAAAATATGCAATACCGATTTTGCATATTAATCTTATATTTGTTATTTCCGTCATGAATTAATATTTACAATCTCACTTACGTAATGGCAAGCAAGCAGACATTTTAATTATATATATTTATCTGCTAAAATATCAAAGTATGAACTGGCACCTGATCAGAAAACAACCGGTCTCAATTGTATATAAATATATGAACACTCGTAACATAACATAGAGAAAGAGAGGATTTATTTAATTACTGATGTAATCTGTCGATGCTGTTCATGAATAAATGGGAAATGGATACGGTGTAACAATGTTCCGAACTGGGATGATGTATTTTATTAGAAAATGAAGAAGAATACATTTTATTGCAAATATAAGAATAACATATCTTTATACAGGAATAAATATTAATATTGTTTGACAGAAACATCGAACTGACTTCTTTAATATATTACATACTTTTACTACGACATAAATGATTGTTTCTAACTGAGTTTAATTTTGTACGGCTGAATTTTCGGGTTAACATATTTTCCTCTTTTTTTGTAAATATTAATTGATGAATTCACTTTCTCATGAAGGCAAAATGAGAAAATAGCGACCTCTTTCAGGCGTGACTCGGTAAAAATTATCATTATGCTCTGCTAAGATATCCTGAACTAGTCCATGTTCAGGTATGTAGGAACGTTCTCCAGGGGTTATTGGAGCAGGCACTAAATATAGAGAAACGCATAATTTAATTCAATATTTTTTGTATAATTGGAATAAATTATTCAAATAAATTGTTTAAGAAGAGAACTTGGAGTATACATGCATTTTAAGTAGTATATCACACACTATTCGTGTTATGTACTTATATATTAGTAATCCAATATTGTCTATATAAATATATAGGCACATCTCTTCTATTTACTATATTTGCGATTTAATTAATACAGCCATTATAAGCCCAATGTGGATATCAATGATATATTCGCGCTCTCGTTGCATATTTTGTACTGAAACATTTTCAGACAATTTGTATTGCCAGTCTATTTATGGTTTGATCACGATTAGATTCACTGTGCTACAGACAGTTGGCCACTGCTACAAATATTATCGAGTCATAACAATACATTTACGTCTGTGATCGTCGCCATTGTGTGTGGTGTCCAATATCAATTGCATCTAAGTTATGTTGCATGGCTCTAGTGCTCTGTGTTATGAACACATAAACAGATTTTTATCTGTTTTTTTGTTGTTCTATTTTGGACACGATCCATGAACTGCGCATTTTTTAGATTTGATAGTTGTCCAAGATATGGCACAACAGATTTCATAAGCCAGAGACAAGTAAGTAATATTCCCAATTGGCAGTAGTTCAAAGATTAAACCAGAATTGAATTTTTCTGTCCAGCCAAAAAACTAAGACCGACCTGCCTTGGTTGCTATCTGGATTCGCTTCTCCTACAGTTTACACATGTAATAATAATAATAATAATAATAATATATATATATATATATATTCGTAGTATGTTTTAAAAGGCTGTGAGCAATGCACATTCCGGGTAAGATGTAAGTTGGATGAAACAAAAACAATAAATCGAATAGGAAATATGACTTACTGTTTATTTTTTCTTAAAATCTTGCATAACAGCAAGAGTGTTGTTAGCTGTTTGTGTGATGTCCGGATGATTATAACATCATTAATTTAATATTTCGGGAAAAGAAACTTCCCTTTGTCAAAAATAATTAAACCAGAATAAATTTCTCCGATTTTGCAGAGAATCTGACAAAACAAATGGCTGACAATTTTATTTTTGTTTTTTGGCCAGTTCACACCAACATAGGCTGGTAATCCAACACGATCGGATCTATAAACACACTGATGAAGCCAATTTTACTTGGTGAAATTATCTGCATACTATAAACTAAATAAAAATGAAAGTTTATGAAAAAAAAAAATCGGTTTCGATTTTCTTTTCTTTTAAAATAAAATTAATATCGCATCCTTAAAATGCTTCGATGGTATTTATTTACCTCACCTCTATTATTATTATTATTATTATTATTATTATTATTATTATTATTATTATTATTATTATTATTATTATTATTATTATTATTATTATTATTATTATTATTTACTCACTAGGAGTTATCACACTGGTCATCGTCAGTGGTCACCCACTGCCGACAACCTGTGGTATTCCCTAGAGTCTGAGTGACAACAAGTCTCCTCAGGCCTCCAGTATGCTCCACCTCTTTTTGTTCATCACCGCTGATGACCTTGCGGTAATCGCAACAGCCACCTACCAACGATTTCCCGCTGATAAGGGCCATTGGTCCCCTCTGGGGCCCGAGTGGCAACAAGCCTTCCCAAGGTCCCAGAGCTGTCCGCGCTCTTCCAGTGGAGGTCTGGTTTTGCGCTTTCCCTCCTCGACCCTCTGTCCATAATTTTCGTGGCGTCAGCCTATGCTTGCGCCTCTCTCGTGCGGTTGTATTTTCCCCAGTTCTGTTGATTTGTGCTTCCATGTGTTTGTTCTCCATTCGTTGCTTATGTGGGTTGGTTTCCGCATTCGAGGACATTTCTCAGGATTGTAGCTGTTTTGATCATTACTGTCCTTTTGTATGGTCTCAGTTATCCCTTTGATTCCTATTTCTCCTAGTCTTTTCTCCATGTTTTTGGGGACTGTTCCTAGTGCTCCTATGATTATTGGTGTTATACTGACTTTCTTCATGTTCCATATTCCTTTCCATTCTCTGGCAAGTTCAGTATATTGGCTTCTCTTTTCCGTCTCTTTGATCTTCACTCTGTGGTCTGCTGGAACGGCAAAGTCCACGATTTTGCAGGATTTTTCTTTCTTGTTGATTATTATCATATCCGGTCTCCTTGCTGTTATGGGTTTGTCTGTTTGTACATTCATATCCCATATGATTTTGTGTTTTTCGTTTTCTAGTACAGTTTCTGGTTTGTGTTTGTCCCGTTTTCTTGCATATTCGAAATTCAGTTGTTTGCACATTTCCCGGTGTACTTCTTTCCCCATGCTGTCATGTCTGTTTTTGTATTCCCTTTGTGCTAGCTTGCTGCATTCACTTATTATATGATTTATCGTTTCGTCTCTTTGTCCACACAATCTGCATTTGCTGTTTTCCTGGGTTTTATCTATCTTTGCTTTAATAAAGTTTGTCCTAATCGCATTGTTCTGTGCGGCCGTCAGCAGAGATTCCGTTTCTTTGTTCAGGTTTCCTTTTCTTAGCCATGCCCAGCTGTTTTAATTGGCTTCATCGCTTGTGAGTCTTATAAAGCGTCCATGTAGTTGTTTTTCTTCCCACTTTTCCTTTCTTGTCTTTTTGTTTCTGGGTTCAGTGCTTCCGGGGTTGTTTGTTGGGCTGGTGTCTCTTGCTGTGGTGATCAGTCTTTCCGTGTTCTGGGTTACATATTTCTCCAGCTCTCTTTTGGTGTCTTCCACACAGTCTTCTATACTTACCAGTCCTCTACTTCCTTTATTTCTTTTCACGTAGAGTCTGTCCGTGTCGTCTTTTGGGTGCAGTGCATTGTGCATAGTCATTAGTTTTCTAGTTCTTTGGTCAAGGTGCCTGAGTTCTTCTTTGGTCCAGCCTATGAATGGTCCAGAGTATCTTATTAGTGATACAGCCTATGTGTTTATCCCTTTTACTAGGTGTCTGCTATATATATATATATATATATAATGCTATAATTATTATTATTATTATTATTATTATTATTATTATTATTATTATTATTATTATTATTATTGTTGTTGTTGGTGGTGGTGTTGGTGTTGTTGTTGTTGTTGTTACTACTACTATTACTATTACTATTATTATTATTACTATTACTATTACTATTATTATTATTATAATTACTATTATTATTATTACTATTACTATTATTATTATTACTATTACTATTACTATCACTATTATTATTACTATTATATTATTATTATTATTATGAGTACTATTATTACTATTATTATTACTATTATTATTACCATTATTATTACTATTACTATTACTATTAGTATTACTATTATTATTATTATTATTATTATTATTATTACTATTACTATTATTATTACTATTATTATTATTACTATTACTATTATTATTATTATAATTATTATTATTATTATTATTATTATTACTATTATTATTATTACTATTATTATTATTATTATTACTATTACTATTACTATTACTATTATTATTACTATTACTATTACTATGATGATGATGATTATGATTATGATGATTATGATGATGATGATGAGTAAGATGATGATGAGTATTATGATTATGATTTAATGTGTTTAATTATCTCATATACATCTCCAGCCGTATTGTACTTCCAGCGGTCATCAACATAAGAAAAACCGGTGTATCTTCAAAGATTTTTTTAATACAGAAATTAAAACACATCACGACTGCTATTACAACTGATCCTCTATTGACAGGCACATATCCTTGCATACTGTTCTCGACTATTGTGATCATGTCATGCAAAACCAACGAGCCAATTTTTCAAATGGTTTGGTGTGCCAGTTGGACCTAATCTATAGGTGCAAACAGTCTTCGGATGATTGGTTCACAAAACATCAATACATATTTCGATGTTTACATACATTTAAATAGGATCCCCTCTTTCTAAATCAGTATAATTGAGTTGTAATATGTAGGCATGTGATATGCTTTATATTGTCCTTTAGTCCTCATTCTATCAGCGATGTTTCTGACAAAGGAGGAAAAGTTGCTGTTTCCTGAGTTGATATCTATCTATCTTAAGCTTATCGTTAGCTAGTTGTTTGACCTTGAAGATGTATTGTTTCTGCTCCTTACATCATGTAGATTCATGCCTTGTTTAGAGCGATTTCTATTTAATATATATATATATATATATATATATATATATATATGCCCTCCATAATTGAATAAAAAAAAACAGTTTGTACTCAAGCACCGAGGATGTAAGATGTGTCTTAAGCTAGACTACGTGATTTAGTAAATAACTGCTTACATATAAAATGTACCACATATATACGTTTAATACTATGTCATATATAGTTTAACGAAAAAATCTGAATTATGTTCTCACTACGCAAGACTCTAATACTGTCTATTCAACAACATAATATGATATAAACCATTTTTATACTTAGATCTTTTACCATATATTAACATAATATTCAATCAAAGTATGTTTGTATACACTTATATATTTGTGCATCCATGCATTTCGAGACAAGTATATATATATATATATATATATATATATATATATATATATATATATATTCTATTATCTTATGTATCCACATAACATGTTATAAGGATATATGATTTTTTATGCATCAATTTTCAGTATTTACTTCAACAGTGCTCGATACGTGGGTAGAGCTAAGTAGTTTGTCATTAAACTATATTTATGGCAATTAAGCTACACAGTGGCTTACGCACCCCCGGAGTTAAATCGTCAGCCTGGCGATTCCTCCGGGGATGAAACGCGGAAGCTTCTGTGTAGCTTAATTTCCATAATATAGTTTGATAAGTTCATATATATATATATATATATATATATATATATATATATATATATATATATATATATATATATATATATAGATAGATAGATAGATAGATAGATAGAGAGGGAGATAGATAGATAGATAGATAGATAGATAGATAGATAGATACATAGATAGATAGATAGATAGATAGATAGACATGTATATATGCACATATAACCTTAGAAAAGCCTTAATATGTCAATATATTTACATTCACATTAACTCCACTTTAAATATAGATACTCTGAATAACGAATAAAACAAAATATAACACAGGGAAAACTGACTTACTAAGTAATTGGCCTCATCAACGTAAATACCACATTTACTTCTGGTATTATGAATAGTATTTCCGCTAAATTAACTTGTTAATTTAAAATTCACTATAGTTTGGAGAGTCTTACCTACATATGCTCACATTTTAAGATACGCACATTGTAAATGTCTGATTATCAACCGAAAATTTATGAAAATTAAAACAAAGATGAGAATGGTAGTCTAAAATAAACCAAATTATATCGTTGTTTTTCTGGTTTAAATGTTTCAGAAATCAACCAACCTTTCACTTATTTGCCTACTCGTGAGGTCTTTACAACATGCTTGAACAAAAAATTCTACTTTTATCATAGATTTGTACAAGTATTTCAGATGTCAGCAGCGGCAATACAATCTTTACTCTTATAAAGTAGTCTCATTCTTTTACTGATAGTCCTCTTTCCCTTTCTTGAATGAAATGTTGATATGATTTGTCTACATGGGTCTGATAACCGGAAAGCATTTGAAAACCACGTAAATTTAGTTTATCGAATAACATTGTTGATGTATCTATTAATAGTAAGCCTCTTTCTGATACAACTAATAAGGCCAATTCCAACAGTTACACGATGAGTAGAGACATACATTTTATTTGGGTCAAACCAGCCAAAATAACATCGTCAGTAGTCTTAACAATGTTCTACCACAAAACGTAGAAAGAAACTTGCATTTTCCGCTTAGATTAAACTAGCGGGGCTACCCGGCGTTGCTCGGGGTCATAAAAACATATATTTGAAGAAAGATCGTGTGTGTAACATCTTTATATTCAAACTTCTATGTCCGCCCCCTCTCTCTATAGCCGTCTCTTTATCTGCTACCTTTCTCTTTCCTGGTCGCCCCATTTCGCCGCTACTTTCTAATTTTGCCTTTTGCAAAAGCTGTTTCTTCCCCACCATTTCTCCTATTGCCCAGGGTAATAGTATGACATATTTCTATAAAAAGTAACACCTCTATCTGCGCCTTCTATATAAGTACTTACCTCCACCCCGGTGTTCATACTATATACGTATCTATCATCACCCCGGTGCGCATACTATATACGTACCTATCGCCACCCCAGTGCACATACTATATACGTACCTATCGCCGCCCCGGTGCAGATACTATTTAAGTACCTATCGCCGCCCCGTTGCGAATGCTAAATAGTACCTATCGTTGCCCCGGTGTGAATGCTAAATACATACCTATTGCGCCCCGGTGTGCATGCTACATAAGTACCTATCGCTGCCCTAGTGCGAATACTAAAGACATACCAATTGCGCCCCGGTATGCATGCTACATAAGTACCTATCGCTGCCCTAGTGCGAATAATTAATATGTACATATTGCCGCTTTGGTGTGAATGCTAAATACGTACCTATCGCCGGCCCAGTGCGAATGCTAAATACGTACCTATAGCCGCCCTGGTGCGAATGCTAAATACGTACCTATAGCCGCCCCAGTGCGAATGCTAAATACGTACCTATCACCACTACGGTGCGAATGCGAAATACATACCTTTCGCCGCCCCGGTGCGGAAGCTAAATACGTACCTATCGCTGCCCCGGTGTGAATGCTAAATACATACCTATCGCTGCCCCGGTGTGAATGCTAAATACATACCTATCGCCGTCCCGGCGTGAATGCTAAATACGTACCTATCGCCGCCCCGGTGTGAATTTTAAATATGTATCTTTCGCCGCCCAGTGTGAATTTTAAATATGTACCTTTCGCCGCCCCTGTGCGCGTGCTATATACGTACCTATCGCCGCCCCGGTGCGCGTGCTACATATGAACCGATCGCTGCCTCAGTGCGCATGCTAAATACATACCTATCACTGCCCCGGTGTGCATACTATATACGTACTTATATAGCATGTGCACATGGGCGGTAATAAGTACCTATCACCACCACTGAATGCTAAATAAGTACCTATCGCCGCCCCGGTGTGGAAGCTAAATACGTACATATCGCCGCCCCTAAATTTGGGCAGACCCTAAAAAGTTCGGCCTGACCCCTAAAATTTTCCCCGACCCCTAAATCTCTCCAGCCCCCTAATTTTTCACTCTCCCCCAACCATGAGAAATATTTTGACTTCAAAACAAAAAAAAACAAAAAAATTTGGCCTGACCCCTAAAAAGTTCGTCTTGACCCCTAAAATTTTCCCCGACCCCTCAATCTCTCCAGCCCCCTACTTGTTCACTCTCCCCCAACCCTGAGTAATATTTTGAGTTCAAAACCAAAAAAAAAGAAAAAAATTTGGCCTGAACCCTAAAAAGTTCGTCCTGACCCCTAAAATTTTCCCCGACCCCTAAATCTCTCCAGCCCCCTAATTTTTCACTCTCCTCCAACCATGAGAAATATTTTGACTTCAAAACAAAAAAAAACAAAAAAATTTGGCCTGACCCCTAAAAAGTTCCGCCTGACCCCTAAAATTTTCCCCGAACCCTAAATCTCTGTAGCCCCCTAATTTTTCACTCTCCCCCAACTATGAGAACGATTTTGACTTCAAAACAAAAAAAAACAAAAAAATTTGGCCTGACCCCTTAAAAGTTCGTCCTGACCCCTAAAATTTTCCCCGACCCCTGAATCTCTCCAGCCCCCTAATTTTTCACTCTCCCCCAACCATGAGATATATTTTGACTTCAAAACAAAAAAAAACAAAAAAATTTGGCCTGACCCCTAAAAAGTTCGTCCTGACCCCTAAAATTTTCCCCGACCCCTAAATCTCTCCAGCCCCCTAATTGTTCACTCTCCCCCAACCCTGAGAAATATTTTGAGTTCAACACCAAAAAAAAGAAAAAAATTTGGCCTGACCCCTAAAAAGTTCCGCCTGACCCCTAAAATTTTTCCCGATCCCTAAATCTCTCTAGCCCCCTAATTTTTCACTCTCCCCCAACCATGAGAAATATTTTGACTTCAAAACAAAAAAAAAACAAAAAAATTTGGCCTGAGCCCTTAAAAGTTCGTCATGACCCCTAAAATTTTCCCCGACCCCTAAATATCTCCAGCCTCCTAATTTTTCACTCTCCCCCAACCCTGAGAAATATTTTGAGTTCAAAACCAGAAAAAAGAAAAAAATTTGGCCTGAACCCTAAAAAGTTCGTCCTGACCCCTAAAATTTTCTCCGACCTCTAAATCTCTCCAGCCCCCTAATTTTTCACTCTCCTCCAACCATGAAAAATATTTTGACTTCAAAACAAAAAAAAACAAAAAAATTTGGCCTGACCCCTAAAAAGTTCGTCCTGACCCCTAAAATTTTCCCCGACCCCTAAATCTCTCCAGCCCCCTAATTTTTAACTCTCCTCCAACCCTAAGAAATATTTTGACTTCAAAACAAAAAAAAAACAAAAAAATTTGGCCTGACCCCTAAAAAGTTCGTCCTGACCCCTATAATTTTCCCCGACCCCTTAATATCTCCAGCCCCCTAATTTTTAACTCTCCCCCAACCATGAGAAATATTTTGACTTCAAAACAAAAAAAAACAAAAAAATTTGCCCTGACCCCTAAAAAATTTGTCCGTACCCCTAAAATTTAATTGTGTTTTTAAACGTGAGTTAACGCACTTCCTTAGCTATCCTCAAAAAAATAAATTTCATTAAAAAACATTAATTGGTTTATGAACTTGAGGTATTACGTAATTAAATTACAATATGACTCAGCAATTTCAAATTACTATAAAATATAATGAAAAATAACTGAAACCCCCCCCCCCCCCGATGAAATATTCCCCATGGACCCGTAAGGGCTGGGTTAATAGATTCGGGAATACTCTCATCATCTTACCTTGTGAATTTTACCTAAGAATACACTTTTATATGTTATGTATATATTCTCTAACCTTGTTTTAAACACCATAATTGTGTTTTTAAACGTGAGTTAACGCACTTCCTTAGCTATCCTCTAAATAATAAATTTCATTACAAAACATTAATTGGTTTATGAACTTGAGGTATTACGTAATTAAAGTACAATATTATATAGATACAGGTAAATGCACATTGGCCTTTATTATAGATACAAATAAATACACATTGGTCTTTATTATAGATACAAATAAATGCACATTGGTCTTTATTATAGATACAAATAAATGCACATTGGTCTTTATTATAGATGCAGATAAATGCACATTGGCCTTTATTATAGATACAGGTAAATGCACATTGGCCTTTATTATAGATACAAATAAATGCACATTGGTCTTTATTATAGATACAAATAAATGCACATTAGCCTTTATTATAGATACAAATAAATGCACATTGGCCTTTATTATAGATACAAAAAAATGCACATTGGTCTTTATTATAGATTTGCTTAATACCCCCCCCCCCGAAAAGATTTGGCCTGAGGCGCTCACACCGGCGAATGCTGACACTCTCTCCTCGCAACAGATACTACACTATCTCCACCCTCTCAAAAAGGTGTGAGCGCCGGCGAATGCCGACACTCCCCCTCCCCAAATTTGGCCTGAGGGACTCACACCGGCTAATGTCGTCACCCCCCCCCCCCAATTTGACATGAAAGGAGGAGGTAATGCCTATCATGATAACGGAAGGGAGGGGGGAGGAATATTAGCGTCTATTAAAAGGTTGTAGTGTGAGTGAATTTCTTCCCGCCACTTTGCATTATTTTTCAAATTATCTGCCACTCTCTGACGTCATGATATAACCGGACACAATTTAGAGCCAAACCGGGTACAGCCGGCAAGGGATTAAGGGACAGGTGCGGATGTGATTGAGCAACCCTTGTTTCACTACACACTCTTAACGTAGGATTCCTATGTTGTTATTGATGCATCCGGACAGAAGTTATTGGATGATCTGATACAACCGGACACAATTTAGGGCAAGACCGGGTACATCCGGCAAGGGATTATGGGATGTTTACAGTGACTCTGTGGTTTTATCGGATTAGTACATAAATACATTAGATTATTTCGAATTTACTATCGAATTTGACCTCCTAGAACTGCACAGGACAAACCCATAGACCGGCGGAATAAAGCCCCGAAGGCCAAGACGATACCAGTCTATGGGGTGCAGTATCCATCGAAACTACACTTTGATCTTAGCCAAAAGAAGTGAATTAATGTCATTTTCGGTAATGCGTATGAAAGCTATGTTGAATTAGAGAAAAACAGCCTAAGGGAGTCTAAAATTAATTCTTGATAT
Source organism: Sepiola atlantica (assembly GCA_963556195.1). Taxonomy (NCBI): domain Eukaryota; kingdom Metazoa; phylum Mollusca; class Cephalopoda; order Sepiida; family Sepiolidae; genus Sepiola; species Sepiola atlantica. The sequence continues at coordinate 197,574,415 of OY744519.1, read as the reverse complement.
TCAAACGTTATATAAGAATTTGTTAAATAGTATTATACAATGTTTGTTCAAAGAAAATCATAGTTATTGTTACTTATTAATTTAATAATGTCATTTGAACAGTCTCTAGTGGATAGATCGCGGTTCAGGTGTAGTTTGGTTATAAATACCCCAGTAAACCTCAGAAGTTCAATTTGCTTTACTTGGTCTTTTGGCTAAGATCAAAGTGTAGTATCTGTTCTCGGCATTTTTGCCTTGAGATAAAGTGTATTATCTAGTCCTATCCGATAGGTGTCGATCTTACACTCTCGAATCAAAAATCAGATTATCATTTTATTTTTGAATCCCTTTTTCTTTTGTTCACTTCCTCTCCCCTAAAGTACGGGCGTCACTCCTCCAAAGTTCGCCTTAGGCGCTCCCCTCCCCAAATTTTGCCTGAGGCGCACCACCGCCGAATGCCGACACTCACCCTTCCCATATTTGTCCTGAGGCGCTCATACCGGCGAATGCCGCAACTCCCCCTCCACCAAATTCGGCCTTCCCAAATTTCGCCTGAGGCGCTCATACTGGCGAATGCCGACACCCTCCACACCCACCCCAATTTTTAAATATGCATACAAAAAGGAGGAGGTAATACCTAGGAGGATGTTATCATGTCAACAGAAAAAAACTCATGTTAAAAAAAGTGCCGTTTGCGTCACTATAAACGCATGTATCAAAAAGTGCCGTTAGTAATTCAGCAACCCTTGCTTCACTATGGACTCGTGTTCAAAAAAAGTGCCGACACTCCTCCCCAAATTCGACCTGAGGCGCTCATACTGACGAATGCCGACACTTCGCCTGAGGCGACCATACTTGCGTAACTCCTCCCCGAATTTTGCCTGAGGCGCCCCACCGGCAAATGCTGACCCTCCCCCAAATTTCGCCTGATGCGCCCCACCGCCGAATGTCGATACCCCCCCCCCTCCTCCAAATTTCTCCTGAGGCGCTCACACCGGCGAATGCCGACACCCCCCACACCCACCCCAATTTTTCAATATGTATACAATATGTATACAAATATTAGTGAAAACAATGGGGGAGCATACAAATATTAGTGAAAACAGTGGGGGAGCGCATAATTATTTATTACTTTAATTTTACTGATACTACACTAACTTCACACCTCTCAAAAAGGAGGAGGTAATACCTAGGAGGATGTTATCATGTCAACAGAAAAAATGTGGTTAGGATTAAGCAACCCTTGCTTCACTATGAACTCATGTTAAAAAAAGTGCCGTTATTGATTAAACAACACTTGCGTCACTATAAACGCATGTATCGAAAAGTGCCGTTAGTAGTTACGCAACCCTTGCATCACTATGGACTCATGTTCAAAAAAGTGCCGTTAGTAAGTAAGCAACCCATGCTTGACTATGGACTCATGTTCAAAAAAGTGCCGTTAGTAAGTAAGCAACCCATGCTTGACTATGGACTCATGTTCAAAAAAGAGCCGTTAGGGATTTCCTCTGACGTCATTTCCTGTTAAAATCATGACGGTGCATTATTTCTCAAATTCTTTGTTTTTTTCTCAAATTAGTACTAAACAACGTTGAAAATCGAGGAAAAAGGCACCCCCCCATTGGAGAAAAGTGCTCAGTCGAACCCCGAAGAGTCCATTTTTTTTTCCGGTTCTGAGATATTATACGTCCCGGGGCTGGCCGGTCATAATGGTGTCAACCGTGTGACTGTGTTTTGGGTCCTCTCGGAGGAGTATCTGGACATACAAACAAACAAACAAACAGACAGACAGACATACAGACAACTGCCCTTTATATAGGAGACTAGCGGGGCTACCCGGCGTTGCTCGGGATCATGAAAACATATATTTGAAGAAAGATCGTGTGTGTAACATCTTTATATTCAAACTTCTATGTCCGCCCCCTCTCTTTATAGCCGTCTCTTTATCTGCTACCTTTCTCTTCCCTGGTCGCCCCATTTCGCCGCTACTTTCTAATTTTGCCTTTTGCAAAAGCTCTTTCTTCCCCACCATTTCTCCTATTGCCCAGGGTAATAGTATGACATATTTCTATAAAAAGTAACACCTCTATCTGCGCCTTCTATATAGGTACTTATCTCCACCCCGGTGTTCATACTATATACGTATCTATCATCACCCCGGTGCGCATACTATATACGTACCTATTGCCGCCCCAGTGCACATACTATATACGTACCTATCCCCGCCCCGGTGCTAATACTATTTAAGTACCTATCGCCGCCCCGTTGCGAATGCTAAATAGTACCTATCGTTGCCCCGGTGTGAATGCTAAATACATACCTATTGCGCCCCGGTGTGCATGCTACATAAGTACCTATCGCTGCCCTAGTGCGAATAATTAATATGTACATATTGCCGCTTTGGTGTGAATGCTAAATACGTACCTATCGCCGGCCCAGTGCGAATGCTAAATACGTACCTATAGCCGCCCTGGTGCGAATGCTAAATACGTACCTATAGCCGCCCTGGTGCTAATGCTAAATACGTACCTATAGCCGCCCCGGTGCGAATGCTAAATACGTACCTATCACCACCACGGTGCAAATGCGAAATACATACCTTTCGACGCCCCGGTGCACGTGCTATATATGTACTGATCGCCGCCGCAGAGCGCATGCTATGTACGTACTTATTGCTGCCCATGTGTACATGCTGTATACGTAGCTATCGCCACCCTTGAATTCTGAATACGTACCTATCGCCGCCCTGGTGTGGAAGCAAAATACGTACATATCGCCGCTCCGGTGTGGAAGCAAAATACGTACATATCGCCGCTCTGGTGCGAATGCTAAATACATACCTATCGCCGCCCCGGTGTGAATTCTAAATACGTACCTATCGCCGCCCCGGTGTGAATTCTAAATACGTACCTATCGCCGCCCCGGTGCGGAAGCTAAATACGTACATATCGCCACCCCAGTGCGAATGCTAAATACATCCCTATCGCTGCCCCGGTGTGAATGCTAAATACATACCTATCGCCGCCCAGGTGTGAATGCTAAATACGTACCTATCGCCGCCCCGGTGCGGAAGCTAAATACGTACATATCGCCACCCCGGTGCGAATGCTAAATACATACCTATCGCTGCCCCGGTGTGAATGCTAAATACATACCTATCGCCGCCCCGGTGTGAATGCTAAATACGTACCTATCGCCGCCCCGGTGTGAATTTTAAATATGTATCTTTCGCCGCCCCTGTGCGCGTGCTATATACGTACCTATCGCCGCCCCGGTGCGCGTGGTATATATGAACCGATCGCTGCCTCAGTGCGCATGCTAAATACATACCTATCACTGCCCCGGTGTGCATACTATATACGTACGTATTACCGCCCATGTGAACATGCTATATAAGTACCTATCACCACTGCTGAATGCTAAATAAGTACATATCGCCGCCCAGGTGTGAATGCTAAATACGTACCTATCGCCGCCCCGGTGCGGAAGCTAAATACGTACATATCGCCACCCCGGTGCGAATGCTAAATACATACCTATCGCTGCTCCGGTGTGAATGCTAAATACATACCTATCGCCGCCCCGGTGTGAATGCTAAATACGTACCTATCGCCGCCCCGGTGTGAATTTTAAATATGTATCTTTCGCCGCCCCTGTGCGCGTGCTATATACGTACCTATCGCCGCCCCGGTGCGCGTGGTATATATGAACCGATCGCTGCCTCAGTGCGCATGCTAAATACATACCTATCACTGCCCCGGTGTGCATACTATATACGTACGTATTACCGCCCATGTGCACATGCTATATAAGTACCTATCACCACCGCTGAATGCTAAATAAGTACCTATCGCCGCCCCGGTGTGGAAGCTAAATACGTACATACTGCCGCCCCTAAATTTGGGCGGACCCCTAAAAAATTTGGCCTGACCCTTAAAATTTTCCCCGACCCCTAAATCTCTCCAGCCCCTAATTTTTCACTCTCCCCCAACCATGAGAAATATTTTGACTTCAAAACAAAAAAAAAACAAAAAAATTTGGGCTGACCCCTAAAATTTTCCCGACCCTAAATGTCTCCAGCCCCCTAATTTTTCACTCTCCCCCAACCATGAGAAATATTTTGAGTTCAAAACTAAATAAAAGAACAAAATTTGGCCTGACCCCTAAAAAGTTCCGCCTGACCCCTAAAATTTTCCCGACCCTAAATCTCTCCAGCCCCCTAATTTTTCACTCTCTCCCAACCATGAGAAATATTTTGACTTCAAAACAAAAAAAAACAAAAAAATTTGGCCTGACCCCTAAAAAGTTCGGCCTGATCCCTAAAATTTTCCCCGACCCCTAAATCTCTCCAGCCCCCTAATTTTTCACTCTCCCCCAACCATGAGAAATATTTTGACTTCAAAACAAAAAAAAACAAAAAAATTTGGCCTGACCCCTAAAATGTTCTGCCTGACCCCTAAAATTTTCCCCGATCCCTAAATCTCTCCAGCCCCCTAATTTTTCACTCTCCCCCAACCCTGAGAAATATTTTGAGTTCAAAACCAAAAAAAAAACAAAAAAATTTGGCCTGACCCCTAAAAAGTACCGCCTGACCCCTAAAATTTTCCTCGACTCCTAAATCTCTCCAACCCTCTAATTTGTCACTCTACCCCAACCATGAGAAATATTTTGAGTTCAAAACAAAAAAAAAAAAAAAAATTTGGCCTGACCCCTAAAAAGTTCGTCCTGACCCCTAAAATTTTCCCCGACCCCTGAATCTCTCCAGCCCCCTAATTTTTCACTCTCCCCTAACGATGAGAAATATTTTGAGTTCAAAACAAAAAAAAACAAAAAAATTTGGCCTGACCCCTAAAAAGTTCCGCCTGACCCCTAAAATTTTCGCCGACCCCTAAATCTCTCTAGCCCCCTAATTTTTAACTCTGCCCCAACCATGAGAAATATTTTGACTTCAAAACAAAAAAAACAAAAAAATTTGGCCTGACCCCTTAAAAGTTCGTCCTGACCCCTAAAATTTTCCCCGACCCCTAAATCTCTCCAGCCCCCTAATTTTTCACTCTCCCACAACCATGAGATATATTTTGACTTCAAAACAAAAAAAAACAAAAAAATTTGGCCTGACCCCTAAAAAGTTCGTCCTGACCCCTAAAATGTTCCCCGACCCCTAAATCTCTCCAGCCCCCTAATTTTTCACTCTTCTCCAACCATGAGAAATATTTTGACTTCAAAACAAAAAAAAACAAAATAAAACAAAAAAATTTGGCTTGACCCGTAAAAAGTACGTCCTGACCCCTAAAATTTTCCCCGACCCCTCAATCTCTCCAGCCCCCTAATTTTTCACTCTCCCCCAACCCTGAGAAATATTTTGAGTTCAAAACCAAAAAAAAGAAAAAAATTTGGCCTGAGCCCTAAAAAGTTCGTCCTGACCCCTAAAATTTTCCCCGACCCCTAAATCTCTCCAGCCCCCTAATTTTTCACTCTCCCCCAACCCTGAGAAATATTTTGACTTCAAAACAAAAAAAAACAAAAAAATTTGGCCTGACCCCTAAAAAGTTCGTCCTGACCACTAAAATTTTCCCCGACCCCTAAATCTCTCTAGCCCCCTAATTTTTCACTCTCCCCAAACCCTGAGAAATATTTTGACTTCAAAACAAAAAAAAAATTAAAAAAAAAAAAAAATTTGGCCTGACCCCTAAAAAGTTCGTCCTGACCCCTAAAATTTTCCCCGACCCCTAAATCTCTCCAGCCCCCTAATTTTTCACTCTCCCACAACCATGAGATATATTTTGACTTCAAAACAAAAAAAAACAAAAAAATTTGGCCTGACCCCTAAAAAGTTCGTCCTGACCCCTAAAATTTTCCCCGACCCCTAAATCTCTCCAGCCCCCTAATTTTTCACTCTCCTCCAACCATGAGAAATATTTTGACTTCAAAACAAAAAAAAACAAAAAAATTTGGCCTGACCCCTAAAAAGTTCGTCCTGACCCCTAAAATTTTCCCCGACCCCTAAATCTCTCCAGCCCCCTAATTTTTCACTCTGCTCAAACCCTGAGAAATATTTTGACTTCAAAACAAAAAAAAACAAAAAAAAACAAAAAAATTTAGCCTGACCCCTAAAAAGTTCGTCCTGACCCCTAAAATTTTCCCCGACCCCTAAATCTCTCCAGCCCCCTAATTTTTCACTCTCCCACAACCATGAGATACATTTTGACTTCAAAACAAAAAAAAACAAAAAAATTTGGCCTGACCCCTAAAAAGTTCCGCCTGACCTCTAAAATTTTCCCCGACCCCTAAATCTCTCCATCCACCTAATTTTTCACTCTCCCCCAACCATGAGATATATTTTGAGTTACAAAACCAAAAAAAAGAAAAAAATTTGGCCTGACCCCATAAAAGTTCGTCCTGACCCCTAAAATTTTCCCCGACCCCTAAATCTCTCCAGCCCCCTAATTTTTAACTCTCCTCCAACCATATGAAATATTTTGACTTCAAAACAAAAAAAAAACAAAAAATTTGGCCTGACCCCTAAAAAGTTCGTCCTGACCCCTAAAATTTTCCCCGACCCCTAAATCTCTCCAGCCCCCTAATTTTTAACTCTCCCCCAACCCTGAGAAATATTTTGACTTCAAAACAAAAAAAAACAAAAAAATTTGGCCTGACCCCTATAAAGTTCGTCCTGACCCCTAAAATTTTCCCCGACCCCTAAATCTCTCCAGCCCCCTAATTTTTCACTCTCCTCAAACCCTGAGAAATATTTTGACTTCAAAACAAAAAAAAACAAAAAAAAACAAAAAAATTTAGCCTGACCCCTAAAAAGTTCGTCCTGACCCCTAAAATTTTCCCCGACCCCTAAATCTCTCCAGCCCCCTAATTTTTCACTCTCCCACAACCATGAGATAAATTTTGACTTCAAAACAAAAAAAAACAAAAAAATTTGGCCTGACCCCTAAAAAGTTCCGCCTGACCTCTAAAATTTTCCCCGACCCCTAAATCTTTCCATCCACCTAATTTTTCACTCTCCCCCAACCATGAGATATATTTTGAGTTACAAAACCAAAAAAAAGAAAAAAATTTGGCCTGACCCCTAAAAAGTTCGTCCTGACCCCTAAAATTTTCCCCGACCCCTAAATCTCTCCAGCCCCCTAATTTTTAACTCTCCTCCAACCATATGAAATATTTTGACTTCAAAACAAAAAAAAAACAAAAAATTTGGCCTGACCCCTAAAAAGTTCGTCCTGACCCCTAAAATTTTCCCCGACCCCTAAATCTCTCCAGCCCCCTAATTTTTCACTCTCCCCCAACCCTGAGAAATATTTTGACTTCAAAACAAAAAAAAACAAAAAAAAACAAAAAAATTTGGCCTGACCCCTAAAAAGTTCGTCCTGACCCCTAAAATTTTCCCCGACCCCTAAATCTCTCTAGCCCCCGAATTTTTCACTCTCCCCCAACCCTGAGAAATATTTTGACTTCAAAACAAAAAAAAACAAACAAAAAAAAAAAAATTTAGCCTGACCCCTAAAAAGTTCGTCCTGACCCCTAAAATTTTCCCCGACCCCTAAATCTCTCCAGCCCCCTAATTTTTCACTCTCCTCCAACCATGAGAAATATTTTGACTTCAAAACAAAAAAAAACAAAAAAATTTGGCCTGACCCCTAAAAAGTTCGTCCTGACCCCTAAAATTTTCCCCGACCCCTAAATCTCTCCAGCCCCCTAATTTTTCACTCTCCCACAACCATGAGATACATTTTGACTTCAAAACAAAAAAAAACAAAAAAATTTGGCCTGACCCCTAAAAAGTTCCGCCTGACCCCTAAAATTTTCCCCGACCCCTAAATCTCTCCAGCCCCCTAATTTTTAACTCTCCTCCAACCATATGAAATATTTTGACTTCAAAACAAAAAAAAAACAAAAAATTTGGCCTGACCCCTAAAAAGTTCGTCCTGACCCCTAAAATTTTCCCCGACCCCTAAATCTCTCCAGCCCCCTAATTTTTCACTCTCCCCCAACCCTGAGAAATATTTTGACTTCAAAACAAAAAAAAACAAAAAAAAACAAAAAAATTTGGCCTGACCCCTAAAAAGTTCGTCCTGACCCCTAAAATTTTCCCCGACCCCTAAATCTCTCTAGCCCCCTAATTTTTCACTCTCCCCAAACCCTGAGAAATATTTTGACTTCAAAACAAAAAAAAACAAACAAAAAAAAAAAAATTTAGCCTGACCCCTAAAAAGTTCGTCCTGACCCCTAAAATTTTCCCCGACCCCTAAATCTCTCCAGCCCCCTAATTTTTCACTCTCCTCCAACCATGAGAAATATTTTGACTTCAAAACAAAAAAAAACAAAAAAATTTGGCCTGACCCCTAAAAAGTTCGTCCTGACCCCTAAAATTTTCCCCGACCCCTAAATCTCTCTAGCCCCCTAATTTTTCACTCTCCCCAAACCCTGAGAAATATTTTGACTTCAAAACAAAAAAAACCAAAAAAAAGAAAAAAAATTTGGCCTGACCCCTTAAAAGTTCGTCCTGACCCCTAAAATTTTCCCCGACCCCTAAATCTCTCTAGCCCCCTTATTTGTCACTCTCCCCCAACCCTGAGAAATATTTTGACTTCAAAACAAAAAAAAACAAAAAATTTGGCTTGACTCCTAAAAAGTTCGTCCTGACCCCTAAAATTTTCCCCGACCCCTAAATCTCTCCAGCCCCCTAATTGTTCACTCTCCCCCAACCCTGAGAAATATTTTGAGTTCAAAACAAAAAAAAAACAAAAAAACTTGGCCTGACCCCTAAAAAGTTCGGCCTAACCCCAAAAAACTGATAATTAGTGAAAATAGTGGGGGAGCATAATTATTTATTACTTTAATTTTACTGACACTACACTAACTTCACACCTCTCAAAAAGGAGGAGGAGGTAATACCTAGGAGGATGTTATCATGTCAACAGAAAAAAATGCGGTTAGGATTAAGCAACCCTTGCTTCACTATGAACTCATGTTAAAAATGTGCCGTTATTGATTAAACAACACTTGCGTCACTATAAACGCATGTATCAAAAAGTGCCGTTAGGAGTTAAGCAACCCTTGCATCTTTATGGACTCATTTTCAAAAAAGTGCCGTTAGTAAGTAAGCAACCCATGCTTGACTATAGACTCGTGTTCAAAAAAAGTGCCGTTTGTGATTAAGCAACACTTGCTTCACTATAAACTCATGTTCAAAAAAGAGCCGTTAGGGATTTCCTCTGACGCCATTTCCTGTTAAAATCATGACGGTGCATTATTTCTCAAATTCTTTGTTTTTTTCTCAAATTAGTACTAAACAACGTTGAAAATCGAGGAAAAAGGCACCCCCCCATTGGAGAAAAGTGCTCAGTCGACCCTCGAAGAGTCCATTTTTTTTTCCGGTTCTGAGATATTATACGTCCCGGGGCTGGCCGGTTATAATGATGTCAACCGTGTGACTGTTTGTTGGGTCCTGTCGGAGGAGTATCTGGACATACAAACAAACAAACAAACAAACAAACAAACATACAGACAACTGCCCTTTATATAAGAGACGGTATATATTATTTCTCATATAATGACCCGGCCGAAATAGGCTCATAAATAATTATTTAATAATAAATATTTAACTAGTATCCTCATACGTATACATTTTATCTATGCACAAATTTCAGTGAGGGGATAACTGTTAAAACCGATAGATATGATAAAAAAACCCGCAACATGAGTCACATTTTTACTCAATTTCGAGCCTCCTAACCAATGAGGCCATCTTTACTTGAGCTGGCAGAGTTCCCACTGGGATATTTTTTTATCATAGCATTTGAAAGACATTGAGCTTCCTCTTTATCTCTTTCAATATAGTTCATGTTTCGCTGGCATATCCAGCAATAGAAACTATCAACGTAGTACTTGTATATATCTTTTCTTTGGGACGTTAACATTCAAGAGTAGATTTTATTATACTCTGCTGATGGAGATGCTGCAAAGACTGAGCAAAAAAGTACACTATCCTTAGTTTTTTGTAATGTTCAAAAAGAAAGTATTTTGCATTTGCTTAGATTGAGTTTCTCGATATAGTCAACATACAAATAGATGAAGCCGCATGATGTGTTATTATTTTTATACTACCGCAATGTTATTGTATAAAACGAAAGGATATTTCATATAACGGAGGTTGATGGTTGGCACTATTTCCCCACAATTTGTCTGGTAACTCTCTCTATATATTTATATCCACTTACTAATTAGTATAAAAACAGGATGTATCAGCATATTTTGTGTTGGCGTGACAAGAAAACTAATCAGACCGATTCTGCAGACGCTGTGACACGGACATTCTCTGAAGCCTTCTCAAATAATGTGTTCCAAAATATTTTGGTCTTGCTCTGTCAATTACACGCCTGAGAAAATACAGACTAAACCGTGAGAAAACATAATGCAATAACGCGGGAAACTAATATTTGGACATGATGCGTGTGGTTGATATCACATTTGCTTTGAATAGTCAGTGAACATATATGGTGAACGCGAAGGAAGACACAAACAATATAATTTAAGTTATAATTTTATTCACTTCAGAGAGTAACCCAGTCTTGTTAGTGAGCAACAACTAAAAACTTGAGAATTTTGTAACACACAAATATATATATATATATATATACAAATACATACCCCCCCACACACAGACATATATATATATATATATACGTATATACATACATATGTATATATATACATACATATATGTATATACATATATGTATGTTTATATATATAAATATATATATATATATATATATACATGTGTATGTATATACATATATGTATGTATATGCATATATGTATGTATATATATATACATATGTATGTATATACGTATATGTATATATATATATATATATGTCTGTGTGTGTGGGGTATGTATTTGTAAAATAATGATGCAGGCATGTTGAGTAATAACGCATAAGGCGTCAAAGAGAGGCCACGGTCATGACCTCTCAATAATGAAAAAAAAAGCCGAAGACTAGATAGATTGTCAATTATGTTAAAAGAACAACGGAAATGAATCGGTGACCTTTGAACGAGCCCAGATTTGTTAAGTCGACGAGTTCATTTTAGAGTATGACGTCGTGAGATAAAACGACTCGGTAACCTTTAAAAGAGTCAGGTTCACGAGGCCAGAAGTAGAGAGCACCCGGAGTGCAAAGTCAGAAATTAAAACGGTGATTTTAAACGAACGAAGAAGTAGCGCTTACGTAGCAAAGATCGAGTTGGGAGGATATAGAGAAAAACTTGTCGTGGGTCAGCCCTGAAAGGAGGTACCCCAACCACGGCCGAGCTGCCGTAAACAACTGGCGTGGGGATTACAAGGCTTCCCTAGATTTCAGGAGCAGACTGATAGAGAACGTATTGTTGTGTTTCACTCTAGGTTGCAAGGTAAATCACTGTGCCTTATTTTCGTGAAAATAACCTACGTTTGGTAAATTCGAAGATCGAGCGCCGTCAAGGTAAAGTAAGAGGTTTCTTCGTAAGACAAGGGAAAGAACAATAATGCTAAAGAAGTTTTGCTAACAAAGAAATATTTTAATTATATAATAGAGGAACAGAGGTTCTCGATCACGTCCTTGTCTCAATCATTGTAGTTTGTTTGATGCTATCGCCCCCCCCCCGAAAGAACGGATATTGCAACATATATATATATATATATATATATATATATATATATATATATATATATAAATGAGACAGGTTATTTTTATGCTCCAATAAACGGGTATTTTAATTTTTTAATTTTTATAGTTTTTCACCTTTTAAAAGATGTAAATGTACGACTCGTTTCTCTTAGAGTGTGCCAACCAACTAGTATTATGTCAGTCTCACCTCTGCCTCATCCCAAGATTATAAAATATATCCTCGAAGAAGAAAAATCCTCAAATTGAACAGTCGTGAAAAAACAAGAAAACAGAGTGGGTCATTGTGTGCAAAACAAAAGAAAATAACAAGAAAAAAAACACTCCCACGTCAGAAAAGGTGTATTATGGCACGAGTTATTAAAAATTACTGATAGTATATGCTTACACATATTTTGTTATAATTAGTATATCTATATATTTCTCTCTCTTTGTCTATTTCTTTATCCCCTCTCTCTCTATCTCTCTTTCTATCTCTCTCTCTATATATATACATATATATATTTATATATGTATATATATATATATATATATATATATATATATATATATATATATAGAGAGAGAGAGAGAGAGAGAGAGAGAGAGGATTACGTTAGCATGAAACATCGATGTCTGTAGGTAATTAAAATAATTAATAAATTTTTATTTATACATATATATATATATATATATATATATATATATATATATATATACATATATATAATTAACTTGTTACAAATATCCAGGGGGTATGAATCCGAAGGAAGTTGAAACCGGGTTTATCAGAGTGCTCAATGAAAATTCAGAGCAAAATATATATTTTTTGGAATAAAATCAATATATATATATATATATATATATATATATATATATATATATATATATATATATGACGACAGAGGTAGAAAGAGAAAGAGGCATATGATATATATATATATATATATATATATATATATTTTTTTTTTTTTTCATAAATAAGTGCATGTGTTTATATATATATATATATATATATATATATATATATATATATATATATATATATATATATATATATATATATATATATATATATATATATATATATATGCATGTATATTTAGGCAACAAGTCATTATCTAAGCAAACGTTGTTGAACATAACGGAACTTTCGCATTTGTATATTTTCCTCGTGAGGTTCTCAAACCGTCGAGCCATCCTTCTGGTTTCAGGTGGCAATCGTGAGAACCTCACGAGTAAAATATACAAACGCGAAAGTTCCGTGATGTTCAACAACGCTTGCTTAGATAATGACTTGTTGCCTAAATATACATATATATATATATATATATATATATATATATATATATATATATATATATATATATATATATATATATAAATATATAAACACATGCACTTATTTATGAAGTTAGGAATGTGTATATACTTATCTATAAGTGTGTACAGAAAGTACTTCAAAACAAATTAACCGACCAGTGACACATTTGAAACACCGCGC
>OY744519.1:197518772-197551272 GCA_963556195.1 Sepiola atlantica | reverse complement strand
TATATATATAATTTATTTTCATGTAATTATTTTGGTTGCCGATTGCATCGTTCGTTGTTCTTTGGCTTACTACTATTTCGATTGTTCATTTCCTAAGTGATTAAGATGAAGGAGTGTGCATTATTAGTCGCCCTTTACTTTAAAGGACGTATTTTTCGTTCACATATATTTTTATTGATTTTATACGTACGTCAAAGAAATTTCTGGACACGTGTGTCTGGCTCGCAGCTGTCATGAGCATGGCGAACTTTAGACAAAGATTGAACCTTCAATATTGATGTCTAATCCAGCGTCTTACCATTATGTACGTATACAATTTATAAAACTACATATATTAACGAAAAATACGTCATATACATTCCATGCTTGTCTAAGGTTAGCAATGCTGATGTCGGTTGTGAGTCAGAAACACGTGTCTATGGATTACTTTTATGTACGTATACAATTAATTATATATATATATATATATATATATATATATATATATATATATATATATATATATATGGTATACATATGGTGAATCTAACTTTTTTTATCAAACTATTTGTTTATTTAGTTATTCTACTACACAATTCCCTCGTGGCTTATATCCAAAGATTTTCACTAGCGGGTTTGACAATTTAACCTTGGACACAGACGAAAACAAGTGATTGCCGGTTGTCAGATCTATAGAAAGGTTGGTCCGCAGCGGCTGGCCTCCCTTTGATCATATGCTAATCTGTGATTCATCAGACTTCGATCAGTTTTCTAGTTTATCGAATGATTTCTGAAATCGCTCAACTACGTCCACACACTTGTGTCCAAGCTTTGTGAAACAGCACCAAATATTTAGCAACGAAAGATCAATGCCTAACCGACTGCTCCTATGTGTCCAGTCATGTAAAATGTTCAAAACATCCGCTACTGACCAAAAATTGTGACGCTAACACTATATATATTTTTTATTACAACCAATGAGTTCATTAAAGCTTATTCTGGTCAAAAAGTTTGAAAAAAAACTCGCATGATTGTGCAATTAAATGATAATAAACATACAAGTATTTTCAGAAGTTTCCATTAACCGCCATGTTTTTTTTAAATATATATTTGATGTCATTTTTTCACGCTCATGTGATCGTATGTGTTTAAATATGGTGAAGGGTTATTGTTGCTGCAATCCTCTCATTGGGGTACTATTTATCAATCTCACATGTATAAATAAAAGTGAACTACAACACACATCGTAGCCGTTAAAATAATCTTTATAAGTAATTGCTGAATTGGTGTATAACTAAGAACCAGCATTTCTCCACCTATATTAATTTGATAGTTCTTTCCTTATTTATTCATATAGAACATAATGTCAAAATCATGGCAGCGATGTTCCAAATATCCTATATTAATAAAGCCGTTTTTCTCTAGATATTTTAACCTGTACTGAAAATCGCGTCGACTTGACTCATTAAAAAAATTGAGCTGGTTTCATGTGCATCGGGCGACGGCAGAAATAAATACAATTTATATACGAACATTTCAGTTTACTATTGATCACGAGTTTTACATTGAATAAATAATGTTTAATGTAGCAAGTGAATTACTGTTTTACGTGTTGTGTTAGTTGCATTTTGTAGAACCTTATCAAGCTCGATTATTTAATAACAAAGCTTTGTTGTTTTAATGGCATTACACAAGTTCAGATTAACTTGGTAACTTGATCAGCTCAGAAAAAACTGATGGTATGTTCGGACATTTATTTATTTTTTATACAAATAAATACGCATGTGTCCTTATTACAGAGTTGGCGATGTAATTTTATAATAAGAGCTTAATATATATTTATAATATTAGTAAAGCTGAACTCAATTTATAGTTTAAGGTTTTCAGCAGGGAGGGATAGTAAACAGGCGAAATAACATTGCTGGGCTTTCTTGAGTTTTAATTTTAAACTGTTTAATTGCTTTGCTTAGCAATAGTTCGATCTGTGGCATCTCTCTCTCTCTCATATATATATTAGTACTTCATGTATCCATATAAAATATTACAAGGAGATATAATTTTTTTATGTGTCTATTTTCAGTATTTACTTCAACAGTGCTCGATACGTAAGTAGAGCTAGGTAGTAAGCAATGAAAATATATATGGCAATCAAGCTACACAGAGGCTCCCGTGTTGCATCCCCGGGGGGAATCGTCAGGCTAAATGTCTTTAGCCTGACGATCCCCCCCCCCCGGAGATGAAACACGGGAGCCTCTGTGTAGCTTGATTGCCATATATATTTTCATTGCTTACTACACACACATATATATATATATATATGTATATATATGTATATAACTTCAATTTTAGACAACGTAAATAGAGGTACAGACGATCAGCATAACTTATATATATACACACATATATATACATATATATATATATATATATATACATACCTACATATACATATATATACATATATATACATATATATACATATATATACATATACATATACATATATATACATATATATACATATATATATATACATATATATATATATACATATATATTACATATATATACATATATATATACATATATATATACATATATATACACATATATATATACATATATATACATATATATATATACATATATATATATATACATATACATATATATACATATATATACATATATATATATACATATATATATATACATATATATTACATATATATACATATATATATACATATATATATACATATATATACACATATATATATATATACATATATATACATATATATATATACATATATATATATATACATATATATATATATATATATATATATATAACTTCAATTTTAGACCACAAAAATCGAGGTACAGACGATCAGCATAACTTATATATATATATATATATATATATATATATATATGTATATACATATATATATACATATATATATACATATATATATATATACATATATATACATATATATATATATACATGACGTGGCTAGCTATAAGAGCATCGTCCCCTTCATTATGTTGAATGCTCTTATGACGTCAAGCCGCCGAAATAAGTGTTAATATTATCACTGATATTTAACTATCCAGCAGGATTGTCGTTGTATATATCCGTTGCTCGGGGTTTCGAATCTCGCGACCAGTAGTGAATAGTTTTATCTCTATGCGGATTAGTCCCAATTAAAAATGACAAAACGTACACGTACATAGATAATTAAATAACATATATATATATATATATATATATATATATATATATATATATATAAAATCTAACAAATATCAAAAATATAATTTAATATCATTAGAAGCTCATGTAAGTAAAATTAAAGTCGAACACTGTTGGAGAGATAAAAAAATAGACATTCACCTGAAGCCTTAGTGCAATACTCCAACTATTGGATGTCTAGATATTTACGCTCGCTCCTTACAGCGTAAATATAAGTTAAGTTTTCTATGATCACGTGACAACATCACATCACATAAGGGATTGACAGAACGCTTACACATTCAATGTGTCTCTGTGAACCGAATTCGCGCCCTGCAACCTTCTGAGATTGTCATTTTCCTGCGCTGATTAGATCCGAAATCTTTAAACGACGTTGTACGAAGAAAAAATATGAAATATATTTTTTAATACATATGTGAATGCAAGAGTTTTCTATGTTAGCCGATCAACATTCAGGAAAAGGGCATTTTGTCATCAGCACCGTCCTCTTCCGGAAGACATGCGCACGGGCAACTGTCTTGCCTCAACACTGCTTGTTTGCTCAGAAGCAGTCTTCTTTAAATCAGACAGCATGGAATTTGGACGTCCGAGGAGCTTGCGTTAGACGTTGGTCATTCTGGGACATGTAGCTTGGTAAAATATAGGTAAGCAACGCACAGTTCTCTGAACCTATTCAAGTGTTCGCTTTCTTCCAATGTTTTTTTTTAGAACATGTTTGTAAGACTGATTTATTTTCTTGTATTTACAGTTTTACGGTGAGAAAAAAGGTGGTATACTTAGTGTTGACCACATGCGCGTATAATAAATACATTTGCCTGTACTACTCGTCTTCTGAGATTGTTTGCCCCGATGGCTTGCTGTTGCAGTACAACTCTATTGCGTGTACAAGGTAAAATATTAAGACTTTTTTGTTTTGCGAACTCTAAAACAGCAAAAAACCTGCGATGCTTTGTTGTACTACTTTAAATAGCAGCCCAACGAATTAAGAAGACGAACTCTGTTGGCTTATTTTGAGAAGTACAGCAAAACGTTTTAGGATAACGAAGTTAAATATCTACGAACTTCAGTTATGTTGCGGAATAACGAATTCTATGTTTGTAAAAGATAAAAAATTGACGAACTGTTTAAAAGAAAAAAGTTTTCTTTTTTTGACAAAATTGTTTTTTTAGAGTGTATCTTAAAAACAACAACTTCGCACGTACGAAAATATCTGCCCGTACAGTTTTTATTTCGGGATCGACTCATTTCCGCACTCCTTTTTCACGAATATTTTTTTCAAGTATTTCTATATACTTTACAGGGCCACCTGTCTAGTACGCGAGCGTGCTTTCCGTGCTAGAAACCACGTGTTTTTTTTGGCTGTGTACTTTCCATTTATTATTTTATTTTTTCATTTTCATTTTAAAATATTTTTGCTCGTTTTTGCTTAATTATTTCTATTAATGTTTTGACATTGTTCTCCTTTTTGCACTCTTCAACTTTACATGTGATTTGCTTATGTGAGAATGTTCGTTGCTTACCTTAAACACCACCCTTGCGCTTAAGACTTTATTTTTTAAATTTTAATTAATCTAAACAATGGCAGGAGTTTGAGGACTCTGCATTCACATATTCCAGCAGGACTGCTAGAAGTCGCTCTTTCCGGTGTTCAGTGACCTCTTATGGGTCCCGTGTGTCTGGAAAATCTACGGAAACCTTAGGTGAAGTTGCTGCCCTCAAGGCGAAGTTGCAATATATGGAGAAGGAGGCCAAGCGCAGAGCCAGATTAGATAGAGCAAGAACCGAGATGAAACTGCCCATAGCCCAAGCCAAGCTGATGGTTCTCGAGACTGCACGGGATTCTGTGGATGAAAGAAGTCGCCCAGCACCTGAGCTCAATACTGACCACAAGGTAGAGTACTTTTTAGGGTAGACGGCAGTCTAAGGTGCAGATGAACAATATTTGACCGGGTCGGACACCTTGTTCGAAGAGTCGACACTCAATGAAAAAGCCCTGTAAGACTCGCTTGAACGCTTGTTATTTAATTGTTTTAATTGGTTATGTGTGGTATATTTTGTTTATTTCTTTTCATTTTGTTTTTCCAAACTAGCAGACTCCGTGCCCCGGGTGGTTCTGGAAAAAATTAAATAATAATCTAATTTTAAAAAAATATAAGTATAATGATTATTAAAATTAAAACTGAAAATAACCCATCTCACTGTAAGTCATTTACGTAAGTAAAAAAGGTTGATCACTGTTTTGACCGGGTAACATATCAAATAATGATTCAATTTAATAACATTAAATCTTAGTGGATTAATTGTGAATATCAACTCTTAAAAATTTATGTTACTGTAATTAATTTATGTGATTAAAATAAAATTTGTAAAATAGCTTTTCTTGTTCAAATCAAACAAAACAGATTACTCTACGTATTCCGTAACTGGATTGCGCCCTTTAAAGTTTTTATTAGCAGCTAATATGATTACATCTTGATCTCATCCCCTGAATTACATGCACAAAACATGATGTTGGTTTTTATTGTTGAAAAGGGAGCAAAGTGTAGTACATTTTCTGAAAAAAGTATTAATTCGTAATACTTTACATACATAAAAACCGCAAGCAGGACTCGTCATGTCGAAAAGGTGTTCGTTAATTGCGATATTTATGACTATTGTAATATGTATACTTAATAGAATACGTGATGTTCGACACAATTTACTCTGTCAACCCGAACAAATACTGAATTTTCTTCGATTGACGTTTAGAATCCAAAAAAGAATATCGAAGAATAAATAACATTAGAAGAAATGAATAGCCGCACAAATGTCTCAATCACCACGAATGGCAGTCCGTGTATGATACATTTACGGAGCGTTCGTTATTTTAAATATCTAGTGTGGCATGTGGCAAATATAATTGTTACAAAATAAAATGATTACGGTGATTTCAGCGTAATTAAATATGATGAGGAAATATCTAAGGTAATCTGATTGTTGTGGTAGTAGATAATCGTAGAAGAGTAAAATGCCTTCTACTTTCTGGAATATGTAGTTGAGAGGAGCAGTTATTCCGGAATAAATGTAAATAATTTAAAAAAAGACAAACTTTACTCATATTTATTGGAACAAAGCTATAAGAAGTAACTAAAATATTTAGTTCAACAGATAAGCATATTAATCTTTTGATTCAAAATGGTTAATAGCCAAAGCGACAGGACAACAATCATTTTACTTTATTATAGAGATCAGTATATAGAGAAGAAGGTGTTAGTGCAAGAATATATTTATTTTTTTGATCTTTTAAATTTTAATTTATTATTGGGTAGTTATTAATTTTGAATGAAATATGTATATCAATATATATATATATATATATATATATATATATATATATATATATATATATATATATATATACATATATCTATGTATATATATATATATATATATATCGGTAAAAAAGTAGTGTAGTATCCATCCGTAGGGAAAGCGAAAATTCAAATGCAAACAGAATGAGAAAAAATGTCAGGAAAGAAAAACACTTCTTCAAAAATGTCAGGAAAGAAAAACACTTCTTCAAAAATGTCAGAAAAGAAAAACACTTCTTCAAAAATCTTCAAAAATGTCAGAAAAGGAGAAAAACACGTGTTGATTGTAAGTTGATTGTAATTACACACTGAATTTTGCGCTTTCCCTACGATTACTCTGCGCATGCGCTGGTTTGAATCACTCACTACAACTTTTTAATCAATGAAATCTGACGCATGCGCAGAGCCTCAAGAGCCTTCCAAAATATGGATACTACACTACTTTTTTACCTATATATCTATGTATATATACATATATATATATATATATATATATATATATGTATATAATTTTAACAATGAAGCTGTTAAACAAAGGAATACAACTAAAAACTAACAAAACCGTAGGTGCATTCCCTTGATGATTCATAGGCATAACAAGAAATATTAAATTATTCACAAGGAGACAAAAGTTGTATACAGGTAATACTTTTATTATTGTAATATATATATATATATATATATATATATATATATATATATATATATATATATATATGGGTGGGTGTAAATATATTAACATGATTATGTGATAGATATATTAACTAAGATAGTTATACTAATATATATATATATATATATGTGTGTGTGTGTGCATATATATATATATATATATATATATATATATATATATATATACACTAGATCTCTTCAAAATTGACCTTTTTCTTCAAACGAACTGATATTATTCCTATTCCCCAAGGTCTAAATTAGCTAAATATACCAGTAATATAGAAAGTTAATATTCACATACGCATTGCAGCTGTTTGCATCTATAATTTATTTCGACATCCTGACCTCTTCAGAATGCTCATGGCTAAGCTTTATATTGGAAATGACGGAGAAAAGACATAGTCACCAGCCAAAACAGATATATCTTAGACAAAGTGAGGGGGATAAAAAAAGAGGGAAAGCAACACACTTAATTTTAAATCATCAAACAATTAAGGGGAGGTGGTTTCGCGGCTGGAAGAGTTGCGTAAAGTTTAACTTCGTGTCAACATATTCATGACAAATACGATTTCGAGGCTATCATAGACGTATCTTAATAATAAGTCTTTTTTTAAATTTTTCATTCCAACTGGAGATCCATATTATCTGACCTTTTTATATTTTCCGCCCCTTCTTTTTTGATGATTTTAACTTAAGTGTGATTTATTTCCTGCTTTTTCATCCCCTCCCTTTTCTCTGCTTATGATATTTCTATTTTGGCTAGTTAATATTTCTTATTTCCGTCATTTCCAATATGTAACTGTCCAATTGGCATTTTGAAGAGACAAGGATTTGAACACAAATTATAAATGCTGACAGTAACAATGTGTATGTAATTTTTGTTTCTTTCTATAGCATACATATCTATGTATATATATGTATGTTTATATATATATATATATATATATATATATATATATATATATATATATATTGTATATATAT
Organism: Sepiola atlantica; assembly: GCA_963556195.1. NCBI lineage: Eukaryota > Metazoa > Mollusca > Cephalopoda > Sepiida > Sepiolidae > Sepiola > Sepiola atlantica. The sequence continues at coordinate 197,543,025 of OY744519.1, read as the reverse complement.
ACATTTTTAAAACGCATAAATTATACTTATATAATCTATACTTAACAATTTTATATTAATAACATGCAAATGTTCATTCATTTATTTTAGCATGCATTGCAAACATCGTAGCATGAAACGTGATTATGACTGTGTAACTAAAATTATGTTGACGTTAAATGGGATGGATCCATTTCAGTTTTTTTATACCTAGAGGGTTACCTTTTTATGAGCACTCACGAAATCCTTCGAAAAAGATTGATATTTTCTATAGTATAAACATTATATTCATCATGAAGATGCATGTGATTGATGTATGCAAACAAAACTTCCCCTGCGAATACATTTAATAAGATTTGTTCCCTTAAGTTACCCTGGGGTACATAATATTAACATTTTATTCGTGCTCCAGTTCTGCACTATTCAGATAATACACACCTGTGTTATGAAAAAGTTATATTTAAGAATTTTAAATATTAAATAAACACGCCTACATGTATACATATCTAAATGCAAATCATTTTTTTTCAAATATGGAGATATTGCTAGTTTGTGTTGCTGGATATATAAGGTTAGCTGTTAAATATTTCCCCATTAATAGAAAAATATTATTTATTCTATAATGTAGTTACTTCGAATTATTGACCCCACTAAAATTCATTAATTTATATTATGGTTATTTGTGATTAATTTCATATTTAACATGCCACATAGTTTCAAAATATTGCGGATAGTTATTGCTAATTTTAATTTATATGACACTTATTCTAATTAAAGTTTTTAGTTTGAAGATGTAGACTAGTGGTAAGATTGACTAAAGGTTTTCATTTACATACATTTCTAAGACAACACTTCAAATAAATAGTACGAATACAATTATTCTATTAATTAATGTAAAAAATAGTAATTAAAATAAATAATTAAGATGCTATTCATTGAAGACATATAAATAATCATATGAAACATGATTTTGAGAAATGTAGTAGTTGTTCTTTATATAAACGGCGTTAATACCAGATACAACGAATTCAAATAGTTTACAATAGTTTACAATTAATAATATTCCGTGTCGAAATAAATATGTTTTGAAAGAAGTTCATTTGAAATTCATTTTTATGTTTAAGTAGAAAAAATCGTTATTCAGAATGAGATATCGATAGTGTAAGAGAAGATATATAACTGAGAAATTCCAAGACAACTATTGAAGTCTTCTGATATATCACATAGATTAGTTATTCTTAATTTTAAACGTAATGTTCGTTTGTCTGTCATGTTTTATTTTACAAAATCATGTTAAACTACTGTATTGTCTTTCTGCTAGTTATTGCTAATCTTTTTCGATTATTTCTGCTAAAAACATAACTTAAAATTGTGTCGTAAAAAATTTCGAATTACTACTCATAACAAATAAGCAAATTATTGTTTTTCCTACTTAGGATGAAAGTAAATTATTTGAAAATCTACGGATTAAAGGACATTCTCATATTTTAAACGTAATGTTCGTTCAGCTGTCATGTTTTATTTTTAAAATCATGTTAAATGCTTCTAGATAATTTTCATTTATATTAGCTTTCATCTCTAATGAGTGCATATTTACAATGGCGTATCCTGGTCGGTTTCATATCTGTATTACATCAATAAGTATTGAGCAAACGATATGAATATCTACTGAACAGTAAACTTACGAAGAGCATAAGGGACAACCGTTCCAACCGAAACTGTCATCAACACAAGCGTAGGTTGCCAGTGAAAAACTCCATTCATCGACTGTTGGACGGCTTCCATAGAATGGACAGGAAGTTATTGTGCGAGTTGGCCAATTCTACGAGGTTTCATCTGCAGTGTTAACAGGCTTTTAAGAGGGGTCATAACACCAACGGGCGATCTTTCGCCATGTAATAGGAAACGCAGGACAATTGCAAACAATAACGGTATAAACGTGTTCAGAATTCTGCCAGTATATCTATATAACTTCGAAACATCTTTATCTCTCTACCTCCGTCTTCTCTCTCGTTATCTCCTTCTCGGCCTCCTTTTCGCTCTCTCTATATACATATATATATATATATATATATATATATATATATATATATATATATATATTTATATACAAACCATTTCTTTAAAAACTATACATCGCATATTTCACATACGTACAATGGTTCTATTGATATGAGAAGCCGTCTACTATTTAGAAAAGGCCCTCTGCACCGATCCTATATATTCAGCGACTAAAAAATTCAGACATTTCGAAAAGAAAATCAGACGACCACCGCTGTCAACGTCTGGGTAAAGGTGTACCGATTTCTTTGAACCCAGGGTACGTCTCTGAAATATAAAATGTATATTATTTTAATAAACATTTATTTATATCCATTCTTACATTTTTACGATCAATCACTTCATGATTTATATGCACTATATATATATATATATATATATATATATATATATATATATATATATATATATTTAAACTGTGACTACTGTGATCAGACTTCTTCCGGATATTTTTGGTCTTTTTTTTTGGGGGGGGGTACTATTGATATTTGTTGGTTGTTTTCGTCATGAAAGTTTTGTTCTATGCTGCCCTTGATTACCTGACCTTTATCAGATCTCGCCTTTTGAAGCTTCTTCAAGGTTTTCGTAAGTCCTGGCATTGTTTTCCTCTTCTGTTTCTTTCCTCTACGTTTTAATATAAAAACTTGTTTCTACAACTCCACTACATGTTTCTATTATTACCGGATGACTGACATACATACTAGCGAACTGTAATTTTTTTCTGTATGCGTAGAAAAACGTGTAAATCTACAAATATATTCATATGGAAAAATTAATGTGTGTTTGTATCTTACATGAAAATGTAAATGATAGATTTCCACTGAAGTGCGGATTTAAAAAACTGAAAGAACTGATACAAATTATGTTTTACAATGTTGTTGGAATTGAATTAATAATATAAGGTGTATGCTCTGAATGATGTACTAAATTTTCATTGAGATTGTAATTTGACATTTTCGGATTTTGTAAAAAGTATAAAACTGCAAACATGCTTTCCTCATAGAAACACAATTATTTATATATTATTGTGCTTAAAATGAACATTTTCATTGATCAATATGTTCGCCCCAACTCACCCTATATACACACTAAACCACTGATACGCACATACATACACAAGTAAATGCATATATATATATATATATATATATATATATATTTATACATATGTATATATATATACATATATATATATATATATATATATATATATATATACGCATTGGTGCATGTATGTGTGTGCGTTTACGTTCTACTGAGCGACTATATGTGTATTGGCATGAAAAGAAAATACCCACAATACAGATGTGAATAGGTGGCTGCTTTTAAAAAATGAAAACGCAAATAAGAATTTCAAATATTTATATCTAGCAAAAAATATAAGCACCTACAGACAGACAGCAACACACACACATAAATATGTGTTTATTTGTATAGAACTATGTTTTTTTATAGATCTAAGTATTAAAGACGAATCAGGAAATATAGTGTAAGCTTCGTTTGCATTCTTTGTGGGAATATTTTATTCCATTCCCTTCGTACAATAAGCCAGACGGTATGATGCACAGTTTTTATGATGAAAAAAATATACTGAACTTTTCAAGCGTTTGCATAATACATGCATTAAAGAATATGACAATAATACAGTTCACGTAGGGAACTAGATTTACGTTTAAGATAAATAAAAAAAACATATAAATAAAGTTTATTCTGAAAAAAGAAACGCAGGAAAACAGGTTCGGAAATTGATAAAAGCTGTGAAATATATTCTTCATTTATGTATATATATATATATATATATATATATATATATATATATACAAATATACATATATATATTTATATATATATATATATATATAGATATATATATATATATATAGAGAGAGAGAGAGATAAAGAAAGAATATACTTTAAATATATAAATAATATCTTTAACCAGTAGACTGTCAGTATAAAAACAAAGCTCAATATAGTCTATGGAGCAATAATACTAATTGAATGAAATAATTACATCTGATTAATTTTTCATTTTATTATGTCATTAAATTAATATATGTATATATATATATATATATATATATATATATATATATATATATATATACATATGTATGTACGTATGTATAGTTATGCCTGCCATTATTATTAAGTTAGTATATATTTATATAAATTAAAGTATGTGTATATATTTAATTGTGTGGCTGTACAAAGAGAACTTCTCAAAACATATGTCGATTATTGTAAATGTTTAGACTATATTTAGTGTTATTCTATTTCATGCAAACGGGAAAAATGTTTGACGAAAACTATTCGTGAGAATGCATATAGCTCCGATCTTTGTGAAATTTAAAATATAGGTATCAATACACCAATTAATAGATATTCTCCTAAATCTCAGTGTCCATAGTATAATTTGAATGGTTTAAGGCACGGTCTTTATGTTGCACTAGTTGCCCTTTCAAAATTACAATGTTTCATATTTGCATTGTTTTGCTACATAATCATTAGACACCAATAAAGCTAAATTCCTTCAATTTCCATTTTTTTTATTTTAACTCATGTAAGTGATTTTGAGCAAAAAGGGAATATCTATCGTGGCAATTACTTTTAGCACCTTTATATTTATTTTAATCTTCGGATCGAACTGGTGCAATTAGTGCCAACATGTAGTAAATGATGAATATATATATATATATATATATATATATATATATATATATATATATATGTATATGTATATATATATAGGTACAACGTTTTAATAAACAACCAAACAATATTATACACACTGTCATTATTTTCTATTGTGAGGCTTTTTTTATATGATTTATATTGTAAGTAAGGAATAAAGAAACACGAGAAGGGGAACACAGATGAATCACTTCGTAACATCGTCATAGAGAAAAGAATAAATTTACGAAGTGAGTTCATCTTTGTTCCCTTTTCGTGGTTCTTAATTACTCTCTTATAATATACAGGCTGATTCATAAGTTACTTAGCTATTAATTTTTGAAATCCTGAAGTTAAAAAATACGGAAATACAAAACAGACAGTTTATTCAACAAATTCATTCATGGGAGTTTAAACTCACAGCAAATACTCAAAATTGCCACCTTCGTGCTGCATGCATAGCTGCATTCTGTTTTGCAAGAAATTTACGACTCTTTGTAGCGTATTTGATTGATTATGAAATAAATATGTATAGAACACATTTAAAATAACAAATAGCAGTAATTAAAGAGTAAGATAACAATTATCAAAAGGCCATAGTATGCTTGTGCTTCATATGGTGATCATTTTAAATAGTTAAGTGAAGTGACTTATGAATCACCCTGTACATTATATATTCAAAAAAATCCGCACTATAGATAATGATGGCAGTGCGTCTAATATTATTTGATTGTGTGCATATATATATACACACACATATATATATATATATATATATATATATATATATATATATATATATATACACACATATATATATATATATATAAACACACATATATATATATATATATATATATATATATATATATATATATATATACATATATATATGGAGATAGAAGAAAAAAGAGTGATAAATATGAGACGATTGTCCAAATTTATTTCAAATTTCAATTGTTCAATGCAAGGTGTATTCAGTAATAAACTAGTGTTTATTATTCTTTCCTTAAGCCAAGGCTTTTCAACGATCGAAATCTTATCATCAGAGGAGAAATATTCGGGGAAGCAATAATTTAACAGATGTTACATAATGAACGCCGTATGTTAAATGTGATTGACGGATGGGAGGTCCGAATTTAGCCTTTAGATGACGGAAGTCGACTGAAGCCAATACCCCTTTTAATAGAAATATATACATAGCTATCTATCTATCTATCTCTCTCTCTCTCTCTCTCTCTCTCCCTATTTATATATATATATATATATATATATATATATATATATATATATATATATATATATATATGTGTATTTCAATTTATTTTTCTTGCAGGACAAGAATTATACGAACACACTTGTTAAATAGTGTTCACCATTTTTAAACGCATGTAGGTTGAGATAACAGTTACTGAATGGTCTTTGATGTGTTCAGATGAGACAACAATTGAGATATGCTGTAACCTATTGAACTATCGTTTTTCAGGTCTCCTGGCTGTTTCGTGCATTTCGTCCTTGTTCAGATGTGTGTCACAGCATAAATGTTATACTATCAGTGAAATGTGAAATTGTAACTTTCTGTGTCCACCCACTTGGGACGTCTTTATTAGGGATGTTAACGTCCTGCCATGTTAATACCAGCTTTTCGGTTGTACACGACTGGGGATGAATAGGTCAAGCATGTTCGTACGTCTGGTCGGTTTTGGTACGGGTTTTAGTCGTCATTAAATCTAACCAGATCATTAATTTTCTGGGTTTAGGAAACCGTCGTGTTTCTGGATTTTGAACGCATGTATTAAAGGATATATATTATATTTCATATAAAAATATATCATTTAATTTTGCATTCTGAAAAGAAAATATGCACTCGAAAGTCGTACGAAGTCGAAATGCCAACTAGAAATTATTCTTCCTCGTAGTGATAAAAACGAGAGAGAGAGAGAGAGAGAGAGAGAGAGAGAGAGAGAGAGACGCTGTAGTCTCACAGGCAGAAAGTAAGAAATATAGGATACATATAAAACACACAGAGAGAAACCACAGTCTTCGATGTTCTCAATTCACAAGTCACATGTTACATGTTTATTTAGTTAAGACTTCCTAATATTTCGAAAGTTACTTCCAGTCACGATTGCCTTGATACTTGCGATGATTTTATCGACAACTTGACCCTACTGCGCTGGACTAAAATTTGAAGTGGAGTGTTGTCACTCTCTACGAGAACAATAAAAGTCAGGCACGAGACTTGTAAATGTGGGGACTCCAGCTCCAACAAAATGCTCACTATTCTTGTCACACATTGACTTTTATATTGGAGGCGATAAAAATAATAAATCCTTTAATTAATAGCGTTGCTCAATTTGCAAATCATGGCGAAGAGAATTTAAACTGTGGGTAGCTTCTCAGCCAGTTTAACTGCGACATTCTTTAAGTTGATCATAAAACATGATTAGTATGCAGCAATTTTGAATACGAAGGTTAATCTCTCGGCTTATTTGTTCCCAGCACAGTAGAACGTGTTACAAATATAATAAATCACACGATTTGTTTTTCAACGGTCACACTATGGACGAAGAAATGGACGACGTTATCTTGATTGTCAATCGTCATTCTGGATGAAATCGCAAAGGCAGTATATCATCTATTAACAGTTAAAGGGGTTAAGCCCAGCTTGTACCCGACCATATCTTTAAAAACGATAAAGTTACAAAACGATAAAATCTGGTACAAATAGTGTGATTAAAGTACACGTTTTACAGAGCCCGGGCTTAAACCAAACGAAATTCTCAAGATAAATAATCAGGCGAAGAATTAAAATTATCTTAAATAATTGGGCAGATTTGCTCCTAAATTGCGAGTCTCTATTCTTGTGGATATTTCTAACAACATTTAAATTACCATAAAATGTGATTGTATGAAATAATTTCTAAAAAATGTTGATGCTCTTCTAGATTAGACCCGAGATAAACTCGTGTTGGCGTCGTTTGCGTAATGGTTAGGGTCTAACTCATAGTTATGGTTAGAGTAAGCGTATGAGTTTGGGCGAGAGTAAGGGTAGGCTCAGTGTTGCGGTAAGAGGTAACTCGGGTCTTAATCTGAAGAAGTGCCAAAATGGGTTCTAACTAAATACTAAACGAATGTATCGAAGAAATACAAGAAACGAAACCGAACGAAGTAAAATATTGTCTCCAAAAATGGAAACAAAATGCTTTCCAACGGAACTGATGCTTGTATATTTGTCTCTAATAACAGGTTTTCATACTAATCTGAATTGCTTAATGATCTTAGCCCATAACGTGTCAAATATAACGGACAGCTTCGGGTAGGCTCGTCTAATAATGATAGAAAACACTCCGATTTATAAATATTACACAATTTTAACTAGTCAAGTTTTAGTGTGTTAAATGTTGCATTAAAATACGATTTTTTTTAGTTTAGTTAAGAAATATTTTAGCCACTTTTTAAAATTACTTTATGTCAAACTACTAAAGTACTGAATTACAAATTCACCTTGAACCAACATGTACAGGGGAAAGATATAAATACTTTGAGGCGTAAATGCAAAGATCAAATGCAAAGACCCATAAATTGCTGTTGAACATTCTCCCAACCTCTATCGTTTGATTAGCTAAAGACCGAGCAAGGGTTAAATATGATATGTACAAAGCCGGTGGAACTCCTCAATAATGTTTTTAGAGGATGTATGTTTATGGATGAAATGATATATTACTACTGCCATTCAAATGTGTTATTGGTATCTCATTGTGAACGAATATTAATTGTTGTCTTTGCACCATCGGTGAAAGAACGCACAGAAAGTGGAGAATATATATTCAAATTGAGCCGTTATGTTTTTGTAAATAACGCTGGTCAAACACATTTGTATGTTCTTTTTTCCTTAGTGTATTTAACTATTTCGAGTGCAGAACACAATTAAACTATTTTCAAAATTTTTAAGGTGTCTCTATTAAAGTTTCGCTGAATACAATAGTTAGACACAACATGATATTTCCTGGAACTGACTGTTTATATTGGTAGCATTACATAAGATTTAGAAATTCGTTTAATTGAAATAAGATTTTAAATAAGAATTAGAGATATAAAATGTTGAGTTTTCATCGTTTGGTTTCTCAATTTAATGAAATTGATTAAACTAGTTATCGCGTTTTCCATTCGAACTTTATTTCGTCTACCACTCTAGTAAAGAGTATTACTCTGGTAAAGAGTGTTACACTAGTAAAGAGTGTTACTCTAGTCAAGAGTGTTACACTAATAAAGAGTGTTACTCTAGTCAAGAGTGTTACTCTAGTAAAGAGTGTTACACTAGTAAAGAGTGTTACACTAGTAAAGAATGTTACTCTAGTCAAGAGTGTTACTCTAGTAAAGAGTGTTACACTAGTAAAGAGTGTTACACTAGTAAAGAGTGTTACTCTAGTAAATAGTGTTACACTAGTAGAGTGTGTTGTATCAAGTAGGCACGGGACCGAAAACAACTAACAATAAACTTATCTCGATCTTTTGTGTTGGCGCTTTTATGATTATGATAAATATACATTGTAACCCGTTTTTCATACATGTTTTCTTGATTAATTAGCTATTTGATTCTAGAACATCGTTTGAGAAAAGAGGGCTCATTCTTGGCCCCAGAAATACCGCCTACTGAATGAACAGAAATATATGAACTCTAAAATGTCGTCAATTATTTTTGTATTTTCATTTAGTTTGTAGCATATTTCCTATTTATCAGACACAATTTCACTGACATCTAGTATTTGAGTGAGACGCCGATAATATTATGTTCGTAGATATATAACTACAAGTTTAAGAAAGCTGGCACACGCTTAGCTCGCTACAATAGAATAACCCCTTAGATTGTTGTAAATAATTCATTTAGGATAAGTAACAGCAATGTTAAATTTGATTTACCTCTCGCTGCACAGCTCCCAGTTTCAGATGAGTAATCAAAAAGTGCACCCTTATTCTCAGTAGCTCCTTACGTATGCAGTGGCATTTTGCCATTTTTGGGTCGAACTAAGTTCAAATATATTTAAATAGTATATGAGTACACATTATTACGGTGTCATCATCATCATCATCATCATTATTATTATTATTATTATTATTATTATTATTATTATTATTATTATTATTATTATGATTATTATGATTATTATGATTATTATGATTATTATTATTATTATTATTATTATTATTATTATTATTATTATTATTATTATTATGATTATTATTATTATTATTATTATTATTATTATTATTATTATTATTATTATTATTATTTTTTTTTTTTTTTTTTTTTTTTTTTTTTTTTACTACTCAATTTGAGTTTTTACACCACCCATTATTATTCATCGTTCACAGGCAATCACAAGTTATGTTCCATGGAATCATAATGAGAACAAGTTTACCAAAATGTCCAGCCACCCTCCTATGTCAGAAACCGTTGCAAATCGCATTGTATGATGGCAACACCTATTTAACATGATTATATTATGTAGATTAAATATGCCTTCATTGTCTCTTCTAGTAAGGTATTTCATCCTAATGTTCATTTCTTCCTTTACACTATAACATTTAACTCTATTTCTTAGTTATGTGATTATTCTGTGTGTGTTTTACAAAATCAACATATATCATGTTCCATGTCTCTATACTGAAGTCTTAAAAATACTTATTAATGATGAATATGCTTTAGCACGTTAGGGCATATGCTTGCGTCAAAGTTACTAAGAAAACTAAAATATACTAGATTATAAATATGAATTGACTTTTTTTTTCTGAAATAAAATAAAACAATAGCAAATCGTTAGAAATCTTGTATATTGATCATTGATCTATGTACGTAGCAATTGATCCACGTATATATAACGTGAAGTATTGATTCAATGTAAAACACTTATAACGACTTAAGTTTGTTTCTAAATTGTTTTAGATGAAGAACGATAGTTTGTAATATTCGGAGTATTCGAACTACGATCCTAATCGTGAATGTTATCCCCATATTATTACGTCCGATTGTTGCATAGCCCTCACTTGGGCCGCGGCGGTACTTGTTCTGTATACTCGTCCCGGAACGGGCCGTGGCAGTTCTCGTTTAAACACTCGTCATTTTTTAACACCATAAATCATATACTTTGCATACCTTTAAATTTCTCCCGCGCCGCGTAGAGAGTGCGTGTCGTCCAGTGGTTGTCTTCTTTCTACTTTTCTGTACTGCCGTAAACATCGTCACTACAACAAAAATGTCATGACCGACTCAATCGACAAACACTCCTTTACCTTTCAATTCTTTTTATTACATGCGTTAGTTATCTATCGGCTTGGATATATTCACTAACATTGAGAGAGAGAGAGAGAGAGAGAGAGAGAGAGAGAGAGAGAGAAGGATATAGAGAGCAAATACTGCTATCGTAATTACTTATCAATTTAGTCTTAACCATTCGTGGAGGGGGAAGAGATCTGTCTCCTGTATTTTCTTAAGGAAATAATTCCCTTATGTAAGTTGCAGACTACATGGTAAAAACCACGTCTGATAGGTTCGCCTCCGAAACCCAGAATGCTAAAACTCGCTTCTCACGAAGAACGAGTGACGTCACGGATACCTCTGCTTCCCACGCAAAGGCCCGTGACATCACAGATCCTCTCGCAGGTGAACATTGACCCTTGATCCGAGGTCTCGTCACGCGGTGACCCAGTCACGTCTGTGAGCTCCGACTGTAAGAACAGGCCCTATTCTGCACTCGACTTCACGGGTCCACCCGCGCTAATTCACGCAAGTCAAACCAACGATTTCCAACAGATACGTCCATTCCCATAGGGTCATTATCCAACACGATGTATCATTCAACATTCTTTCGCTGCGCCTGCCAACCTTTGAGTATATACATCTAGAACTTGGATATGTGTGAAATTTACTCTAAGGCGATATAATGTTCCCATTTATGGAGCCCTACACAATGGATATCGTTCTAAGAAATAATTAGTTCTAAATACCAGCCTTCAGAATGTAAAACATCAAAACCTCAGTACAAGCAATCGAAAAAAATATAATTTAACAAACACTTAAGATGTATATTCGCCTATAGCTGACTGATTCTCTTTCAATAGGCGCGTGTAAGGATGATCGATTTTATCGAACTAAAAGAAAACGGTGTTACCACTCCCAGATTTCATTACTCCTGCTAATGCTCTCCAATCTAAACCATGTATATAGGTGTTTTCCAATCAGTGCTAAACTTATCACTACGTTCGCGCCCCAACACAAATATATTCCATAATTTCCAATTTAAACGAGCTTAAGTTTGCACCTGTTAATTTCTTAACAATTTGTTCACGATAATTATTATAATATTTTATATATGTATACCTATTCCTTGGTAGAGTGTGTATTTTTCTTCAGTATTGATTTCTTTACAAAAGTAAAGCCATGAATTCTGCAGAAAAAAGTGTTTCGCTTATCGCTGTACGAAATCAAATGTCAATTAAATTTTGCAAAACATTTGTGTCGTTTCAAATAATAATATTATCGGTTTTATTTAACGTTATATCTCAATTTAGAGTCGAGATTTAATTTATTATATAGCCGAAATAAGTGGGAAGTGTGCAGAAACATGATATATATACACACACACACACATATATATATATATATATATATATATATATATATATATATATGCTTTTATTATTCACTATTTGTCTCAAGTTTAGATTTTTGTATACGTTATTCAGTATAGTAACAATAACTCTATGTTTATCTTGCTGAATCTATATTATTGTATACATATAATCTAATACAGACATCACAAAGAATAAGAAAATCGCTTTTTAAATTGGGTATCATTTAATGCACAAAATCATAAAACCCATTTGCAAATCATCTAAGATATAGAACAAGTCAAATTATTCAACGTACATTTTCTCCGACACAAAGGCAACATAACTATTTCTGTGTTATTATTGCTAAACCGCCCGTGTCTCAATAGATATTTGCTATTCTTCACGGCGAGTTTTTTCAAGTTTTCGAGTTGGTGACACAAACAAACAAACCCGTATCCAAGTTCCTGGAAAAAGCTACATCAACAGTTTTTTTTTAATCACAGCGTGATCGTAGAGAGATTGACAGCACACCTGGTTAAAATGAATGGTATACTCGTGGCATTATAATCCATTAAGTGGCGAATGACATTAATGACATATTAAGAAAAGTGCTGTGCCACGATATACTCATAAATGCATAACAAATAGGGTTATAAGAGAATAGCATTAGTCGACTCTAGAATGTCTACACCAGAAAGGAAGAAAAAAGTGACTTACGTGGCACATATACAAGAAGATGGTACACCAACATGTTAAACAGTAACACATTTAGAGATCTCGCGTTTCAGTACAAGGAATCGATAACACCAATAATCCAACAGTGTGAGTGGCTAGATTTAATATTGGTACTGTTTTAGATATTGACCCTAACTTTCGTGACTGCCCGGCAGCAGCGAGCCGACAGCTAACGGAAGCGTCCGAGACCTGCCGAAATCGAAAACGAGGCTGGCAGGCAGACGATATTGATTTCAAAGAGAGACGCTTGGCACTAATTAAAAATGAATTTCGAAGTGTTGTGTAGTTCGATTGCCTCTCCGGAGCAGTGCATTAACTTTTGCCAGCAGAAAGCTCTGATGGCAAAATATATGCGATGTATGCGATGCGGCGGCGGCCGACTTTGCCAGCTAGTACCGCGAAATATTGTTTCGGAAAAATATGCCTGGAGATGCCCCACCCAGGAATGCCGGGCTTGGATTTCGCTGCGATCGGGGACGTTTTTTTCGGTCAAAACTCACCATATCAACAATTCTAAAGATGATATACCTGTGGTCCCAGGATATGGCGACCTGCGGGAATTCATGTGGCGACAGACTTTTAAAAAAGACCCTTTCGCCGCCATATTATCGCAGATAGCCGTACTTTATCCAGTCGTCGGCGACCAACAATCTTCTTCTGCTCCGCCTCCTTCCACATCCTCGGCGACGACCCCATCCTCCTCTTCTGCCTGTATTTCGCTAAGCCCTCCTCCAAAAGCGAAAAACAAGCCCTTACCCCTCCAGCTAAAATAATTGAAAAAAAAACAAAAAAAACAATGCGTAATTGCAAAAAAGAAAACAAAAAAAAATGGTTTTAAAAAAGTTATTATTTTAGCGTTCATAAAAACAGTTTTTTTCAGTTAAAAAAAACAAAAAAAAAGAGTTTAAAAAGTTAGTTTTCTTACATAAAATGGTTAATTATTAATAAAAAAAAAAGTTTATTCATTTCAGCTATGGGTTTGTTCATTTATTTCATTTTCTGTATAAAAATATATGCATTTCTTTTTCTTTACGTATATTCATCGTCTTACATTGTTGTCGTCTGCCGACTCGGCAGGTCTCGGACGCTTCCGTTAGCTGTCGGCTTGCTGCTGCCGGGCAGTCACGAAAGTTAGGGTCAATATCTAAAACAGTACCTTAATATTTTATTCACATTTACATGTCAAATAATTTTGATTCCATTATAAGTTTTTTTGGATAAGTTGTGTCGAGGCTCACCTTATAATATGCCTACGCTTAACAATGCAGTTATGTGAGGGGTAGGTTTAGTGTTAGCTGTAACGGAAATATGTAGATTCAAATGCTATTTTTTCGGGATTAAATCCTTTATCTATATGCATGTAGATTAGAAATAAGAGACATTTCTGAGAAAACTTGCTATCCTTTTTATCAGTCTGTGAAATACGTATCTCTAGGTCGCTATTGTTGTGAAATAACATACACGCGATGTCACACGCCACCGCTTTCTATCAGTGTTAACCATTATACCAATAAAATAATTCTTGTAACTCACTTCGATTGGGAACTCTTTAATTAACCTTTTTACCCATACCGTAGCTTCTGTTTTACAACTACAATTCCCAACTTAGAAAATACAAAACACAGTTTCCGGTGACACTACTCGATAGATCGAACGATTAACATTCAAACAATACATACTTATTGTTACACCGGCCGTTCTCACACAGGAGAAACTACACCGGTTGTCACTATAAATAGTGCGAGTCACCAGAGACACTGAAGACAAAACACAGTCTTGTAACTGTATAGCCAAGAGCTAGTCAGTTTCTGACTTTGTTAATACACTTGTTAAACCAACCCTCGACTTGACTTCCTTTATTTATTATTTACTGTGGAACAACTTCACAACACTTATCTTGGCCTGCGTTATTATGAGGCGTGAAGTTTTGGACGGTTGATAAAATACACAATCATGGTTTCTATATGTTCATGTAACAGGCGGTTGATTTTTCTCTGTAAGAACGTGAGCAGACGGTAACTAAGCCAACCTTGGGAGTAAAATTTGGGCGTGTATACGTGGAATAAGAAATGTGCATTTCCATACTAGCTCTAACTGCACAGTATTGCCCCGGATGAAGATAAATAATGAGTAGTTTTGATGAAGAAACAAAACATTATTGTCGTAGTTTTAATTTCATAACAAATGTATGTTATCATATAGGAGTTTACAAAGTTATGTTTAATACTTGATGGTTGTTTTTTTATTTACGGCATACCAACACTTTTCGGTTTCTTTTATGCCGACTCAGGTCATTTTAGTAAAGATTTTCATGCGTCACGTTCTTTATATCTTCAACTACTTATTCATGGTGTTGTATTTGGTTGTTTTGTTTTACGGTGTATCAACGTTTTTCCTGTCGTTTTATGCCGAATCAAGCCATTTTAATACAAGCCTTTATAGCTCATGTGTTTATATTATCAAATATATCTTCATGGGGTTTTGTTAGCTTGTTTTATTTTACGGTATAAACACCTTTACCGGGTTGTTTAATGCCGAATCAGGCCATTTTAGTAAAACATATTAAGCTTCAAAGTTTTTATATCTCCAAATACTTAGTCATAGTGTTTGGTCTTATTGTTTTGTTTTATAGTATATCAACCGGTTTCGGGTTGTTTAATGCTGAATCAGATGATGTGAGTAAAAGCTGTCATGCTTCAACCTTTTACATATTCAAATACTTGTTCATAATGTGTGGTTAGCTAGTTTTGTTTTACGACATATATCCCCTTTTAGAGGGATTTAATGCCGAATCAGGCCATTTTGGTAAACGTTTTATGCTTTAAGTTTTATATTTTCAAATACTTATTCATGGTTGTTTTGTTTTACGGTATATGAACCGTTTTCGGTAGTTTAATTCCTAATCAGGTCATCTTAATAAAAGCTTTCATGCTTCAAGTTTTTATATCTCACATCCGTATTCATAGTGTTTAATTTAGTTTACTTTGAATGTATATCAACTCTTTTCGGGTTATTTACTGCCAAATCAGGTCATTTTTGCTAAAAGCTTTCATGCTTCAAGTGTTTATATTTTAAAATGTGTATTCATAGTGTTTTGTTGTGTTGTTTAGTTTTACGGTATATCAATTTTTTTTCGGGTCGTTTAATGGCGAATCAGGTCATTTCAGTCAAAGCTTTTATGCTTCAAGTCTTTCATATCTTAAAATACTTATTCAGCGTGTTTGGCTTAGTTGTTTTGTTTTACGGTATGTCAACCTTTTTCGGGTATTTAAATGCCAAATCATGTGTTTTTGCTGAAAGCATTTCTGCTTCAAGTACTTTATATCTGTAACTATTTATTTATGTTGTTTGGTTTAGTTGTTTTCTTTTAAGGCATGTCGACACTTTTCGGGTGATGTAATGTCGAATAATACTGGTCATTCTAGTTAATGTTTTAATGCTTCAAGATCTTACTATCTTCAGATATGTATTCATAGTGATTGGATGGGGTGTTTTGTAGAGGTTAACTGTTGTATTTCTTTTTAGCTAAGCAGGGCATGATTGGGGTTTTACAAGATAAGGGCAAAAAGAATATCATCAATGTTCGGTGGAGTTTAAGTAATGAAGTCTGTATCTTCAGATAACCTGGTCAGATAGCACCACGTGTAATACTTGATCTTGATCAGTTAATCATACATAAACATTGTCATTTGTAACGTATGTAGATGCCAAGAACCCTCACATACACAGACACGCTTTATGTGGCAGAATTACATTAATATCTATCTATCTATGCAACTATATCTCTTTATATATATATATATATATATATATATACATATATATATATATGTGTGTGTGTGCGTAATATAAATATATATATATGTATATATATATACATATATATGTGTGTGTGTGTAATATAAATGTATATATATATATATATAGGTATATATATACCTATATATATATATGTGTGTGTGTGTAATATAAATATATATATATATATATATATGTGTGTGTATATATATATGTATATATATATATACATATATATATATGTGTGTGTGTGTAATATAAATATATATATATATATGTGTATATATATGAATATATACATATATATATATGTATGTGTGTGTAATATAAATATATATATATGTGTATATATATATCTATATATACACATGTGTGTGTATGTAATATAAATATATATATATATATGTGTATATATATATGTATATATACATATATATATATGTGTGTGTGTAATATAAATATATATATATATATGTGTATATATATATCTATATATATATACATATATATATGTGTGTGTGTATTAAATAAATATATATATATATATGTATATATATATATATATAAGTGTGTGTGCGCGTGTGTTTGTGTATATTTATGTTTAGAAAACTCAAAGGAGATACTCAATGCAATTGCACATGATAACGTCCGCTTTACGTTTTTGACGATTAAGGGTAAACACCTCAACCCTACCAATCTTCTAAGCCGTGATATATATATATATATATATATATATATATATATATATATATATATATATATATATATATATATATATATGTTCAAGAAAAACAAGGATTGAACGGAAATAAAATATATCCGTAAAAGTAACATATCGACAGGAGATAGTGCAAATAGGCCAGTGCGAATCCAACTTAAATATGTAAGATGGATTGATATTTGGAGTTTAACATTTTACAAGATAACTGTGTATGTTAGACAACCCAACGTGTATATACATATGTTAAATCAAAGGCTTGAGGAACTCTTTTCCTTATGACTGTTTCCAATCCTACTTATAACCTTGCGCTTTTCAACAAAAGGCCAATAGGCATCTCCTGTCTGTGTGATAATCATATTTGTTCATGTTAGTTCTTAGCATCAAGTGGTTTCGTGCAATGTTTGTTACACTTTCTCTAAAAACAAAGTTTACATATAACGCATTTCTAAACCTTATGTAATGCTACCAATATAAACAGTCAGTTTCAGAATATTTTTTTGAGAGTGTCTCTTTACGGAGACTGAATGTTTTCTCACTAAACAACAGATGGATTTATAGTACTGTTTATTAAAGACAACACATTTTGGCGGGGAGCTATGCCCTTTTAGTAGCAATGACGGTGATGCATAACACATCACAATCGCCACCGATAGACGCTGCAAGTGCACCTCCATTTCTAATGCTCATTCTTTGATAGAGTCGCAACCCGCCAATTATTGAACGAGTAAAAAACATTAATTTTACATTATGTTTGCAAAGAAAATCCAATGTTTTTGCTAATAAAAGTCATACTTTAATACATAAATTGTTTTTACTTACTCTCATATGCAAATAGAAATAGCTAATTTTTCCACGAAATGTCAACACATATTTTTTTTTCTTACCTGCTATAAAAAATAGAAGCTTATATATACGGCTACTATATATATATATAAAGAGAGAGAGAGAGAGAGAGATAGAGATAGAGAGATAGTGCACCCAGGTATGTTAAAAATATAACATTAAAGGGCTTAATCGTAAAAATGCGCGAGCTAAGAGACATATCTATCTATATATATATATATATATATATATATATATATATATATATATATATATAGTGTATATATTTATATATATATATATATATAGTGTATATATTTAGTTTTAGAATTCTTCGTAGCTCGAATTCATTTCCCAAATTGATCATAAGTAACCTGAGACAAGGAATAAACAAACGAAAACACAATAAATCAGTCGACCTCCGGCTGTCTTATATACCGCCATACGTCGGAATCAAATAATGCCTGTGTGAAGAAAGCTCGCATTCCACGAAATAGGATTCCTAAGCGTTATTTGACCAGCTGCTCCTGATAAACAATAATCTAAAAAAGCCTTCATTCCATCACCCTGATTTTTGTCTGGTTTTCCGAGTTAACACCCCCCCCCCCACAAAAAAACAGTCTCAATTCCTGCATCTCGTTCTTAAAGTAAAAAGCAGTTGATCTTTTTATTCATACTAAATGGCTAAAAGTAACAGCTAATGAGGTTTTCGTTTTGGTAATAAAACAGTATTTTGAGAATATTGAAAACTATTGAGGATACGGCCAACATTTGATTAATTAAAAAGACGATCTTACAGATAGTTTTTGTGTTCAGTTTGTAGACGACCATTTTATCATTTGCATGACAATTCCGCGAGACGTTCCCTAGATATGGGAAGATCTTGGAAAGAAACTTTATTCATGGAATGTTCGTTTAGTATGATTTACACAGTGGAATAACAGAAAGTGTATTATAGTGGTGGACGGCGACAGGGGGGGGGGGGCAATGTGGGGGGCTCAATCCCCCCCACTTTTTGGCTTCCCCCCCTACTTTACGGTCATCAATAATGAAGGTATATATGCATGTGTTTAACCGCCCCCCACCACACTTTTTAGGAGAGCCCCCCCACACTTTTATAACTGTCCCGCCGGCCCTGATAGTGGTGGTAATATGATTAGTTATTGCCGTGACTGTTTTACAGGAAGAAACAAGATATTAAATCTCAGTCGAACACATCCCCGGAAATAAAGATGGAGAAACTAAACCCTAACAACGTCTATTCTGATAAAAGGGACATTTAGTGAAGAGAATAAATCCTCAATCCCTTAAAACTTCATAAGGAACCAGCTTTTTTGGAGCGGTAGAATCATGCAAAAATTTATTCAGCGACTTTAGCTTTTTCATTAGGCCCAGTCTGTGTCGGCATCCCTCCGTCACTCCAGGCCACTCCGCGCCACTCCCCGCCACATATTCGTCTCAATCATTGTTTACAGTAAATTAAACAGCATAGTAAAATTTCGGAAATTAAAAAAATAGGAAACATGTTTTAAAACTACCCTATAGTTAAAAAAGCGATGAAATTGCAGCCAACAAACATTTGATGAATGTTGCAGAGAAAAAGATCAAAATGAGTAAAAACTCAAGCTGTTTTGGACTATTAAAAAATATTTCTAAAAAACATCTAAAGTAATAAAAACAATGATATTTTTCATGAAAAACCAATTGCCTATTGAATATACATTTAAAGTGTAAGCCCCATAAAACTTAAATCACTTTTGTCCTAATTGCATTAGCTGATCTTCATGAATAAAAAAAATCAATGTAGCATGTAATATTAAATAAATTAACAATACACATGGAGCATTTTACAAAATAACTCTACATAAAGATTCATGAATTATACAGTAGATATCGAAATTGTTCTATGTTTTGTGTGACTGCCCCCAAACCATACAATTTTAAGTAGCGCGTTATTAGTACGCCCTTAAAGTAAACATATACGTGATTGTTTACAACAATAACACAGAACCAATGTGGTTGTTAATGTGTTATAAATGCATCTCCTTGGGAAAAGGATTACAATTTCCGCAGTCTAGAAAGTTTCTTCTTCACTGAAATAGAAGAAAAAGTAATAAGTTTAGAACTTCACTGATCGAGAAGAGAAAAAATTCAGTAACATATACTACACTGTAAAGTTAAGTATACTTACACATTTTAAAATTTAATAAGTAAATATAAACCGAGTAAAAGTAACCTTTTTGTTTATTGTGGTAAGTAAGCAAAGAAATGAAGAGATACAGTTTGTGGGCGTCCCCAATAAATAATAAATAAACAATTATAAATATATATATATATATTATATAAATATAAATAAACAATTATACACACACACATATATATATATATATATATATATATATATATATATATATATATATATATATATATATATATATATATATAGGATCAAATATAAACCAAAAGTAAAGTTTTTAGTAGATGGAACCTATTGTGAAGAGGTTTAGCTCAATATACGAGATAGAGCAATTGTAGAGACAGAAGAAAAAAAAGTGATAAATATGCGACGATTGTCCAAATTTATTTCAGATTTCAATTGTTCAATGCAAGGTGTATTCAGTAATACACTAGTGTTTATTATTCTTTCCTTAAGCCAAGGCTTTTCAAAGATCGAGATCTTATCATCAGAGGAGAAATACAGATAGATAAGTTGGCTTTCCAATAAAACAAAGTTCAAATATTTGAGAAATATGAAAACTATTATTAAAAAATGCAGTGAAAGAAAAGAAAATTTCCGTAAAAAAGATATGCGGTTTGTCCGGGTGGTAAATTTCTGTAGAAATTTTACGGAAATTTTCTTTTCTTTCACTGGATTTTTTAATAATATTTTTCATATTTTTCAAATTGGTGATCATTGGTCTCCTGAACGGAATGCTTTCGTAAGCCTTCATAAAATCGCATATATATATATATATATATATATATATATATATATACATATATATATATATATATATATATATATATATATATATATATATATACATGTGCACATTAATCGATATATAACTAATAATAACACTACAAATACGACTCTTAGTAACAATGATACACCACCTCTTGAAAACGGTCTTGAGACCGAAAGCGCTTGAGGAATGGCCCACGACACAACGCTAAGTGGCATATTCCACCGGTTAACACCCGAAAACCGAAGAATCGCTTGCCGTGTCGAAGAATCTACAAGAAAGATCGTGAAGAGAGAGAACTACGTGGTATTTAATAGAGCTTACATAAACATGACTTGCTGCCGAACTATATATATGTATATATATAGAGAGAGAGGGGGAGAGAGAGACGGGGAGAGAGATAGATAGATAGAGAGAGACTCCAGCTGTGTCATCGAGTAATATGGAATGGCTTTACGTTTACGTGAAATATCACTTAATTTATCCGTTACCCAGTTGCCTAATAGAGTAAGTGAACGCTTACACATTCAAGGTATATCTACGCTGATGAGAGCCGTAAGCTCACAACGACGTGGTACGTAGGTTAAATACTGAATAAATATAAGGTAATATATATTATATATATACATATATATATATATATATATATATATATATATATATATATATATATATATATATATATATTGGAAAGAAGGAGAAAGAGAGAAAAGGAGAGAGAGAGACGGAGAGAGAGAGACGGAAAGAGTAGAAAAATATTGATGGTAGAAAAACTGAGTGATTAAGCGGCACACACATTCAGAGATTAACAACTACTCCGATTAATTACTCCAAAAGATCATAGGTAAACTGAGAATGCAGAATCCACGAACTAAAATCAGATACACCGGGACACCCACGACACCCGAAATCGAGAAATAAGTTCGTCTTAGTCTCAGTATTTGATCAGCTGCTATTTTTGAACGAGCAAAACAACAAACAAAAGGAACTCATTTCAACAAGTGGTCTTCTTTCTTATCTTCTTAATGTAGACCTCGCAAATATTATTCTACACACAGTCTAGCACGTGCGTGCGATTCTCGGACTAATAGTGCGAATACTTTAATCCGTTTGAGAATAGCGTCACGATAATCAATTTATTTTCCACGGTCAAAAAGAATATTGATTCGGACAATGGCATGGGAAATACGAACACAAATAGACAAGATCTGGGACGTTCATCTATTTCAACGTCCACGTTATCGATCAGGCAAGATACACCTGCCATATACATTACTTCCTGGGATGGGAACTCATTTAATTATTATTACTTGTTCATTAATGTTTTTATTTTATTTTTATATTTTTATATGAAATCAATCGTTTCATACTTAGCCTTTATTAAAGTATGCTTTTGTGCTGCTCTTTCTATTGCAATTTATTATCCGATCATCTTCCCTGAACCATATCAAAAGTAAGTAATGTAAAAATAGACATAGCTTTAACTGTTAAGAATATGATCATACTTACTTGAAGTTTGTATTTCAGAAAAGGTTAGCATAGCTTCCTATATATATATATATATATATATATATATATATATATATATATATATATATATATATATGAAATTAAAAATGGAAAAGCGGAAGACCTTTTTCGCTCAACGTTTCGCCCAAATTTCACGTGGGCTTTGTCAAGAGCGGACGAAGAATACAAAAATGACAAAAGACGAGAAAGTCTGTAAATTATCGGGGAATATATATAGTGGTTGGGTTCATGTTGAGATGAAGGGTATGCAAAAAAAAAAAAAAAAAAAAAAAAAAATATATATATATATATATATAACCCGAGGAAACGTAATACGTGGACCATCGCACGCATCATGACAAAAAAACAAACGCCGCATAGTTTGAGATTACAGTTTGCCCAATAGTCCTCAGTTTTCATCATTTTGAGACAAAAAGAAGAAGACTGGTTTAAATATCAAAACAGAAACAATTTTAAAAAAACAACAACATCGTGTTTAATGCTTTATACAAAACCAATCATCTATAATATATATATATATATATATATATATATATATATATATATATATATATATATAGGCTGCTGTAAATCAAGTGCGCGCTCTCTCTCTCTCACCTGACAATATCCTATATATCTACAAAGCCCCCATCCGCCCATGCACAGAGTAGTGTTGTATATCTGACAGGTGCACACTCCACTAGTCTTTTACTCTTATATATATACACACACACACACACACACCCACACATATATATATATATATATATATATATATATATATTTATATATATATATATATATATATATATATATATTACAGGTATTGTATTAGTTTATGTGTATGTAAATCTGTTAAACCTCCAGTTCAAAAAAAGAGTCGTTAAACTAATAAGCCTTTCAATATCCACTAAGTGCAAGCCTGTGTCACATCGCCGCAATGTTGCATCCTTGTTCTTGTTTTACAAGTACTTCCGTGCTGCTCTGGTGCTCCCTCCACCTAAATACACGAAACCAACCAGACAATCAACTAAATTCCATCCATTCACTGTGGATGTCCCAGATGCCGGAGAGCCTACGACTCCAATAGCTTTCTTTCCGCGAGCTGCCGGCCTTTGAAACTCCCTCTTGCTTCCTGGTCCATCGACCTTACCGACATTCACAAATCTAAAACTTTTGTGAACAGACATCTTGCTGCACAGCTCCCAATTTAGACTGCCCCCCCCCCTGAATTCCACTCTCATTCGCAGAACGCCATTTACGTCTACAGTGGCAACTTGCCTTGTTCGGTGTGAATTAAGTTCACATATATGATTTATTGTGTAGAAAATAGTGTTTGTTACAATCTATATTAAATTACGCAGACTACAATCAA
>OY744519.1:197491272-197511272 GCA_963556195.1 Sepiola atlantica | reverse complement strand
AACTGTTGCAGGAACTGTGTTCGTTAATGTCATCTGCTTAATTCCGAAATGAATGTAAATGTCGAAGTCATAGGTAGAATTAGTAAGAACGTAATCTGATATTCGCGGAATATCATCTGAGTGAACGGTAGCGATCATTAAGTGTTTTCGTATTGCTTTATATTATGTAGTAAATTAATACCAGGCAAATGATAAATAAGAACTGGGTGCTTTGTGAAAATTAAACTGTGCTTATTAGTTCCCGGTGTCGATGAGTACAGTGACAGTACAGAATTATTAGGGAGGAAAGTTATTGCTACCACCTATATGGAGTTGTGTTTTGGGAGAGACGTGGATGGCGGGCCAAATGTAATGTTTATTGTTATGTCGGAAAAAATAATTACAAATTTACTAATACACGCTCGAGTGAATAAGTGTAGTGTAGTGGATAGTTTAGTAGCATGTGATGCATGTGGTTATTTTCCTATACTCCGAGAAGGTGCAGGGGAAACAACGTCTCCACTTTATATATTAGATTGTATTAACACGTTGCCAATGAAAATTGATACCTTTTTATTCATAGATGTCGTCTTATTGTTGCTATTGTTTACAGTGGTTATGTAGATAACGGCACGGACTGACGAACTGGGTGTTTCAAGTTTAAATCTAGTCGATGACATAATACCACATTTACTTACGAATGTTGGCAACCATTACGTACTCCCTCCTGTAAGAATGCCGACAACAAAATAAAACTGATCAACAAAGTTGTACCAATCTAATTAATAAAAAAATAATTTACTATTGTTTGCAAAAGTATAACATTACGTGGATATTTTAGGATTCTCGGAATTTACTGATCGGGTGTCGGGGCTGATGTGAGAGTCAAGGCTTCCGACTTTTATTCTCTCCACCACTGTATTCTTCTTCTCATTAATTGCTTTCATGAATGTTATGAAAATAGGCACACAAATGTACAATTGGACATAACAATCATATTTGCGGTTTTATTTGCTACTATAAAGGCTAAATGGAATCACAGCATACACACACACATCATATCCCATTGAGGAACAAGCAGGTATTAGAATGTCTACGTGCCTTTGCCGGTTGTTCAAACGTAATGTACACGCATGCAACTATTAATTTGTCAGTGACATCACATACAGGACGCGTAGCCTTCATTCTAACCTGTAATGGAAAGTTCAACTCTACCTAATTAAAAATTCTATCTAATTAAACATTCTACCCAATTAAATATTCTACATAAAAGTCTAGAAAACTCAGCCTATTTTTACACGTTATCTCTAATATTGCCCCAAAATAACATGTCAGTAATGTACTATTAGGAATTATTGTTGTCTAAATCAAAAGCTGTTTTATTAATGTATTTCAAATACGCAGCATCATGCAGATCCTAGCTTGTAAATTAATATTTTGTGTGTGAAGGGCATGTTTATCTTTTTAGCTTACCCATGCGTGTATAAACCGTTATACACTTGTGTCCTGAACATGAACTCAAGCGTTTTTCGTACGTTGAATAAACTCACACTTACCCTGGCGTTTATCTAAAACGTTTTATTTAGATTACAGTCACAGAAAAGCGTCAGATAGAAGATCGTATAAGCTTAAAAGTGAGAAAACTACAGACAAATAGAAAAAAAACTGGTTGCACTTGCCTCCATTAGAGACAGCCCACGTCTTTACTCAATGAAATCCCGCCAACTAAGAGACGGAAAGCACCAGCGAGAAAGCACATGGATTGATCGTCTTCTTCCTAGATGATTTCTAACCTTTAAGACGTGTCTCAAACCTTCCAATCGAATATGGATTCACTATGTTTTAGGAGTTCCAGATCTTTCAGTTTTCTTTCGAATACCTTACTACTAGAGGTTACAATACTTAGTAACCGCGACACACTTGTGTCGGTAGTAATCAATAAATAGTTGAAAAGTTAGAACATGTTAAGTTGTTTAATATAGAAAAAATAGTTTTTTTTTAAAGAGGTAGATGAGGTGCAGTTTTTGTTTAGTTATACCTGCAAACTGTATTCTGGTTTGTCATAGGAAACTGCTTCAATCATAGCAAAGTGATATTCTGCTATGCCTCGAATAGGGTAATCTGTGGAGAAAGTAATTGTATTTGCGGCGCTAAAATTCCAATGAAAGAAGTCAATTACTTTTAGCGATTTCATTCAATACGATCGGTTTGTATTCATCGCAATAATCACTATTTACATATGAATATGATTTAGTAAGATTTAATGAAGTGTATAAGTAGTATTGCCGGTGTGGTTTTAGTTAATGGCAAGTTAGAAGACGCCATGTTTTATTTTGTGAAAAGTGTTTTTAATCGTTCAGTTATTATATTTCCTCAGACAAGAATATGTTTCTAAACAGCCAATCAGAAAGCAGGAACAATAAAAAGGTTAGCTGAAGGGAGCGATTCTATTTAATCAGAAAAAATGGAAGTGAAATGAAACAATAATAAATCATCAAAGTATTGACTTTTAATTTTTCCTCGGTATTAATTCAAAGAAAAATCTGTTTAAAAACAATTAGTCAGAACTTCAGAAAGTCTCTGATCATTATCAAACAGTACTTTCAGTGTACATATGAACGTATTGTGTGTTTTCATGCGTTATTACGTGAATGTCTGAGTGCCGTCAGTCTATAAATAATGCCATTTTTCTGAATGAACGTTAATTGAGTGCTTTTGTACGCAGGTAGAAAAGACGCCACTGGACACTTAGATTCAGGCAGTCGTACTCATGGTTTGGCGGCGAAAAATAGAAACAGAAATAAGAATCGATACATGATCAGCTGTGTGCTTAGCCGAAGTATATGTACTTTTGGATTACATTTATTTTACAATTTAAACATATGTATTCGTGCAATCTCTTACAATTCACAACCATTCTTATAAAAAGAACCATAGCTATAGTTGCTCTCTACTTTACGATGTGTGAACATCTGGCAAATGTCGATATGCATTTTTAAATCCTTAACGCAATTATTACGACTAGGATGTTAGACATGATATAAAAAAATACATAAATTTGAACATCCTGCTGAAAGCAATTACTAAAATTGTTTAAAAGTGGTTCTCTCCATGAAATGCTTACAATAAATTGTGTATCGGAATGATTGTTATGCATTTCGGAGTATGATTGAATCATGAACAAATGAGTTTTTGAGGTAATATTTAAAAAAAAAAATAATTATACAAAATAAAAAAATTGTTATTTGTATACCCCATTTCTTTCTGTCTCGCTCTTTATTTCTCTATTTACGTCAAACTATGCGTTATATAGTCCTAATACTTTTGATGATATTCCTAATGGTTTACTATGAAGTATTCATATCTACACATATATAATGTTAGTTTTATTAGTGTCCGTTGCTAATTTACGAAGGGAGAGGCTGTAGCAGAAGCGTCTGTGATTTAAATAGTATAATGTATGCGATTTACAATGTATAACGTATGTAAGTTAAACTGTATAATGTATGTAATTTTAACTGTATAACCTATGTAATTTAAACTGTATAACGTATGTGATTTAAGCTGTATAATGTAGGTGATTTAAACTGTATGACGTATGTTATTTAAACTATATTACGTATGTGATTAAAACTGTATAACGTATGTAATTTGAACTGTATTATGTATGTGATTTAAACTGTATAACGTATGTTATTTAAACTGTATCACGTATGTGATTAAAACTGTATAACGTATGTTATTTAAACTGTATCACGTATGTGTGCGGTGTCAAACAGCATAGATTGAGACAGAGAGTAATACACATATATTTTGTAACACTGTGCATACATTGAAAACTACGACTAATTAAATTAAATATACTAGCAAATATATGCTCCCTTCGGTCGCATATTTTTGCTAGGCTGCCGCATAAACCGATGGAGCCCCAGCCATATTTCTTGGGTGGTTAGACATTGATTTTCTGTGTTTATGACTAAGAATATTTTTAGTTGAAAGTAAAGAAAAAAAGAAATTCGACCCTACCCCGATTTTTGTTTTACTCTCCCTCATAAATAGAAATATTTTAGTTTAAAAAGAACTAAAAATGTTTTTGCACCCCCATCTATTATTTATTTATATACCCTTCTCCATACATAGAAATATTTTTAGTTAAGAAAAGAAAAAAAACCTTCTTTTACCGTCTTCCCCCAATTATTGTTATCCTGCCCCCATACATATAAATATGTTTAATTAAAAAGGAAACCAAAAACCTTACCCGTACTCTAACCCCAACTTTGACCGTAACCCTAACCGTAACGACGGGGTCAAAGTTAGCGCGGGTCCTAAAACGAAAAAGCATCAAAAAATCAAATACAGTGAACACGGTATGTGTGTGTGTCTTTTTTTAATAACCTTTTTTTAATTAAACAATTTGATTCTAAAATCAGTTGTATAGTTTTTCAGAACAATTTGTTAGTTTTTTTGTTGACAGTAAAGAAAAAAATCACATCTTTTTTTTTTAATAAATAACACATGGAATCATAAATTCAGTTGAGGTCGTGAAAAAATGATAATATTGGATATGAAAGTATTAAGAATCAAATACAGTAAACGCGAATAGTTTTTTTTTAATTCTCGGAAAGAAAAAGTTTACCTGAACAAAATTCGTTATAATGTGTGTGTGTGGGTGTTTTTAAATAGTAATTTTTAAATCAATTATTATTTTAATTAAACAATTTGATTCGATAAATTTGTGTTTTAAAACGTAATGGCTAATAAGATTAGAAAATAAAGAACCTAATAACGTTTTAAAGTAACACGGTTAAATGCCATTGTTTTGTTTACATTTGAAATTACGCGCTCGTCTTGCGTCCGTTTTGATTTGATGGAAGGGGGTCGTTTCAATGGACTAACGTTCGCTGTTCAATCAGTTGAACGTAGATGAAATAACTACGTAACTCATTAATTTTTAAATCAATTATTATTTTAATTAAACAATTTGATTCAATAATTATAATTTATGAGTTAGATTATTAGCGAGAACAATTGCGTAAATACATGTGGAAATCTGAAGAAAACAACCATGAGTGTATATTTGCGAATATTAATTTATTAGAAGTTCAAATGCAATTGATTATGTGCATTGAGAAATGCGCATAGTGTTTAAGGCGGTTTTTTATAGTACATAATGAAGCTGGCGGACCTAACAAATAGGCATACTACTCTGATTCGGCACTAGACAGACAGACAGACAGAAATACAGACAGACAGATAGATAGATAAACTCCATTATTAATAGATATTTTTCAAACGTAACTCAATATCAAAACACGAATGTTTTAGTATGTCTTTTTCTGATTAACATATAAAACAAAACATCACTAAGGATGCATACGTTTACTCACTACGCTTTATAATTCCAATAAAGTTTCAATTTAGTACATTGAGTTTTTTTCGAATTGACTTATCATTAAGTATTGTGAGACAGAGCTATTACGATCAAATAAATAGTGCGTTCGAATTATTCCTCTTTCTACGTACCGTCCTGAATATGAAAATTATTACCGCTAATAGGCAGTCGCTCCCACCAGACACAAGATTTTTTCGCAAGCTCAATTTGTCGAGCGTACAAGTGCGCGTTGAATGTAATTGGATGTGCGGCGCTGGACAACCAGTTAGACAAGAGGATGGTTGTTATACTGGGAGCTGAAGCGTTGCAAGAGAGATAAACTAAAGAGGTGTGTCAAGGATTTAGTCAAAGACGATGTAAACACCTTTAGCATAAGCGTGTGAAACTTGAGAGCATGTATTGGGTGATATCAGTTCGGCTGTAGAAGATTTGAGTATTGATTTACTCCTCTCCAGGAGTTAAACACAAGCCCAGTTTTTATCTTACTCCCACAAGTAAGATGTGAGCCAAGGACTGGTCGGGAAAGCGGGGTTTAAAATTGCCTGGTCAGCCTCGTCGGCATTCCCCGGTAGGGTCGCCTCAGGCAGTAAGCAATAATCTTATTCCTCCCCAAAGAGGGGAGGCAAAGCCTGGGAGGGTGGACCTCCTAGAACTGCACAGGGCAGACCCATAGATCGGTTTAAATTAAGCCCCGAAGGGCAAGACAATACCAGTCTGGGGGTGTAGTATCCATCGGAACAGATACTACACTTTGATATTTGCCAAAAGGCCAAGAAAATTACTATTGATGGGTAATTTGCGGAGTCAAAACCTTCTCAAACGTCCGAGAAACATTTACATCAAACAATGTATGGTTTTTCAGTAGTGGAGCCTCTCTATTAGCAACTGGTTTTCTGAGGCAAACGAGACCCCATGAAAGCAACAAATTACATGACTGTGAAACATGAGAAAACGGAAGCCAGTTGTCTCCTGTGTCATATCGCTTTCCAGATATGTAAAATAATACCTTTTCCGCTAAAGCCTCTCTGTCGTGTAGTCTGCTGTACTGAACCATTTAGATAACATAGCATCAATCAATTAAACAAGTGTACACCAGGGGTGTAATATAGCTATGCACAAATGGAATATTATTCCCAAGTTATTCATGTATGAGGAAAGATTTGTATAAGTAACAGTTTATATGGTAATGTCTGTCTGTCGAGGGGTCGTCTAATGAGTTACATGAGATAACATAGCAGCTAACAATGACACTCTTGTTAAACACGTAAATATTGTAGCTACATACAAACAGAAATGACTTGTATTGTATATCCTATTCGCAGTATGTAAAGGTACAAGTCCCTGTAACAAACACTATTAGTAGAAGGGTCTTCTACTGAGACACATTAAAGACAATGGAAGCAACAAGTGAGCATCAACTATAAACATATCTATGAAAAAGACATGCATCGTGTGTCTTAGCTCTAGCAAGGCATGTGAAAATAAATCAGGATTCATAGCAATATGCGTGCCATAAAATCCTATATTTTGGAGTCTTATTTATCTCCCTTCCACTGCAGAACAGAAGACAAAGGGTCGGTAAAGTGGGATTTTCACATTTAACCCGATAGAGGAAGAGCATCCTGCCGAAACAAACATTTCCTAAGAAGCCTCGTCGGCATTTACGGATACTGGCTTTTCAGATTATTAGCAATTGACCAATCTTTTCTCCGTGAAGTGATGGTTAAGCCTGGGTAGTGGACCGCCTAGAACCGCAGAAAACCATACCTCAAACCGGCATAAACCAAGACCATACCAGTCACAGCGTACGCAGGATTGTGTCCGTCAGATTTCAGTAATAAATAGCCACCATCGGATGGATAGCTAGTATTCTTATCAAAAAGGTTACTATCAAAATATTATAATACTGTTCTAAGGTTTTCGTATTTTTTGTAGTTTTATAACTGAGATCTCTTCAAAAGTTTGCGAACGTAATAGTTACAATTACTGAAGGTCACATGGCGACCTATACCTTTGTGTTGTGATAACACACTAAGTTTATCACGACCGTGTATTGCATACAGGCGATGCAAAAATTTATGTTAATATAGATGTGTACTATTTTCTTTATAATTCCAGTCTCATTTGTTGTCTCCCTCTATTTTTATATGATATTTACTAATGTATAACACCCACATGATTGGGAATTCAAAGATCAAAGGTTAAGATTAGACTTTAAAGATGATTAGGACAGAAAACTGCATGACTTCCGGGAGTAGATGTGTCAGAGACTGTCCCTCGACTAGAAAATACTAACGTTAATTGACTGTTCCGCCAGTGCATACTGAGATTGCCATATGTCTATAATTCAACTTTTACTTTCCTAACGAAAATAGAAAGACATAAATAAGGGATCGATACGTGATTAGCTGTGCACTTTTCCCAAGTATGTCTATTTGTGTATCGATATTTTTGTAGTGTATTGATTTTTTATGATTTAAAAAAAATGTTGTAGTAGTCTATGTTTTGAAGAGAATGGCGTTTTCTTTCACTATAATTACCATAACGAGAATGTCCCTTCTATAGGTTGTTTGTGTATTGCTAAGGAATTCAGATACAGAGTTATATTTTCCTTGCACGCTCTAAACACACTATGTATATATATATATATATATATATAGGCATATTTTTTTTTTATATAAAATCATTATTGGTTACATATGTGCATACATGTTTCGGTTGCACTTTTCCCATAAGTCAACCTCATCAGATCAAGAATTTCTGAAATTCTTGGTCTGATGAGGTTGATTTTCTGGGAAAAGGGCAACCGAAACATGTATGCACATATGTAACCAATGTTTGTATAAATACAAAATTAAACTTATAAACAGCTCTACTTGTTATTGAGCACTTTCTATAAACACTTGAGTTTCAACGGATTTACATCTACAGAAACTGATACACTACATGTACATGATATATATATATATATATATATATATATATATATTTATATATATATATATCTATAGATGTTACATCATATATAACTTGTTATATATGTATGTGTGTGTGTGTATGTGTGTGCATGTATATATATATATATATATATATATATATATATCTCTCTCTATATATATATATATATATATACATATATAAATATAAATATAAATTGCAATAGCCAGCATTCAGTTTTTACTCAAATAATTTTTTTGTGACAGCAGTATTGAAGTGAGGTTTACAATAAGACAATAAAAGACAATTAAACGCTGCTCTGCATACACAACAATAACAACATTTACAAAGATGTAACATCATATATATATATATATACATATATATGGGTGTGTCTGTGTGTCTATATGTGTGTGTGGGTGATTGTGTGGGGGTGTGTGGGGGTGTGTGTGGATGGTAAACAGAAACAAAGACAATTAAACACCTGCGGAAATTTAAACAAAGCATGGCGTTCAATGTTGATATATGACATTGTAGATAGCATTTACGATCACCGATCCCGTGAATCAAACTGCCGACTATCAACTAGATGATTGTCGGTTAGATTCCTGGCTTTGGATGGGTACTAGTCTCGCTGCAAGGAGAAGTTGAGGTACTGCGAAACAAGTGCCCTTTTTTGGGTAGAGCACTGCCATTCAATAAGCTCTTTGTTAATCAACAATAGAGCGCTTATGAAGTTGCGATCAAGGTTTATATAACAACATTGTATATATCATTTATTTGCGCCGATGCCGGAGTGCAATGTGTAGAAATGGCGACTATCAACTAGATGAGTGTATGTTTATTTCTGGCTTGGGATGGTTGATAATCTAGCTGAACTGAAGAGCTGTGATATCGCCAATAATATTTCTGTTAATGACATGATATATATATATATATATATATATATATATATATATATATATATATATATATATATATACATATAATATTTATAAACAAAAATTAAAGTGTATTTCCATACAGACACTGTTGTTTCTAGCTTATTGCTCTTTTCATAATATATATATATATATATATATTATATATATATATATGTGTATATATATATATTGTTTCCATATCTACATACCTATAATAAGGAGATACAATATTTTATTCTATGTATCGATTGACAGTAATTAATTCGACAGGGGGGTGTATTCATGGGGGAAAACGACAAACAAATAACAATATCGGATATTGTTGCTAAAATGACGATGCGTTAATCAATGTGGAAATCAGTATCTCAAAGAAAAGCTGATAAACAGTTATAGACACTCATTATTTGTCACCGAATCCCGTTGTGACATTTAGGGAAAAACCCGTGACGTTATTCGTGAATACTACAATTCACTCACGACAGACGCTGAGGAAGACAAAATCTAGCAATTCTCAAACCTGTAGCAAAACTCATGAACGCTGACATCAAGAAACCAGTGGCCTTAGTGGAGGATACAAATCCTACATCAGTCGAACTGAAATCAGCGGCAGCATTAGACGTCATTCCTGTAGGTTTACGGTTCTTGTAGCTGCATCTGTTTGTTGGGAACGATACACACAAAAATGTTACTGGCATAGGGCATGTCGTTGTTCAAGAAGATCGGCTATAAGCTGTAATTGGACCGAAATCAATATGTCTGCTTTCAAATCAACCACCTCTATTGGAGTAGACACGGATCTACATGTTCTCTTGTTGTTCACTGCATCTGTTACCAAATGTCCTGCACATTATTTCTGCTGTGACAAGGCGAACATCTTCGAATACAATATCAAGGTTATGACGCATGTGCTTGCCGAAACAGTCTGCAATGATCTATTGTTTCTGCATGTTTTTAAAGGATGCGATTCGGTGTACAGACTGTTCAAAATCATTCTCCTACCAAAAGCCAAGCGAGCATGTTGGAAAACCAATGTGTGTAAGCAGTGGTAGTTAAATTGAATGCGGATAAGAAGTTAGACGCACTGGCCTTGACACCAACTTTAGCTGAAATGCAGCAATTTCTCTAAAATACTTTTTATATGCAGAATTAGAGTGTGTTTAAGGTATAGGACAAATATATGTTTGAAGGATATAGTCAAAGACGATGTGGAACCTATATAATCAATCTAACACTTACCGGCATAAAGGCCTCAACTGACATCCATCTCATAGAAGAATACTAATTCGAATGAATGAAAATTTATAAACTAGAATGCCCACTTATGAATCTCAGCCAATCAGAACACAGATAATGGACTTTCCCTTCTGAGCATGATAGAACATTCTAGCCTTATAATTAACCGGCATTTTAGTGTGCTTGGCAGTCTGACTAATCTTGTTGCTCAACTGGTCGCACCGTTGAGCCCTTAGCATCGATTCTATATGGCGCTACGAACAGGATATATGGATTCTGAAAATTGGGAGCAGTACCTCCTCAAAGCATGGATCTCTGCTCGCTCGGCTTGAACTTATGCTGCCACATTTGCAAGTGAAAAGCTGAATAAGAAGCTGCAAATGATGGATTGGACAATGTTGAAACAGCTAGGGATCGCGACGATGGGATAAGCCCTCTTAATCCTTAAAGAAGCTAAGGATCTCTTTGCTGAGGTAACAAATGCTAAAGCACCAACCGCTAAACTGCCCCAGCTCCATCTTAAAATGATCCCCAACAATTAAAAAAATTCAGGATTGATTGGGAAGTATTCACCAAGATGAGGGGTATGCCAACATCTCAGGCTAACATACAGCTATACAGTTCTGCTGATGAATCCGTCAAGAATGCTATAGTAAACACTCACCCTAAATTCTTCACCTTAAAGAGGGAGCGGTCCCAAAAGCCAGACCCAACCCACTTCCTGTGCCTTATCATTTCAAGGAGCAAGTACGACTCGCACTTTGGGATGATGTTAAAAGAGGCATTCTTACTCCAGTGCCCGTTGGTACCTCTACCGATTGGTGCAGCACTTTGATAATAACTGCAAAAAAAGATGGAACACCAAGAAAAACGGTGGACTATCAGCATAGTTATTGCTATGTTATTGCTATGTTTTAGTAGTATGTTTGAATAGTTGTTCGTTATTATTTTTAAGAATCCAGTGAAACAACTTGTAAACATTTTCAAAGGGAACACCTCGAATCGTCGTCAATACGATTGTATACTTGTAAAGTTTATCAGAACTTTAATGTTTTAATGGAGTCTAAAAAACAACCAACACAATAGTAGAATGTAGAAAGAAATGTATTTCTCAATAGAAAGTAAAAAGAATAGATACTAATTTATACTGGTAAATGTGATACTTATTATTTACAGTACTCTGTGTTAATTACACCTCTTTGAAAAAAGCGAAAATATCCTACAATAGAACACACATATAAGAGATGTTTGGACTCAAATGAAAGATATGTCAATAAAAATGTGCCAAAGGATTTACTGTTAGCAAAGCTTTTTAAAATAATCAGACGCTTAAAATGGGTTGCTGACTTGTCAAAAGTAAGGTTGATTAAGTTATCAACAATGTCTAAAACTGTTAAAACTTAAGGAAATAACTAATGCACCTTAACACACCCTATGAACTATTTGCATGTATGGGTAACATCGAGAGCAGTGCCATCGTTTTCTGAAATATTTAAAGAACCAAGAGAAATGTATGAGTATTTTCTAAAATAAGAAGACATTAACAGTCAATCTTTTTCAGACCAAGAACCATAATCCTGTTAAGTAGACACAAACGTAGCTAAAGAATGCTCTGTTTCTATCATAGTGCAGTTGACATCCATGATGATGCTTGTTGTTGTCTATTATGTGGTAAAAATGCAGGAATGTAGGTCGAAAGAGTATACAGTCGATACACTACAAGGATATCTTAAGCACGATAACCCTGCTAAAGTATTTAAAGTCTGTGTTTTACCAATGAATGACCACTAAGTAAGACCAATAGCCACATGAGAACAATGACTTAATGAGATCGAATGATAGTCAGCTGAGAGATGAATAACTAAATAAGAGAGTTGTAAATGCTATCTGCTGTTGACCACAACTCTTTTGTGTTTGTTTAATAAAACTATGTTTATTCATCTAATACCCTTACGCAATAAAACGATATATTGTATATATATGATTGGTTTGTTTGTTTTCTACTGCATCAAAAATGTTCACTGCGGGATGTAATTATTCTGATAAACATTTTCCCTATACATTTCTTAATACTTTTAAGTATTTAATATTCAGTTATGCACATTACTGTTTCATTTACCTACATGTTGTAAAGAGATAAATTGTAAATAATAAATATTGGTGACGTTTAGATATGTGCGTCAGTGCCAACTACTCTGGCCTTAAATGGGCCGGGTAGTAATGTCAAGCAAATTGTGATGCAATACTCCTATAACATTTTAAATTAAGGGCTCACCACAGGACTCAGTATTGTCATATCCGGGGATTTCGAGAGCACATATAGTTGAATAATTTATAGAATTCGGCAGTAGAGTAAGCATAGATTAGGTTGTAACTGCTAGGAATGATTGGTTTAGTTATGGGGTAAGGTAGGAGCCATAACCCTTCACAGTAGTACTCAACCAATTTAGTTAACTGCCTAGAACACATTAATTTTAACTCATAGTCCAGACCATAATATGTATTGCTACTACTACTACAACTACTATTACTACTGACGAGAAATAAATAAAGATGGGATTAATGTTGAATAAGGCGGACCACACTCAGACAAATTTCCAAATTGAGGTCTGAACACCAAATATACATTATGGTGATATATAGGAATACATTTAATTTAACACAAGTGTCTATTCATACATAGCTAACTAATGCGTCCATAACTTTTCAGATGTGAACAATTTCCAATGTACATTATTTTACCACCCACTGTGACGATATAATTAAGAAGGCAACATTTTTTTCACCTGCTGAGAGACGAATAAAATGTAACCAGGTTTGTCAGTGTCCGTTCTTTTGGCAAATTAAACGATACTTTAAACTCGAGTAATTGAACATGAGTTGTTAGTGCAATAGGTGAGTCACGAAAATGTTAATACTACGTTTCCAAAAATATTAGTACGTAATTGAAGATAATTTTAACGATTATATAGTTATCATACATTAATCCAATGGCATATGCTTATGATATTGTAAACTTTGCCAAGGCTATAAATGCTCTACTGAATACAAAAAAATGTCATACAATTTAAACAACGCTACTCCAATATGAGTTATAATTCTTACAATAAGAACGGCACACACTTGTGCACAAACACATGAGTGTATATCTGTATTCCTTGTTTGCATACAATAATTATCATTAGTGACCCATTTTGAGCTGTGTCGATCCGTAATCGAGCCGGCTAATATGAGAATCTTGGGCACGAACGAATTCATAACTAGTTCTAAACTCAAATAGCTAAGTTTTTCATGCACTACATCTGTCTTATAACAAGCTGTGTATTGTTTAATTAGAAAACGAGGGTATTTTTTCACTTCATCTGCAAAGTTCTTTGAGTCTACAGCCGGTTGTTTGTCTTCCGTCTAAGATTTATTTGCATAATTTCCTGTTTTTACTGTCATCCCAAGAGACAGTAATTCAAAACATCGCCGATAATTGTTTCAATTGAATCACATATTTTTTTTACAATAATGATTCGGTGATTGTGTAATTTTTATTCAATTTACTCGTGTGTGTTTTGACAATTTTACACCTGTGTCGTCGTAAGTAAACAGGTTCTTGCTTGTCTGTGGATGAAGTCACCTGGACGCTGATGTTTAGGTGTGCTATAAAGAGACAAAGAGTCACAGAAAACATAAGAGATGAATGTAACAAGTGTACGCCTGTGAGAAAGAAATACAGACACATATATAGACAGATAGCTTGTCCTGCTACACCTAACGAATTCATGTGGTTTCGCTATTTCCATCTAGGTAACCTGTAACACTTAGCTGTTTCACTCATACTGTTTAATTCCATACTTGTCCAAGTTATGTAACACAATTATTATTATGTGATAGTATAGTTTCACTTATTTCCATAACAGCAGGTTCATTCAATTTTAATGTGATAGTATGTTAACTCCTCAAAGACGATTGTACAGTTCCTGATTGTATCCTATATGTTAATCGTGCGCCCGTACTATAAAAATGACCTTGTGTTGCTGTGGTCTTTGTTTCAGGAAAGATAAGAAACATTTTTCGCGTAAATGTCCTGAGTTAATAAAGAAGCGGCTCGTCGCTGAAAGAACATAATTATTTTATGTTGACGTTGATGTAAATAGCTTGTTTTAGTCGTGTCGATATGTTCCATATTACACGCGTTTTAGTTGTGCCATTGAGTGCACGTATTTAAACAGTCAAGGTTATTTAAAATGAATAGACGACTTGTGCGTGATTTCAAATAATAACGTTCGGAATTTTTGTAAATAACTGAGACACGCACGATACTAATCAATGATGCCATGTCAAATACAGTCGGTTTGTGGAACAAAATACAGAATAGCGCAAAAAAAACGTGTGCTCATTGCATAAGCCAATGCAAAACCTTAAAAATAAAAGGCAAATAATACATAAGGGATAGAAGTTAAATATGAAAAGACTGATATAATAGGGAATCTATAACAGCCGGAATTTGATGTGTGTGACATAGAATTTGACTACCAGATGAATAATTAAAATGATTTCTTTTTTATGCGTTTTTGGGAACTACCTTTTAAACCATTGTCTTAATACAATCCCACAAAGTATTGTTTCACATACGCTACCTGTTACGGGTGTTTAGTTATCAGAATTGAATTTTATTTTTCATATTGAAAGTGTTACTTTTAATGAAACAAGTAAAGCACCATTGTCGTTCATTTTATTATGCTGCATACACGTCTTCCCAAAGAAAGTTAAATACAAATTAAACACAACAAAATATATAAAAGTGGCTTTAAAGTTTGAATCCATGAAAATGACACTGTTTACATATTCTCGGCATTCTCTTCAAAAAACACTGCGAGTAAAGCAAATATAGTTTTACTAAGTTTTACTGCAAGTTTTAGAATTCAGAAACGACTCGGAGATCTAGTGGGGATGATATCTTATTTTCCTACAGTCTATTCATAACCGTAAATACGTTGCTAGTCCCTCACTACATTATCATTATTCCCATGGAAGGTGAGCAAATGACCTGAAATCTTTGGTACCTTGTAGTAAGATATTCACAGCTGAAACTTCTATTGTTACTACCGCCAATAACAACTTTATTTTCTTCCTGAGCGTGCCTTGAGTTGGGCGCAATTTCCACTGAAGAGACCGGTCTATGGAACACATTGCTGCGAGACTGCTTCCCCGCAAAAATCAACAGATATTCTGTCTGAATGTGCTGACGGAATAAAAGACGAGATCATCAACCACTTGATTCCGAAGTCGGTTTATTTACTCTGTAAACACAGAATTAAGTTTCAGAGTTGGCAATTCTCAGATATGAGATCAGTTTTTCATCTTACACCGTATGTGTGTCTTATGCTGATAGACGATTGCGTTAAGTGTTAGGCAATAGGATGCCCAAACAATTTTCCTAGCAACCTTAGTAGAATATTTTATGTGAGTCTTCTTTTAGAGGTCTGGGGTGACAGTTTTTCTATTTTTTTAAAACTAGTTACCGGAACGGTAGCAGAAACTCGCTATAGAACGAGCTGACAACAGAAGATATTGTGTTGCGGTAGAAAACTCTTATCTTGTGGGCTGGTATATATATATATATATATATATATATATATATATATATATATATATATATTTCTTCCGCTGTTTTACTGGTGGAATGCTCCATTTCAACCTCCAGACAATTTCGGGTAATCAGGAGAGAATACGCACCGTTCTAGGCCCTTTCTCCCGACGGCTTTTTTGCGTATCATCCCCCTCACTGATGTGAGGCTCCAATCTAACGGTTCAATGAAATCAAAATAACTGACTTTTCAACGACTTAGCGTCTCACGTGTCGTTTGATTACTCAACGTCTCGTAATTCAATTTCAGGTCTGGAGTGAACGTTTTTCCTATAACATTATTAATGACCGTGGTCGTTATCAAAGATAGATCTGTTAATTTCGACTAAGGAAAAGTGAGTACAAAAACGTCCGTGGTGGATGAAGAAACAGCTGCGGCTTTAAAAGTATAAATAGTAAGAAGTCACTATTCCCCTGTTGCGCCATCGGATACAAGCCGGGAGAAAGAGAATCAGAAATATAATGATCATTAATTGTTGTAATGCCCGAATAATTATCGATGAATAATCTGATAATATGGTAATTGAAATCATATATTTAGATCAGGAAAAAGGTTAGGTTCAAATACGTTGCTTGAGGCATGCCGGTATTGATACTTTATGATACATATTTATACCCGTCAACAAGTGCATTTATAGACTTATCAGAAAGAGATAGAAAGATAGATAGATAGATATATATATATATAGAGAGAGAGAGAGTATTTGATGGTCAAGAGAGCATTTCAAGATATTTCATAACTAAGAGTTCGTAAAGAAACATTTCTAATAACCCTATCGAAACGCTTTGGTATAGCAATTGCTATCGCTTTAGAAATAAAGTCCCTGTCGATAGATTCATTTGCCGTGTAAACTATTACAGTCAGCACGCAAGAGGATGGCCTATATCTAGTAGAATATATTAATTAGATATTATGAGAGTATATTGAATAAATAATTAGATATAAACATACACGCACATTGTTATAAATGAATAGAACAATATAGTATTTTAATCAAACACATTTTAATTACCCAATAATATACATCTATAAGGGTTAATTAACATCTATAAGATGTAGTGAAATAATTATTATAAATTCAGGAGGTCCGATAGATAATTAGATGCCTTTAAGATAAATTAAACAATTGGACCCAGTTGATTATAATTACCAATAAATATAGTATTACAAGTAGGCGAGATGGATAATCGGTCCCTGATGTGATACCCATAATTAAGGTAAAGAATATAAGTTTTGACTTGGCAATGTCTTCTATGCATTTGTTCCAACTCATACTACTTCTGAATGTAAGGCTGTAGGTTTTAGCGTTGAACTCTGGAGTAGGGTGTTATTTGCCATGTCAATCTACAGTTGAAGAGGTTTTTGAAGGTAAATGGGAGTTTGTCTTAGCAGCATTAAACGTTGCCATGCATTTATGACTTCATTCTACTACAGACTAAGAGTTCAGCAATTGCCTAGGATATGTGCCCGTCTGTTTTACCAATATGACGAAAGTAAAGCTTGGTTCGTGAGCAAATATGGCGATCTCATACAGAATGTTATCATGAAAGTCACATATCAAAATAAGGAAGAATAAAAGTGCTAGTATCAATCCCTAGGAACACCTGCATTTAATTCATGTTGTTCAGATGAGCGGCTATCGAG
Organism: Sepiola atlantica; assembly: GCA_963556195.1. Lineage (NCBI taxonomy): Eukaryota > Metazoa > Mollusca > Cephalopoda > Sepiida > Sepiolidae > Sepiola > Sepiola atlantica. The sequence continues at coordinate 197,493,525 of OY744519.1, read as the reverse complement.
GACAACCTTGATATTTATTTTGGTTATTGAAGAATCTATTATATAAAATATCCCACCAGTAATACCATATGAATTGGTTTTTATGAGAAGCATTCAATGCCAGACCTTATATTTGATAACTGCTTTTAATACTGTACTATCATTTATTTTATTTTATTTTCTCATGATGTTATTTATGTTATATATATATATATATATATATATATATATATATATATATATATATATATATTCAGGAAAAAATCGTTACCCGTTGGGTCATCCATATGGATTAGTGGTATTGCATCTGGTAACGAGTAAGTTTAGAATATAAAAAAAAGCAAGACATGAATGAAAAATATCAACTTCATGCTATATATATATATATATATATATATATATACATATATATATATATATATATATATATATATATATATATATATATATATACATATATATATATATATATACATATATATATATATATATATATATATATATATATGTGTGTGTGTGTGTGTGTATGTGTGTTTCTTTTTCTCTTTACAGCTGCAAGTTATATAACGTGCATATGAGAAGAAATATTGACTTTTGTCTACAATCGACTATTCTATATTTAAATTTTTTATTAGATTTGTCTGTTAAAAAAATGGGCACAGCGACGGAAGTGAGTGTAAAAACGACGTATAGAATGGAAGCGCGGCCAACCCCCATACAGTGGTAGGGGAATAAGAGAAAATGTTGCCAAATACACTGGTAGGTTATTTCCCCTTGGATAGAAGGTCCCACGGGAGAAGAGAAATTTTTTTTCATGGTGGATCGGATTCCACGTGATTAAGTATAAAGCAAATATGCAGTAAATCTTGAAAGCTACAATGTAACGTAGCGGTCACCGCATATGATGAGTAACATCCGCCGTTCGTTGTATGCTCTTTTATGTGATGTTGTAAACTTTTGCGCGTGTCAATAGGTAATACAATATATACATTGTATATTGATGTATTTTATCTTTATTCCGTGTAGCCCATTGTATTTGAAATTAGCATGTGTTACCTTTACACGGTAGTAAACGTAATGAATAGTAAAACGAACACAGTGATATACGGTAGAACATAATATATAGAAAATAAATAAGAGCTCTCTGACTTGAGTATTTATTTGAAAATTACGCCTAAGTAGTACGTTTAAATAGAATATTCTGAAACATAACTCACTTCTGAAAATTTACAAGTATTTAAGCATGCACTTTTTCTATGAAAATGCATAAACATTCGAAAGTGGGTTACGTCAGCTTTAGAATACTATTTAACAGAAATGTGCACCTACACTATTCGTGGGAACCCGTAAGATAATATGCAACTACCGCTTTCGTCTTGCAAGAAAAAAATGGAAGCATTCCTTGTATGTGTTTCTGCTTCCTGGAGCAGTTTGCCAGAAGACGTCGCAATAATGCCTACGCTATCCAAATTTGAAGTCGCCGTGATCAAACATTAAGCGGTATATAGGTGTATACGCACGTTTTTGCCAGCAGAATTAGTTGGATGATTGATATCAAGCCGAGAAGCGTACATATTACTACTAAACAATTTTCAAATATGTATTTAACTTCTTTTTTTATCTAATTGTCTTTGGATTCAAACATTTCCTTATATTTAAATATGATCTGGCCTCCTTAATATATCTTGCTAATTAGCTCTCGTGATTACACATTCTTTTAATCGTAATAATGTATTATTAGACCTCATTTTCTGTGAATTAAGATTGAGCGTGCAATCGTCAGCAACAAAAATTATACATTTGAAAGATGCACTTTGAGAATGTATAGAGTGCAAATTATGATTAAGACTTGCACAGTAAATTATTTAGAAATGAAACCAACAGATTTATTTAAACAGTACATGACGATATATATATATATATATATATATATATATATATATATATATATATTAGACATGCGTCATCAAATACCACGGAGTTTTCTTCCTTTATGATCTTTTTGGTCAATTTCTCGACTCGGCGAGCGATTCTTCGGGTGTCTGGTAATAATTGATGGATCATAGCGCCTAATGTTGTTTCTTGGGCCATTACTCGAGCGCTTTCGTTCTCGCGACCGTCTTCAGGAGGTAGTCTGTTGTTGTTGTTTGTAGAGCCGTATTTATGAGTTTATTTTTGGTTAAATATATATATGTATATATATATATATATATATATATATATATATATATATATATATATATATACATGTGTGTATCGTTTCGTTGTTTTTGT
>OY744519.1:197441272-197486272 GCA_963556195.1 Sepiola atlantica | reverse complement strand
TGTTTCATGATTATCTAATAATTATATGTAAAATTAAAAGCAAATCTGAAATATTTTAATTTTATAATTACATGTCGTACTGATATAAGCCCCTAAAATGCATTCAAATACTCCATAGAATGTGGAATTGTGCGACTATTTATAATTTGATATCTCACATTACGCACATTTACGCCTAACAGTTGTGCTCGAAAATTCATGATTACTTGTTAATTAGTGTATAAGTGTATTCTGTTCATTAAAACATATAACAATATACACATACCATCGTTTATATAAATTGAGACAATATGTTATTATATGGCAAAATATACATGAGTAATGTGACCTAGTTTTGGTGATAGACAACCCATTTCCATTAAATAAAATTAATTTAGACGAGTCTATTTGTACTAAAAATATAATCGATTAATTCTAATGGAATGGTCTTGTCAATCGAAATATGAAAAAAAAAATTCTTAGTGACGATAAAAATCAGACAGAAATATTGATGGAATCTAGAAAAATGAGGTTACCACGAACATAGTATGCGCGAAAGCACGATATATATATATATATACATTTCATGATTTTTTGGGGAGTACAACCTTTTATTATTGCATGAAGGGAAGACGAATTCTATCGTTTAAGATTAAAAGTTAATCAAGAGAAAAAAATGCCAGTCGACCGGTTTCTCCCTCTCTTAACAAAGGCTGTATCGAGGGATTTATAAAAAAAATATAACATAACGCTATTTTATTTTCTGTACTCTCTCTTTTCACCCCGTTGTTATTTAAATCCCTTGTTTTTTTACTCCCTCGATACAGCCGTTGTTAAGAGAGAGCGAAACCGGTCGGCTGGCATTGTTTTCTCTTCATTAACTTTTAATCATTAACGATAGAATTCGATGTATATATATATATATATATATATATATATAATGAAGAGGAATGGAAAGGAATTAGAGAAGCAAAAGTCAAATCATAATTCAATTCAATTGCTCAGAGCAAGGTATATTCCGTAAAAAAGGCAATTTATTCAAATTAAATTTTCCTTAAGCCAGGCTTTTCAAAGATCAAAATCTTATCATCAGAGGAAGTCGCTGGGATAGATAAGTTGGCAAAGGCCAAGATTTAAAATTTGAAAAAATAAAATAAAAGTTGTAGGGGGAAGAAACACAGGGCAAAATTCTGCCCGAATGCAAGCAAATGTCCGATTGCTAAAAAGTCCGGTGTCGAAATGAAGTGTAGATAGGTAGGTCGTTAAAAGGCCCGAAAGGTTGTGAGAGAGGAATCAACGTTAAATTCCAAGAAGCCACAACTTCAGGTGCGGCGAAAATAGAAAATCCAAAGGGTAAAATGTCCAATAAGTGCAGGCAGGCAGGCTCAGAAGAGAGTGAGGTGGAAAATATTCGCCATTAACAATACTTCCTGGGCAAAGATGTCAGAGATAATGCTTTAAAATGGGAAAAAATGTTACGAAAATATTTTAAAGTTAGCCCGAAGCGAAAGCCGGCTAGAAAATAAGGAAAGACATAAACTCCTTTCCATTCTTCTTCATTCTACCTGCTCTATCCTGGATATTGAGCTATATTCTCTTCACAATAGGTTTCACTTTTCCTAAAAGTTCGCTTTTAGTACACCACTTTATATATATATATATATATATATATATATATATATATATATACATGGATATATATATATATATATATATATATTTACGTGTATATATATACATGGATATATATATACATGGATATATATATATATACATGTATATATATATACATATATATATATATATATATATATACATGTATATATATATATATATATATATATATGGGAAGAGAAGGATGAAGGTAATCCGACGTGATGTGAAAATGAAAAAGGAAAATCAAAAAATGGATGTTTTTTATGTGTACATCAACGTTTCTTTCTTTAACCTATCACCCTTAATAAGCAAGATCATCCTCACAGAACAAAGACTCTTGCCTGATCATGGTTAACTTTTATTTTCATCTCCAACCTTTATAACACTCTTCCATTTACTCATTCCCTTCCTTTTTTTCCCTTGAATCTTCATTTTCTCCTTACTTTTTTTGGTTTTTTTCCCCTCACACTTTTAATACTGCAGTCCAAATTAACTTTCTCATGTTCCAAATATTTCAAATATTCCATACCAACCCTTTCAATCACCGCCCTCCTCCACCCCTCCAATCCCTCACTCATTGCTATCATTTTCAAAATATTTCAAATATTTCACACCCTATCACAACAAATCCTCCCTCTCCCCCTCTCAACTATTTTCTCCCATACCCCTTCTTAAATTCCCTCATTTTCTCAAAACGCTCTCTAAGACCATAACTTTCGTCCATCCACCAAAATCACAGCCACCCCCTCCCTCTCTACCCATCCTCCTTTCCCTGCATACACCCCCATACACTTCCCTCCCCCCTCTTTCTCCACTCCCTCTCTGCCATCCACTTTACCCCTGCTCATCCCCCACCTCTTTCTCTTACCACCAGCCACAGTAGTCCTTGCTCACCGCATCCTTCCATTTTTCCCCACTCATTTTCTTCAACGTTCATTTCTATTTCTCCAACAAATACGGACGTCCACCCAGCAGTGGCCATTATTTCATTCTATTTTTCCTCCCAATATGTCTACCCTACATGTATCTGTACTTGCATGACATTTTTTCTCTATTTTATCACCCTGATGAAGTCTTATGTATAAAGACGAAACGTTGATGTACACATAAAAAACATCCATTTTTTGGTTTTCCTTTTTCATTTTCCCATATGTATATGTATATATGTATACATGTATATATATACATATATATACATACATGTATATATATATACATGTATATATATATATATATATATACATGTATATATATATATATATATATATATATATATATAGTTAGTTATGAAACTATATTTATGGAAATTAAGCTACACAAGACTCCCGCGTTTCATCCCCTAGGGGAAATCCTCAGGCTTAAATGCATGGAGTTTGTTTTCTCGGGTTTTTACATATACACGGTTAGCTTGTTAACCCATCAGATAATTTGTTCTTCTCTTAGCCAATCGTTGGGCTCATCACGAACAAAGGTCCGATTAGGTTTGTTTCATATTTCCTGTGCTATTGTTCTGTTGTCTAATGAGTGGTCTATATCCAGTTTCTTTGTTGTGTCAGTATAATGGGTCAACTTATTTTAACACGTGGTTACTTGCATTTCTAGGGTTTAAACTAGGTAAAGATACCAGAGACATGTTCTATGTTACTTGAGATCATTATTACAACGGTTTCCGAGTATCTCAAGTGAAAAGAGTTGATAAATCTGAAAGTTCTGAAGTTATTATTTTCCGAATAACCTGATATATTGTATATATTTAGGAAAAAGGGTAATAGTAATTCTATAGTAGCAAGTAATAATACTTACAATCTCGCCAATATTTGGTGTAAAGTCTCCAAAATACAAAATAAACTTGAGCACTGAACAAATAAATGGTATTGGTAAAAAGCATGAATAACGGAATAACACTAATACACTTCCGTTGATTAACTGAATATTTTAGTTCGGAATTTCGCTGAGGCTCACGAGTTTGACACACACACACACACACACACACACACACACATATATATATATATATATATATATATATATATATATATATATATTCAAAAGAATGATACATATTATTGCCAAGAGAAAAGCTCCGGTTAGTGAGCCAAGGGAGCCTTGAGTTAATTTCACAATGAAGAACACTCCGCTGCGTATGGTACAACCAGGCATTAATGGTACACAACGAGTCTATTACGAGTATTACCTTACACAATCCTCCACAACAGGTGGAAAGAACTAGTTCTACGTGAACCTCGCATCTACTATCAGCAGCCTCCCCAGTAATGAACAACTTGTTCTCAGGGTGACTTCAATGCCAGAGTTAGCGCAGGTCATGATTCGTGGCGTTTTTCATAGAGAAGTTTGGAGTGGGCAGAATGAATTAGAACGGCCAACGACTTCTGAAGCACATACCAGGTACTGTGCAATGTGCATTGCTAATTGCTACTTAAAAACGAGTCCTCAACAAATACGTCTTGATGACACCCACGCTCAAAGAACTGGCATCAGCTGGAACTTACCTTGGTCAGACGCGCTGCTATCAAGAGCATTCTTTAACACACGTTCCCACTAAAGCGCAGACTGTGGCACATATAACTCATTGGTCGGCTGCAAAAGCAGGCTACAACTGAAGAGATTCCACTGCTCATAGAAACAGGGACACATTCGCAGAGATGTCATCAATATGGCAAAAGTTGTCAGAAACATTTAAGAGTCAGCGGCTGTCTTTGAAGCTTAAAGATTCTGCTACAGATGAATGGGAGACGTCGCGGGATACTATGTACTGCACTGCCCTCCCCACTTTTGGGAAGAATACCGTCAAGACTTCCGACCGATTTTAGGCCAAGTCGACTGGGATTACCTCCGTCATAGAAGCCAAGCGTGGCGCACTTGCTGAATATAAGCTTCAGCTAGCGAGAGAAACTTGCGGATTCTCAGCACTACCATGAACAAAGCGTAGGATGTAAGGCGCTTCGCCAACGAGTACTGGACAATGATCAGCGAAGAAATCTGGACATTCTCCACTACAGCCACCATCAGAGGGATATTTTTGTGAAACAGAAATACACTTGGCCAGTCTAGAGCTTGATGGATCCCTCAAATCCTCCACAGGCGAAGTGATCACAGGTAAGGCTCAGTAGATGGAGAGATAGGTAGAACATTACGCAGCCCTCTACACCAGACATAACACTGTGTAACCTCAATTCTTAATTTCAATGAACATCTACTATGATGGAGAAACTTGATACATGGGAGCTGGGCAAGGACAGTCATAGCTTTGCCTCAGACACCCCACCATGTATTGATGAGATTCGCTAAGACTAGATCAAAACGTTTCAGAAGGTTATGTTGTTAATATTCTCAGACATAGACAGAACACGGCAGGACAAGAAGAATACACACGAGAAAGTGGAGATAGAAACGTGAACGTATTAGATGTAATGAACTATGGCTCCATAAATGCCTGAGCAACTCGATTGGAAGTAAATAATATGAGGTAATTTTTTTATAGACGTAGAGTTTGTTTAAAATGACAAGAAATGATAAAATGTGCTAACAACTATTGATGCATCAATATGTTACGTTTGCATGGACCTTCGCGAAGTTTGGTGCGATAGAACACAGATTCGATCGAAAGAGTTCCAGAGTGATTGCAAACTTGTCGTGTTCAAGCATGTACGCGTTATCCCCTGTCACCTAATAAATAATAGAATCGCAAAAACATTTGCATATAGATTCATTATTAGGGCTTTAATGGCGATACAACTGAAGCGTCGATGCTTATCTAGTAACACGAACCGAAATACAGTTTTTATTTTGATTACTCTTGCAGAGGCAAGGCAATGTGTTAGGTGTTTGATGAATTGCTGCGAAATAAAAAAGCGCGGAATGATTAACAAAACTGGGTTCATGATAATAACATTGTACAAACCGGGGAAAAAACGATATTTTAGCATATGTTGACATGGACTTTTTTACGAGCGATGCTATTGACAAACGTATCGCGAAGTTCGTATACCTTATTAGGAATCTTAGTCAGGAAAATAAAATATACCCAACCAAATAAAAATTCAATTGATGAACCAATAAAGGTGTTATAGATGTTTTGGTTTACTTTTTTCCAAACAGATCTTAAAACAACAGCAATAAACTGAAATAAAACGGAAAGCTGCAGAAGGGTTAAGTCATAAACCATGAACGGAAAAGTTTAATCGACCCATTGGGGATATTCTATTCTAACTATATAAAGAGAATGAAATCGACTAGCGATAGCTAATGGGATGACAGAGGAGCTTCTGTCTCAGTCAAGAGATTGCAAAATTATTTGGTTCACTTTTTATAGTTAATTTAGTTTATCATTTCGCGAGTTTCCCTATTATTTACTGTTAAAGCTGATACTATGATTAGAATAGTTTATATAGATTGCCAGAAAACCAGCTATGTTACACTTTTTGTCACATAGTACTGAATTCGATTCTCATATGTGTTATTCTTATATATGTGCTGCTCATGTGGCTAAATAAACAAGCTTTCAAGCAGCATTTGTGGGAACCTAGTTTTATTTCGATTTAATTATTTTCCTTTTTGCTGTGTAATTATAAGAGGTTTTGCGTCCTTTGGACCATTATGATGCAATCCCAGGTCAAAGACTGTGTTTTGTTCGGATTCAGACAGTTTTTACAATGTTTTCGTTTTTCGACTGTAGACCACTATTTATAACGTGTGAGTGATTTAATTTTATTATAAGATTTAAGTATCCATTTTTGTTTCTTTTTGTTTAGTTTTGGAATTATTAGAGCGATTTTGTGAAAATAGTTTTTTAAATTGTTTGATTGATAACAGGATCATTTACATGTCTATCACGGTTAATTGTTATAGTATATGTTTATTGTCAGAACTTATCTTGTTAATACTATATTGTTTCAATTACATAGGTTTGTATTAACTAGTTTCTTTAGAATATCCTTTTACTTTGAAATAAAGGTCGATTTTTAAATAATGTGTTCATATTTGGTACTTTCTACTATCTTCTGCGATACTTTTTACTAGTAGAAAAATTGTATGAAAATGTTTTGTCTAATCCTTACAATATTTTATAGGAAATCTGTTTTGTATATAAATATGGTGTTCAAAAATAATATTTATATATATTTTGAGAAAGCAACGAAGGAGGATTCAACACATGTACATACAATAACTTCCTTTCTATTTGTTACGATAAGTAAGTGAACATATATTCACATAGAAAGTTTTAATTTTGCCGGGATCGATATTTCTCGAAAATAAATATTACCGCGAAATTTAATTAATTTGTGCAAACAACACAAAGAAAGTAAACTTCGAAAAGTGCGCTAAGTCTAAATAATCGATGTATCAAATGTATTGCTATTTCCGTCTGACTTGGAAAATCCGATGAGATAAATATTTAGTTGAGGTTATATTTTAGATAACAAATATTTGACTAATTAACAGAATAACACACTGTTTTAGTGTGATATTTTCATAGTTGTATATTTGTAATCTTTTTTTTTTCATGGTTTAGTATTATTTTTATTCATGTTATTTTTTGTTATTTAACATATGTTGTCTTTAACATATGTTGTATTTTTAAATGATCGTCTAATTAGTCTAAAATGACATAGAACACCGAATGTTTGTTGAAGAAGCGATATATTAGAAATCGCAAGGTCGGAGAGGATGGAGAATCGATAAAGGTCGATAGATTGATGTTATTTGTCGCCTGAATCTGTTCGACACTTGGAGTTCTTTATATCTTTAAATATTTATTCATTGTGTTTTGTTTGGTTGTTTTGTTTTACGGCATGCCAACTCTTTTGGGTCATGTAATGCCGACTCCGGTCATTCTGTTAAAATGTTTCATGCTTCAAGTTCTTTATATCTTCAAATGTTTATTCATGATGTTTAGTTGGCTTGTGTTGTTTTGTTATACGGTATATAAACCCTTTTCGGATTATTTAATGCCGAATCAAGTCATTTTTGTGAAGTTTGTATGTTTCAAGTTCTTTATATCTTACCATATGTATTAATGGTATTGTTTTTTTTGTTTTACGTCATATCAACCCTTTTCGTGTTTTTAATGCAGTATCCGGTCATTTTGGTAAAAGTTTATATGCTTCACGTTCTTAATATCTTACAATATCTATTCATGGTTATGGTTTCGTTATTTTGTAGCAGAACAAATTGTTGTTTGTATTTTTAACTTTGCAGAACAGGATTGAGTGTGTTCAAAGAGAAAGAACACAAACAATATTCTCGATGTTTTGTGCATTTTGTATCAGGAGGCCGGCATCCTGAGACAGTCTGATCTGTTAGCACCAGCATCACGTGTTTAGACGACCAAACAGATACACATAGTGACAGTAACATACACGTAATGTATTTGCACATATATATTTACAAAGATAATTTATACGACTTACAGAAAACCGTATATTCTGTAAACCCTTTAAATATTTAATTCACAAATGTCGGTTTTCAATTCTGCTATAGTGTGTATAATTATGTTGAAATCAATTTTTGTCCGTCTTGTTTCCTTTAAATATATTACTAATACTTCACTCAGCCTCTAAATCTTGCTTTCGCCTGGATATATCCTGAACTAGTAAATACACAAAGCATATATATATATATATATATATATATATATATATATATATATATATATATATATATATATATATATATAGTAAGCTATGAAAATATATTGACACAACAAAGGAAACAGTATATAGGCCAACCTATACAAAACAGACACATAGAACAGGATATAGGAAGTAACACCAACAAGACCTTTGTTCGTGGGAAGCCCAACGATTGTCTGAGAGAACAACACATACTCTGATCGGTTAATTTGCTAGCCGTGTATATAAAAACAACCGGCAAAATAACTTCATGCATTTTAGCCTGAAGATTCCCTCCGGGGATGAAACGCGGGAGCCTCTGTGTAGCTTAATTGCGATAAGTATATGTTCATAGCTTACTACCTTGCTCTACTTACGTATCCAGCACTGTTGAAGTAAATACTGAAAATTGATACATACAAAATTATATCTCCTTGTCAAATGTCATGTGGATACATGAAATACTAATATATATATATATATATATATATATATATATATATATATATATATATATATATATAGTAGAGGAATACCCGTACTGGACCGTGTAAAATTAATTTTTTGAACAGAAGTGCATTGCACAACTTGTATGCACCATTTATAAAGATTACAACAAATATATAATGATTCTAACCGTTCAGATATGAATTTATATCCCAATTTTGATTAAAACCTATTATATGATTTTCATTCTAGTAACTTGTAAAATAAATGTATGGTTTATTTTTAAGAGATATTTACAAGGGAATCTTTATTAATTGCTGCCAAATCGAGTTGGATAAAATCCAATGCAGATCTGGATATTTGGATTTTCAAATAAGAAGGTCAGTCCATATTATACACTCTACGGACAAAATAACTTAAAAATACTCAACAAAATATGGAATTTTTAAAAATGTATATAAATTCATGTATAAGACCTTATGTTGACATTTCATAGACATCGTACGTATCTGGATTTTCACGAGAGGCTTCCGATTCTTTCTCTGGCATTTTACATGAAACTAAATTAAACCAAATATAACCCCATTACAACTATTTAAGCCTCGAACATGTTGTCATAAATTCATTACGACTGGTGAATTATTTTATTACTGTATCGTATAATAGAAATATATAAACGTATACAGACGTCTAACTTTCTATAACTATAGGTTAACTACATGCGTCATTTACTCTAAGTCATACGCATACATTAGTTTAAACGGGGATACAACACTTACTATTATAGTAGAGATTGTCACAGCCTTAAACGATACTAATTTTACCCCGTTGACATACATACATGTAATAGGCTATTTTAATAAATTCACCATATGATATTTAATTTAATTGTATTGCTTTACTTCCTACATAACTAAACCCAGTCTTTTTTGGTTGTTTTGAAATAAATTTACTTAAAACTGACAATAATATTATTTTGTTTATTTAACACGTTTATACAAGTCAGACATCATTATTCGTTTTGTAAGTGTGCCCATGTCAGGCTGCCTTTGTCAAGCACATTACTTACCGATAGCGTTGCGCTTACACATATTAGAATTTGGTGTTTATCTATATGACAGTAAAGGCTATCTACCCCCACCCCTTAAACGAAATGTTATGGTACATGGCCGGGATTGGAAAACAGCCGGCACGCGTCTAAGATGGATATCACACACTGGACACCTAACAAACGTCTGAGCACGCACGTGGGTATTTTCCGGAAGGTGCATTTCACGGTGAACCATGGAAAGAAAAAATAAAGCTTCGGAGGCTGGACCTTCTTGACCTACTCAGAACCTACAGCTGATACCTCAACTGCCCACCCGTCGGAAACATTGTCGCGGTATTCTAAGGAATAAACATATGATAGTAAAGGCATTGACTCTATTTACCGCTTACCCCGGCCGGCATGATACGACACAATGGCGGTTCAATTTGGGAGATATCCAGCTCTAAAAAAATGCGGGACTCTTGATAGCAAGGAAAATTGTATTTGTCGAGAAAAATATCCCATTTGACCGAAAACAGCACATATTTTCCACTCAGATACCGACTCAAAAGCGTCGTTATTACAGAAATAAAATGAAAAATATTATCGGGAATCTCATTGGTGTTAGTCAGGTGGAAGTTTTGCATATTCACCAGCTAACACAGGATTCGTTTTTCCAAAAGCTAAAAATCTTAGAAAACCATCCTTTCAGCATACATATATTTTATAACCGGTATATGATGTAGGATCAATATGAGTTTCTGCATGAGTTTGATCGAAGATTGTAACTTTTATGCGGGAAGATATACATTCTGAATAGCAATTCCATATTATACTTTCTTTGGATTCTCTCATGGGAGACACACGATTTATACTTGTTGGAATAAAACAAAACAGCAATCAATAATATAAACATTGTTGGAAAAATAAGATATTACTTTGTTACTCCCTAAAATATTAGGAAGTATCAATTTCATCACAGCTCTAATATATGAAATCGAAAATTGAACACTGGTGTTTATCCCCCCAAACTGCCCAATGATATCTAGTAAATAATTTTGGCAAATAATAATTGGTTTTCAAAAATATGTTTAATTATTAACACATACAAAAATAAAACTGTTTTGAATAAGTAGAAATGTCATTTAACTTTTTAACTTTGAAAATGTATTCTTACAAAATAACAAAATCAAATATTTTTTTTATTTTTAAAACATGTTCTAAATTATTTAATTATTGATCAGCAACAAAATGTAATTATGTAAGAAAGTAACAAAAAATTAACAAATAATATAAAACTGTCTTTTTATGAATGGTAAAAATAAAAGTTCCGTTCAAAAATATGCGGCCTAAGCAAATGTGTGTTTTTTATATAGAAGAAGCGCTTCGCAACCTCCAATTTTAGATATGGCGACTTTAATTAAGTGCGCATTTTCAAGGGTACTAACATTCTTTTTATAACACTGTTTCGAAATTCTGATTTAACGTATCACCTTATTTATTATGCTATGCGCGGAACATAACTGTTTTTCCGTAGACCTAAAACTCAACACGTCTTCTTTGTTAGATATTAAAACAGAAGCCAGTATCATAATAAACAGCGCGTGTTTCTACTATTTAGCATTCTTAATAGCTGTAATGTAAAACAGAGTACAGTTCTCCCAAGCATTAATAACTACACTCAGTTGTGAGTGTTGAGTCACGTAGCCTGAGCCAATTTCATTTATGAAACAGCCTAGACGTGATCAGCTAGATGAGATTGAAGCGAATTGAGTTATACCGGCCACTAAAATATAAATACACATATAAAGGTACCGTTACGCCCCCTGCGCACGCACAATTTACGTCTTTTTTATAGAACATCAACTTAATTATATATTGAACAAACATTTTAATATGGAAAAACAATCTTCATAAAATGTATTGAAGTTTCCAAATACGATGGCTATCTGTGATCATACATATTTCAATTACAACCTTATTCAAATGGTAGTTTGATCAGGCCGTTGACTGTAAAGATAATCGAACATGGAATTAATTCAGAAAAAAAAAGCCAGCACAGTCAATGATCGTTACTTAATTTAGTAGATAAGAAGGGGTATTGAGAGAATGTATGAACACAAATATGAAAGGACAAAATAGTTTAAGAATGGAAAGATGTATGGGGGAAACTTCAATTTTAGACTACGAAAATGGGCGTACGGACAATCAGCATAACTATATGTGTGTATATATATGTGTGTGTATATATGTATCCATATATATGTTTATATATGCATATATATATGTATAAATGTATATATATATATGTGTATATATACATGGATATATATGTATGTATAGTATACATTATTTAAAAAATTAGATAATAGATAATAATATTCTAATATTATTTTATTGTTTAATAACATTTTGTACTTACAAATATATATATATATATATATATGTATATATATATATGTACATATATATGTATATGTATATATGTATATATATATATATGTATATATATGTATATATATATATGTATATATACATATATATATGTATATATATATATATGTATATATATGTATATATATATATATATATATGTATATTAGGGTAGGTCGATTTGACACTTTTTTTTAAATATTAAAAAAAGGCACGTACCGAAAGTTGTATATAGACCTATTAAATACTCATGCAAAAAATTAGATCAAAAACTTCAGCGGTTTTTTGAGCGTATGGTATCAAAGATCGTAGACAAGAATATACTGAAAATTCCTCGTTTTTGCAAGATTTGCTTGAATACTGGTGTGAAAACCAAATAATTTGTGCATTTAAAATCAGGGAATGTCCTTTTATTTTATAAAAATTATATTAATTAAAGAAATCTTCAAATTGAAAATTTACCCCCCCCTCATTTTCAGTATCTGCTTTTGTAAACTACCTTTTAACGTTATGAATTAAACAGTAATATTTGAATACCTAAAAAAATGATTTTTTTCTGGTATAAGTCAAAATATAACAAGCAAAGAAATAAGGAAAAACCTAACACTATTTTAATGGAGCTTAATATTGAGAGTCAAATTGCTCCATATAAGACCCCTTAGACAAAAATGCTGGTCTCAATTTCTGACTGAAAACTTTGGCTGTAATGTGTTGATGATTTGCTTCAAGACCATATATAGTTTGTGAAGCTTCTGTTATTGACTTAACTGCCCATTCCACGCCCTGAGAATGCCAAAAATACAGCATAATTTTAAATCTATTAATTGTGTCCAATGTGTGGCATTAAAATTAATAGGTGGTATTCTTTTTAATCTTTTTCTGGTTGACTCCTCACTCCTGAAAGAACAAATTAATTAATTGAATTATTAAAAAATTCCAATCTGTACTGCTTTAATAATTATGGTGAAATTAGATAAAATCTTTAAAAATCATTCTATAAATTGGAATAAATAATTGAGTCAGAGATATATGAATAAATATTACTTACCTAATGGCCAAAATTCTTTTTAAAGCTTCTTCTCTTACTTCAATCTCCTCAGATTTAACCATGGAATATAGAAAGTTTTCAGGCAGTAAACAAAATGTATTACCTTGTATATTTCTAAATGTGATATCTTGGATTTCCTGAGGCTGCTCCTTAATCCTCTGGATCATATTAAAAATGTGCACTTGCTGATTGTGGAATTTACTATTTCTTTTAATTTCAAACCAAGAAGTGGCATACACATTTACAATAAAATTTACTACATAGTGTAGTTTTGTTGTGTGTATTTGTGGGTATGCACCACGAGTCCATAAACACATGAGCCTGATGGCCAAAGTTAACCATCTTGCTTGTTTTAAAGGACCAATTTTCCAGGAGGTATATCTAGAGTCAACCTTACCTCTAGAAATACCTACTGTGTATTCATAAAGAAGTCTTTGGTCAGAACTAAGATCATGTATTTCATCAATTTTAAAAATTGACTCTAGAGGATTGCTAATAGTGGAAAATGATATTTGGGGTAAATCATGGCAATCATTTGAGCATAATTTCTCACGATGGCCACTGAATGTTGTAGGGCCCTTTGCGCAACCATCTATGTTTTTAAAAAGGGCTCTGAAAGGTAGTTCATTATTATGCAAAGAGCAACCAATTGTGTGAAGATTTTTTTAAAGTTTTTTTTCTAAAATTGCAACCATTTTACCTTCGCAACCTGTGTTGGTATTAGTGTTGTCAACAAGTATAGCCTTGATACTGTTCTCACTGTGGAATTCATGCAAAACATCCACCACTTGATTTGCATGAACAGCACCTGTTGCACCACTATTAGGAAGAACTCTATGTGTCAGATATTTACTTTCACATGGTGTTTCTTTTGTAAAAGTTAAATGGTGTTCTGGTCCCTTAGTTTTTTTCATAATTCTCTGTCTATTTTCATCCACAATTTCCTTATACATCAATGTGTCCTTATCCATTCTCCCATCAACTCCAATACATATAACATTTTAGGTGGGATAAAAAACCCTGGCTGAAATAGTTTTATTTGTCTACCTCCAACAAGGTAAGATGTGACACAAGGTCATGAAAGTGGGATTAGATAAGCCTGCGCTATAGAGGTGAGCACTCTGACCATTAAAAATTGCCTGGGCAGCCCCGTCGGCATTCCCCTGTAGGGGCGTCTCAGACAGTTAGCAATAAACTTACTCCTCCCCAAAGAGGGAAGGCAAAGCCTGGGAGGGTGCACCTCCTAGAATTGCACAGGACGGACAAGCCCTAATAGACGGGCGTAAATCCAGACCCAAAGGCCCGGACGATACCGATTTATTTGGTGGGGTAAAAACCCCTGGCTGAACTAGATTTTATTTATCTACCTCCAACAAGGTAAGATTGACACAAGGTCAGGAAAGTGGAATGAGAAAGCCAGTGCTCGAGAGGTGAGCACTCTGGCAATTTAAAAATTGCCTGGGCAGCTTCGTCGGCATTCCCCGGTAGGGCCGCCTCAGACAGTAAGCAATAAACTTACTCCTCCCCAAAGAGGGAAGGCAAAACCTGGGAGGTGCACCTCCTAGAACTGCACAGGATGGACAAGCCCCAATAGACGGGCGTGAATCCAAACCACAAGGCCCGGACGATACCGGTTTATTTAATGGGGTAAAAAGCCCTGGCTGAACTAGTTTTTATTCATCTAACTCCCACGAGGTAAGGTGTGACAAAAGGTCGGGAAAGTGGGATTAGATAAGCCAGCGCTCGACAATTCAATATATATTTGTGATAATTACATGTGTAAACACAGAATCAAAACGTGAATTCAAATTCGCTCGTTGAATTTTCAACCGGTGAATACCATAAAAATATCCAATACATAAAACGCCTATGTAAATAAATAATTATTTATATATAAAATTAAATATTATAGTGTTTTATTCCTTTTTAATTTGAATATGTACATTTAATTTCTTAAGAAAAGGAATAATAAACTTTAAAATATTTATTATTAAGTAATGTATTACTTTTTTTTGTTAAAACCCGGGTTTAATTTAAGGCGACACTTCTGCCGGTGAAATCTGAGCTGTGAGAAAAAATCTCGATTTATTTGATCTTAAAGTTGCAATGCTCAAATAAATACAAAGTTTTGAAGAAAAATATTTCTTGTGGTAACTTTTTACATTATTCGGCAACTTTCTTCGAGTGGGATAATTTACAGTTTCAAAATCGACCTCCCCTAATGTATATATATATATATATATATATATATATATATATATATATATATATATATATATATATATCAACATATATATATGTATATATATATATCAACATATATATATGTATATATATCAACATATATATATATATATATGTATATATATATATATATATATATCAACACATATATATATATATATATATATGTATATATATATATATCTACATATATATATATATGTATATATATATCAACATATATATATATATGTATATATATATCTACATATATATATATGTATATACATATATATATCAACATATATATATATATGCATATATATATATCAACATATATATATATATGTATATATATATATATATCAACATATATATATATATATATGTATATATACATTCGTGCAGATAAATTAAGCTTATTTACCACAACTGTTCAATGTAAACGGCCAATGACTGCTATCATTTAACGACAGATCATATATAAACAATATATATATATATATATATATATATATATACATACATATATATGTATAACTATATATATATATACATACATATATATATAACTATATATATAACTATATATATATATATACATACATATATATATATATATATATACATATATATATATAACTATATATATATATATATAGGTACATACATATATATAACTATATATATATACATACATATATATATAACTATATATATATATATATATATATATATATATATATACATACATATATATAACTATATATATATACATACATATATATAACTACATATATATATATATATATATATATATATATATATATATATATATATACATATATATGTGTATCGAGGCAGTATTTTTTCTTTAAGACACGTATTATTAAAAATAACCGACAATTTTTGTCTGGTTATTTTAGTGTTTATCCCTTCAATTTTCCGGATTAAAATCTTAATCTCGGAAGGAAATTGGCTGATGAAACTGTCGTAGTGTACATGTTGGTCTAGAGTACTTTCTGACCCGTCTGGGTCCATCGTCAGTCGAATAATGACAAACAGGTAAAGACCTGGAGTGAGATTTATAATTAATTATGGCGGGAAAATTTAACTATGTTTATTAGGTATTATATATTAAAATATATATATATAATATATATATATATACATATATATATACACATATATATATACATATATATATACACATATATATACACACATGTATATATATATACATATATATATATATTTGATGCTGAAGTGTGTCTGTCTATCTTTAAGTTGCCATATTTGAGTCGCGAGTTCCGCCTTTTTCGTTGATTTTGTATTTGAAGGTATTTGAAGGTAGTATGTGTTCGTCCACTAATTGCTGTTCTCTCTCCTGCGTCATTACAATGCATTTTTCTGTACTACCGGTTGCCTGGTTGGTGACGGTGTCCTGATATACGAGGGAATCGATTTTGCAATTCCTCTGTAGAGGGCAGAAATACATTGGCTTGGGTCAGGGAAGCTTCAAGCCAAGATTATACGCACACAGAAAAACTTTCAAATATAAACACAAGGCAAATACGGCACTCACGACCCGGATATAAAAACTTAAAGATGAAAAGACACCCTTCACCATCAAATAGACAGTAATTTAGGGAAGACCATTCTTTTCTCCAGCCATAAATTGGTGTCCTCTATGTGACACTGAAAAATACCATATATTAAGGACCATCATTGACCCAAATACAGTCTGTTTGAATATTAGCTATGAAAATCTTTAGGTGTACATGCACAGGAGGAAAACACTACTTATAAACTGAACTTACCGATACACATCAAAGCCTAGCTACACCCCCTTCCAAATACATAACCCCATACCTGCTCCATTAAATACCGACTTCTACTCCGGAAAATGTTCCCAACTATCACCCCTCATAAATATAAATAAAATTAAAACATACGAACAAATACCTTTATC
The DNA here is from genome assembly GCA_963556195.1 of Sepiola atlantica. Taxonomy (NCBI): domain Eukaryota; kingdom Metazoa; phylum Mollusca; class Cephalopoda; order Sepiida; family Sepiolidae; genus Sepiola; species Sepiola atlantica. The sequence continues at coordinate 197,468,852 of OY744519.1, read as the reverse complement.
AACCCATATCTACACTTTTTTTCAAGAGCAAAAATTATAATTTTTCCATAAATATTTCTCTAGTCATTAAGAGGGTAACACCCCTATTTTATATTATTATTACTCCCATAAGTCCCCACCATTTCTCGGTCATAATGATAATCTCCCATATCTGCCAAACAGATCCGATCTTGACGACCCAATCCTTACTCTTATCTCTGAACCAGTTTTATTCAGCATACCAATATTATTACCCCCATAAACATTCAGCATAACTTAGTTAATAATGTTAAACCCCGAATACAAATCATTAAAACACCTGCAGAGTTACTGCTCTAACCCCGCCCGGAGGATACTTCATTTAAATTCCTTTGGATTTAAACTTGAATTGAATTAATGTTGTTGCTTTTAAAATGTTATCTCTTCATTAGTATAGTCCTTAAACCCATTTTCTCTCCGTTAGAAGACACCTCATTAAACCCCAAAACAGAAACGAACAAATATACGATATTCATTTTATTTTTATTTTTTTATATCTCTTTAAATCTTCTCCGGTTTTAATCTCAACTGCTACTTTTAACCACCACCCTTTTTTTTGAAAACCTTATACACCTTCCTTACACCAAATTTAAACAAACCTACATAACACTCTAAGCAAATAACGTGTCCAAACGAGAGTGACATGTGATTTCACATTTCCGAAACAGATGATAACAGAAGCTCAAGAGAGCCGGATTGCTAACCCTCCTGCGCTTGAAAACGACGGTACGAATGTTGTACTAACTTTTCGTTACCAAAATAAATAAATATTACGATCTGAATGTGTAAATTTGAACTTTAATTCTTCATTAATCGAGCACTCTGCTGAAATTTGTCCAGCTATATTACAAAGTATATATATATATATATATATATATATATATATATATATATATATATATATATATATGTATATATAAAGCCAGAGCTCCTTCATCACATTGGAAAACATACCCACATACACAATAAACACAGACACACAATAAACACAGACACACGCACACTTTGTGGTTAAGCAATACCTTTAATACGTTTGTAGCGGAAACATGTATGCGGATATTTAGCCGAAACGTTTCATAAACACCAACCCTTAAAAACACTATACGCATAGACCTATGTACATATATAAACAGTGAACTATATTTTACATATGCATGGGCGCACATATATATACTACATAGATTTAATAACATTTATCGAAGTGATTATCATAAGATTGTTGATAGCTATTTTGTGATGCTTTTCCGACTGTTACAAACCCTGATAGTATTACGGAAAATACATCACATGTACACGTGCAGTTAGTATATGTTGTTACTGTTATTGATTGCTTAGATTCTATCCTGAACTTCATAGAACAATTTCCGAATTTTTCTTTTGGGATTTTTCCCATTTTTTTTGGCAATAATCCGAGAGATCTTATAAATAGTGACGTTCAATTTGAACCACTTATCTGTTTCTATCTCCAGTGGTTTTATTATTTTTAATGCGTGTTTTATTGCCCAGTCTTCGAAAATGTCAATAACCTCCTCCACAATCAAGCGTCTTCGTTTCTGTATGTAAGGCAAGGAGAACCCTCATGATAAAAAATGCATATATCCGTTGTTTTGTAAAATACTAGAACATAGTAGACTTGTGTGTTTCAATATTTATATCTTTATTATCTCCTGCTTATGTAATCACAAAATTGTTACGTTTATCTACTTTACTCAAGAGGAGAATGGAGGTTGACTTGATTGCGATTTGAACATAATTGATTGGATTGCTAAATATGTAGTGTGTGTTGTATAACTGAAAGTATGTTGGCAACACACATTTGAAAAACTATATCATACAAAACAACGATGTCTTTTGAAATTGTACATAATAGGTGCCGTGTTCCTGAGAGACGTTGAATGACACTTACAAAAGTTAAGAGTCATCAGAACTGAAACAAAAGAAACCACGTGACTCCGAGCTATGTAATTAATTGCTCTTTGCTGGGGAGATTTTATAAAAGAATGAACGCCTCTTGCTTCTGTCCCAAATAGCGGCCAGCGCGGACTGTTTAAGTATCTGTCTATCAGTCAATATTTCCCACGCCTATGCAAGTTGTCAGTCGTATGTTTTTTCTCTGTTATTGTCATTCTTAAATACACCTTTTTATATAAACAACCGGTGCCGGAATAAGTTTATCAGCAAACAAAAGGACGTTGGTGTCAAACAACATAGCTATATTATGATTAATACACTCGTTTTTAATCTAGGAAAAAAACACAAATAGAGTAGTATATTTTTGAACACATTTAATTACTTCAAAAAAGCAGTAGTGCTTAATATCTGAAAACAATATACCAGATAAATGTCAAAAGAATGCTAAACGATTGCATTTACATGTACATATTTTAGTTCTAAGTTATGACATTTTAAAGAGCATTTGATCTGCAAATCCTATTTTGATTATTGGTAATTATATATATATATATATATATATATATATATATATATATATGTACATGTCTGATGTATAAGCATATGAATAGTTAAAAAGCGTTTTAATAGACTAGTAGAACATGAATACCAACAACCCAATATATTTTGGTCGAATTATTCGACCATAATCATTTGTTCTAAATATGCAGACTATTAACACAAACTAATTATGATCGTATATATCGACCGAAATAGGTTTTTCTCTTTTAGCAGTGTGTATATGATCTGTGTTTAACAAGCATGTTGGCATTCTTATCCACTATTCAATATACCTATATTACATTTTGTCATACATTTACATTGCATCTGTCAAACTACGTCATATGATTGCAAGAATAAGGTTTTTTTACATGTTGAACATAACTAATGATTTTATTCATCATATAAATATGTTGGGTATAAATAATATATTTATCAATGTTATTAAGCAGAGAAGAATCGTGTTTAATAAAGGGTGTTTAGAAGGTGTGTACCTCTCGGGTTTGGCGTCTAGGGTGTAATTAACTGGTATCCATGCATCATAACACTACTCCCTAGAGTTCCTGACTGTCAGAGGAGCCAAAATCTTCTCAATTGTGCCCTATTTATATGCATGAGTATATACCGGACAAAAAGACTTTGCATTACATAAAGTAGAGTTTGAATTACCTACAAGAAACAATTTTCAAGAGTATTCGGTCTCTCTGTACAAGGGTTTTCCATGACAACCTGAGATGAGGATAATTTCCTCTACAAGTTCACCATCACCAAATATTCAAAATAACATAGTATTCGAAGCCCAAATAAGATCCTCTCCACACAGCTATACAATTACTTATACGAGGAATGGTGCACCGTGTCCAAGTAATATTTACTCAAGTAACAGAACTTAGCTGAATACTCCACCAGACAAGGTGAATTCTTGTTCTGGAGTCCGGTAAGACCAAGAGACCAAATGAAATATGTACTATAGCACAGTTGAATGATAACTTGGGGACAGGAGAATTAATGCTTTTCACTTGTTTACTAACTCAACGTTACACAGGTAAATGATAACTGTAATGAAATACGCGAATATTTATGTGTCTGATATAGAAATAAAGTTTTAGCCCCAGGAAAGGAGGCCCTTGATTTGTGAGAATTTCGACTGAAGTAAAATAAAACAAAAAAATGACACGGGTAATATAGATGCGTAAAACTTAATCAAAAGTATTTATATTCCACGGCTTACAATACTTCCAAGTGCATGATGAACAAACGTATTTTATTGTTCTGAGAACAGCACCCCTTCACAGATGAGCATATATATATATATATATATATATATATATATATATATATATATATATATATATATATATATATATATATATATATATATACACACATATATATATATATATATATATATATTTATATATATATATATTTATATATATATATATATATGTATATATATATATTTATATGTATATATATATACATATATATATACATATATATTTATATATATACAATATATGTATATTTATATATATATATATGTATATATATATATTTATATGTATATATATATTTATATGTATATGTATATATATATATATTTATATGTATATATATTTATATGTATATGTATATATATATATATTTATATATGTATATGTATATATATATTTATATATATATATATATATATGTATATATATTTTTATATATATATATATGTATATATATATATATATATACATATATATATGCATTTGGCCGTTTAGCTAAGATCAAAGTGTAGTATCTGTTCCGATGGATACTGCATCCCATAGACTGGTATTGTCTTGGCCTTCGAGGCTTTATTTACGCCGGTCTATGGGTCTGTCCTGTGCAGTTCTAGGAGGTCCACCCTCCCAGGCTTTGCCTCCCCTCTTTGGGGAGAAGTAAGTTTTTTGCTTACTGCCTGAGGCGCCCCTACCGGCGAATGCCGACGGGGCTGGCCAGGCAATTTCTAAACCCCACTTTCCCGACCCGACCTTGGGTCACATCTTACTTGTGAGAGTAAGATAAAAACTGACCTTGTGCGTAACTCCTGGAGCGGAGTAAATCAATATATATATATATTCAGGGTGATTCATAAGTCACTTAGCTATTTATTTTTGAAATCCTGAAGTTGAAAAATACGGTAATACAAAACAGAAAGTTTATTAAACAAATTGATACATAGGAGTCAAGCATAAAAGCAAATTCTCAAAATGTCCACCTTCGTTTTTCCTGCATAGCTCCATTCTTTTTTGTAAGGAATTTACGACTCTTTGTAGCATATTTGATTGATTATGAAATAAATATATATAGAAACAAATATATAAACGAACAAATTTTAAAATAACAAATATCAGTAATGAGAGAGTAAGATAACAATTATAAAAAGTTCATAGTATGTTTGTGCTTCATATGGTAATCATTTTAAATAGCTAAGTGAAGTGACTTAGAATCACCATGTATGTATATATAGTTGTATATATATATGGATATATATATATATATATATATATATACATATGGATATATATGTGTCCTTCTCTCTCTCTCTCTCTCTATATATATATATATATATATATATATATATGTATATATATATATATATATGTCTATATATATATATATATATATATATGGGTGTATCTATATATATATGCATATATTATCATATATATATGCATATATATATATGCATATATATATGCATATATATGCATCTATATATATATATGCATATATATATGCATGCATATATATATATATATATATATATATATATATATATATATATATATATATATATACATATGCCAATGTGAAGGCATACCTTCTCTTAATAGTAGAATACCAAGTACGATGTGAAGGTCTGGCGTACGGCATATTCAATACGCGTAAAGATAAAAAACATACTGACTGTTTCACCATCAATTGAAGGATGACCCCGGCAAATAGAGATCCACGGGAAAAGACGAGTACACCGCATACGTTTGATAAATGATACAATGCGTTCAAACTATTTGCAATGCGTACTATCCCATCAGACAATGTGAAGACAATTCTGAAATGATTGATCAAGTGCGAATTAAATGCCGTTAGAGAATTAGACGCATTATATTATCCGCTCTACCAGCGGAAGCTTGTAAAAGGTAGATTAATAGAGTTTCACGTTTCATGGCTGGTTGCATCTCCTTGCTATTGCTTTAACTCGGTAGACGATATTCCGGTGTGGAATTGGTTCACGCCCTTCTAGCCATGCGTGCTCTGAGGGACATAGTCTTAAAAGGATCAGCTCTCATTAGAGCGACAGTGAAAGCGTCTGTCCACGTTGGGACTGCGAGAAGAAATCGGAATTAATATGAATTGAGGGAATGAGAATAATAATGATAGGAAAATGGTGAGGAAGGCGGAATACTAGGATACACAGGTTTAGACTGATGGATAGGATTGGTAAGGATGAGAATAGAATTGGTAAAAAAGGAGAATGCCCATGATAATAATATATTTGGAATAAGAATTGGAATGAGAGTTGGTGAATGAAAGGAAATTAATAATGGGAGAATGCAAGACGACACTAGAGTATCGAAATAAGAATGTTAGCGATACTCATTATAGAACAGAGACTTTAAGAATAACAAGAACTCATTTTAACGAGTTATATTATTGTATAAAGACTGAACACGTGAAAGTAAATGAGGGAGATCATTCCAGAGAATGATAAAGGGAATACTAAAGAGAAATAGAGAGATAGAAGTCGACTATAATAGGAATAAGAGAATAAAGATGAAAATAGAAAGAGAAAGCACGAGAGTTATTAGTGTAAAGATAATGAGAATATTAATATTAATGAGAATGATAGAAAGAATGACACCACTCCAAAAAACAAAAACATCAACAAATACAATTACTGCCAGCAATGTTAACCAAACCGTAAAACAGTTGTCCTTGGTTCTCGTTTCACATATTGACTGGTATTGTCAAGTGGTTAGAAATATATACAAATTCACACCGCCCACGTGGGTATCCTTAAACTCCCCACACACACTAACGGTCACACTTGTATCTTCGTACACACACCTGCACGTACACACGCACGCAAATGCAAACACACACACACGTTCAATTAATAGCTGTTTAGATATCTACTTTCGTAAAACATGACTATTACGAATACGTGTTTAAACTATATTTTAGACAAGCTGAAATTCACCTCTACAGCTATTATTATTGGAATAACGGAACTCCGTGTACATTCAACGGTAGTTTCTACAGCAATCATTATTGGAATAACGCAACCCCGTGTAAATAAAACGGTAGTTTCTACAGCAATTATTATTAGAATAATGGAACTCCGTGTAAATTCAACGGTAGTCTCTACAGAAAATATTATTAGAATAACAGAAATCCTTGTAAATTCAATGAAAGTTTCTACAGCAAGTATTATTAGAATAATGTAACTCCGTGTAAATTCAACGGTAGTCTCTACAGAAAATATTATTAGAATAACAGAAATCCTTGTAAATTCAATGAAAGTTTCTACAGCAAGTATTATTAGAATAACATAACTCCGTGTAAATAAAACGGTAGTTTCTACAGCAATTATTATTAGAATAACGGAACTCCGTGTAAATTCAACGATAGTTTCTACAGCAATTAGTATTTAAATAACGGAACTCCGTGTAAATTCAACGACAGTTTCTACAGCAGTTATTATTAGAATAACAGAACTCCGCGTAAATTCAACGGTAGTTACTTCAGCAATTATTATTAAAATAACAGAACTCCGCGTAAATTAAACGGTAGTTTCTATTGCAATTATTATTAGAATGACGGAACTCCGTGTAAATTCTGCTGTAATTTCTATATTACTCTATATTATTTTCTGGTAATAATAATATTCCCTTAAAAAATAAAGGTATGTCATGGAGAATATTATTAAAAAAAACATATATTTAAACTCCTCTATAAAAATACGTAAATAACTTTATCGTAGTCACTTACTTACTTAAGCTAATACTACGTGGCATCTATTTTTTACAAAAATTCGAAAATAATTTGTTTCGTTCTTGCTATAAATTTATAAAATCTTAGTTATAATAGGAATTAACATACCCAGCTATTGTACTAACATACCTAAAAAAAATCTAGGTTTAAATAGGAAGTAAAATACACAGGTACTGTGCCAACATATGTTATTGAGCTAATAATAGGAATAAGCATACCCAGCTACTGTAACAACACACTTTAAAAATCTAGGTTAAGATGGGGATTAACATAGTCAACTACTGTACCAACATAGCTAAAAAAAGCTGGGTTATAACAGGAATGAACATACGCAGCTACTGTATCAACATAGTTAAACGACCTAAGTTAAAATAGGAATTAACATACCCAGCTACTGTACCAACATTGCTCGAAAATGTTGCTTAAAATAGGAATTAACATACCCAGCTGTTGTATCAATATAGTAAAAAAAATCTTTAAAAAGTAAAAATTAGGAATTAACATACCAAGCTTCTGTACCAACATAATTCAGAAATCAAGATTAAGATAGGAATTAACATATCCAACTACTGTACCAACATAGTTCAAAGAGCTGGGGTATAATAGGAATTAACATACCCAGCTGATGTACCAAAATCGTTCAAAAAGCTTGGTTAAGATATGAATAAACATACACAACTACTCTACGAACATTGTTCTAAATACCTGGGTTATAACAGATAATTAACATACCAAGATGCTGTACCACCATAGTAAAAAGCCTTGATCAAGATACTAGTTAATATACCTTACTACTGTCCTAACGTAGTTACAAAATCTAGGTTAATATAAGAATTAACATACACAGCTACGGTATCAACATAGTTCAAAAATATTGGTTAAACAAGGAATTAACAATCAACTCTTGCGACATAGTTTCAATATCAAGGTTTACATAGGAAGTAACATACCCAGCTGCTCTACCAACATAGGTAAAACATCTAGCTTAAGATAGGAAGTAACATCCACAGCTTTTGCACCAACATACTTAAAAAATATAGGTTTAAATATGAATTAACATACATTTAAGATGTACCAACATAGTTAAAAATATATAGGCTAATAGAGGAATTTACATATCCAACTAGTGTACCAACCTAGTTCAATAATCTAGGTTAAGATAGGAATACACATCCTCAGCTTTTGCACCAACATAATTAAGAAATCAAGGTTTAAATAGGAATTGACATACCTTTATAATGTACCAACAAAGTTAAAAAGATCTAGGCTAAGATAAAAATTAACATACCCAACTGCTGTACCAACCTAGTTCGATAATAAAGGTTAAGATAGGAATTAACATCCTCAGCTACTGCACAAACATAGTTCAAAAGTCTAGGTTGAAATAAGAATTTACATACCAAACTACTGTACCAATATAGATCAAAACATATAGGTTAAGATAGGAATTAACAACCCCAACTACTATACCAACATAGTTCTAACAGCTGGGTAATAATAGAAATTAACATACTCAGCTACTGTTCTAACATAGGTTAAACAATCAAAGTTAAGATAAGAATAAATATACACAGCTACTGTATCAACATAGTTCAAAAGCTTTGTTAAAATAGGAATTAGCATTACTAGCTACTATACCAACATAGTTTAAATATCAAGGTTAGGATAGGAATACACATAGCCAGCTGCTCTACCAGCATAGTTAAAAATCTAGCTTTAGATAGGAATAAACATACCCACCTCTTGTACCAACATAGGGTTGAAGAGTGTTATTGGTGGTCAGTGAGAAAACATCGCGATCACCGACACGATGATTGTAGCAGGTCATAAATTGTTTATTTATGGAGACGGTTCAACAAATATTTGTTTACATTGAACTTGAAGACGACAAAATTGTAGTCAGCTGGGAAGCAGGCTCGCTGCATTGTTTTCTACAGAGAAGTAGTTCTACGAAAGACACTTTGCCCGTGGAAGTTTCGTTTCGTCTTAATCATGCAGAGGGAGAAAGGGAAATTATTGACAGTAGTAGTAGCTAAGTGGATTCTAGTTTTGAATAGTTAAAAATGGGGAATAAGAGATGTGAGCTCAGTCAGGCACCGGCCATGTTGAAAGTCAATTTTGCTTAAGGTGTCTAAATTCCGGTATTACGTATCAAATCGTGATAGTTTACACTACATTTTAAATATAACTTTCGCCTTTTCTTACATTATATACATTCACCCTTAACAGAAAAATAGTTTATTTACTTAGCAGAAAGACTAAAAGAATTAGGTCTGAATATTGATATATCGGCATTGAGTTCTCGTCCTTAGATTGGTGACATAGAATCTAATAATTATATTATTTTATTTTTATTTTTTGAATAAAATAACGTGCGTCTGCGTTCGCTCGAATCGCACATATAGATGCGACAGGAGGAACACGTGTATGAGATTAAGACTCCTAAAAATTAACACGTGTATGAGATTAAGACTCCTAAAAATCCAGTAATAAGCTTGGGCTACGTTCTCTCTATCTTTCTATATCTCTCTTTTCTCTACCTGTCTTTCTCTACCTCTCTCTCTCTCTTCTCTCTCTCTCTCTCTCTCTCTCTCTCTCTCTGTTGTAATATGTACTGAATATTATAACAACGTTCATTATGTATTTTCTGTATCTTGTTTCGTATTTATATGCATCATGTGTTTATTTTATTAGACTCTATCATTATATGTTCAATAACCCATATCAACACCAAAGTATATCTAGGTTATGTTTTAATAATGGGGTTTTGTCCTCATTTGTACTCGGCTGCTAACCATTATCTAATATCATACATCAACTTCAATTTTACTTAAAGGAACTTCTAATAATATTAAATTATATGTTTTTAATGTTTTACCTACGTACGACGCCGTTTTAAGCTTACAGCTCTCATCAACGTAGGCAAATGGCAATCTCGGACGGCTACATGGCGCGAACCCGGTTCACAGAGACACATTGAATCTGTAATAACGGAGAAATTAAATTATATTTATATTGGAAGCTTTGAGTTTAAATATCAAGACTAGTCTCGCATTAAAGCTTTATGTAAATGGCAATGTTTTATGTTTTTAACAGTCTTCTTACTTTAATTTAATGTTAGAAGCAAACTAATATAATAACTTAAAAAGTTAAATTGACTTACATGAGTGATTTTCCACTGAACGACTTGGGACTTAAGGTGTTTTATTGTTTTTTTGATATAGCTTTATGTAAATGGCAATGTTTTATCTTTTTAACAGTCTTCTTACTTTAATTTTACTTAAACGATCATCTTAATAATAGACCTCTCTCTCTCTTTCTTTCTCCCGAAACAGTTTTTCATGGTAAACAACTGATGATCCCTTAAATAATGTTAGAAGCAAACTAATATAATAACTTAAAAAGTTAAATTGACTTACATGAGTGATTTTCCACTGAACGACTAGGGACTTAAGGTTATTTTTTTGGGTTTTTTTTAAATGTAGTGTTAATGGTTGAGAAACTTCCAAGACTATATATATATATATATATATATATATATATATATATATATATATATATATATATATATATGGAGAGAGAGAGAGATAGAGAGGGGGATACACAGAATGAAAGAGAGGGGGTAAAACAGAGAATGTGGGAGATATAGACATATGAGGGAGACAAAGAGAAAGAAAGAGATGATACGTAGTTAGATAGACAATTAGTTTGCTATATCTATGAATGTCCATCTTTGTGTGTCCTGAATCCTCTTCTATAACCTAATTTGCATAAGCTCGTGCGTAAAAACACGTTCATTTTCCTGTCGGTACTAACGATGCAAAAAAAGAGACCGAGAAAGAAAAACGACATCTTTAAAATCTATACTAGTGCAGAACCCCAGATAGACAAGCAAGTATTTATTTGTAATCACTTATCTCTTCATAACATGATGTCAATCGTCAGCAGCGCAAGATCGATCGCAAAATATCGATAATGTGTGCGACAAAACAATCGAACATCAACAAGATATTCATTATAAACATAGATATGAATACAAAAAATAACCTTTCAGGATATCAACGCTTTCCTGACATTGGGCGCATTTATTTTTTTAGAATACTGCTTTAAATTCTATTCATTTCCAGCAGCATTTCGATATGTTCTTTGAAGTCAACTAAAGAATACGCCAGATTTTCGCTTCGGGCTGTATACGATGTCCGAATTATTTACTATTGTGCATGAAGTTCGTTTGATGAATCAGATCCGCATGCTGGTTGCTAGAATTATGATACAAAGCAGCCCGATAGTAGCTTTGTTGCTGTAGGACTGATTTATCGTTCTGTTTAATAGTAGCTAAGTTGATTCTAGCGTTGAATAGTTTTAAAAGGGGAATTAGAGATTTGAGCTCAGTCAGGCATCTGCCATGTTGAAAGTCAATTTCGCTTTCGTGTTTAAATTCCGTTCTTACGTACTAAATCATGATAGTTTGCACTACATGTTAAATATAAATTTCGCCTTTTCTTACATAATATACTTTCAACCTTAACAGAAAGAAATAGTTTAACATACTTGTTTACTGAGCACAAAGACGAAATAAATTAGGTCTGAATATTAATATATCTGCATCGAGTTCACATCCTTAGATTAATAGCATAACATCTAATAGTGGTATTATTTTATTTTTATTTTTTATATAATGACGTGCAGTATGTGTTCTATAGGAGCACCAGATCTATTACCAAAGAATCGAAAAAAGTGTGAGCCAAAACAATTGATTGGGGTAAGGGTTAGGGACTGAGGTATCGTTACGTTTAGTACAAGGTGTCCCACCCTCCCAGGTTCTACTTTCTTTATTACACATCGCCTGAGATCACCTATTCGGGAATGCCGACTCATGAATTTATTTTAGGGCAGAGTGGGTTCATTCAAGTGCGCTGGCTATTCAAAACCATACTTGACCTTGTGTCAAACTTCCTGTAGAGGAGTTACGTACTATGCGGGTTTATTAAGAAATGCTAAAAAGATAGATGACGTACGTATAATTTCAGTAATATCGGTTAATATAAGTTTAGTTATAATGCCCTCTTATTGAATTAATTAAGAATGGTATCCCAACATTGTTCTATTGTTAATGGTAAATATTGGACGACACACAATGCTAAATTAACAAAAACCATATAGAGATGATGCGCCAATCTCATATGTGTGTTTAGAATTTGTAGAAGATACAGAAATACAATTTATTTTCTATTTTGCACTTACATGTATTCACTTGTCGAGTGATTAGTTCGTGATTAAGTAAGACCACACTAATATGTTCTAATTCGCGGAAAGATAAATACGTTGCGCAATAAGAACGCTGTTTGTGTTGAAGACAATGTGTTCTTCCTCGCAAACAGTCGTTTTTGAGATGTCACTGCGAAAACAAAACGTTATATCACTCTCTTCGATTCAAGTAAAAGCTAGCTACGTTGAGAGTTTACCATCTCATATAATACATGTAGGTCGGCGCTCTCAAGTGATTTAGTGTTACTGTTTTCATAGGTGTGTATATTGAAAAGGTTGTACCCAGAAAATACTCTAAACTATAACGAAGTTTTACATAGGTGGATCAAGTATTGCTCCATACGTTAGATACAGAAACCATAAAATGTATGTCAATAACCCGAACAAGAAAGATGACACCGCCTTATCTAAATACAAGGAAATCAACATGGTACCTGTACTGAAGTAGAGCGTCTTTATTAAATGTTTAATTCCCATATTACGCAACCCCACCTATTTTCTTTGCATTCAATATAAATAGCTACAATTTCGTCGCCAGGTAGATAATGAACTGCATATTCAAAAAGATGAAGTAAGGATAAGTTGTAGACATTTCAAACATTTCATCCTCAAAAATAAAGTAACAACTTAGATAATTTACTATAACATTCCATAAAGAAACCGTAATAAACATACTATCTGATTTAACATTAAATACAAATCTCACCTACTAACTATGGAAATAGTATTACTTTAAATCCATTACTAAATACTATATTAAATACTAAGATACCACGTTTATAGTGAACTTCATATATAACAACCATAGTGAATAGGGGGTAGAACATAGTAACTCGTTTAAACAAAGTTATATGTAATAAAAGGCAAAGAAAAATAAATAACAGAACACATATTAATTTGGTATTAATGAATATACTTTAATTAATAGTACGTTATATATTGCCCTTTATTCTTCAACGATAATATCCGCAAGTAAAGAGTAATTATTAATATTTAAAATTGCTGAAATGCTAAATCGTGTTTCACCCTATTGAGTGGCTTGTTTTTTTATCAATGGTAATTTGCATGCATACTTATGTAATTGTGGTAAAGTTATGTTTATATATGTGTTCATGTGTGTGATTGCCATATCTAATTTTTACAGAATGTTGTATATGCGTGTTATGTCATCATGATCTATTTTTTATAATTTTTTGAAATGTAAATTATGCTTTTATAATTATGTGTAATGTGAGTATTGACAACTAATTTCCTGTGATAATTAGAATAATAACGAATACATTTAGTAAGTTTAGTGAACACCAGTTAACATTTCTAAGTAAATACGTTTCATATACATTTTATTTAGAAATACAACTTTTAATATATAATCGAGTCAGTAAAACGCCTGTTGTAGGTGTACAAAATTTGAAATAAGATAAGACAATTGTGTCTATCTTTTAAGACTTCAAGTAACTATACTATCCTGGTAAACGTATGCATTAGTAATATATTAATATATGAATGTAATTTTTGGTGGAAGTGTGTCACGTTGTGTATGTGTGTTATTGTGAATTGTTTCACATATAAGTTGTGTGTGTACGTAATTTTAGCTATACATTAAATGTTTTAACCATGTTATGTTAACGTGTGCGGGTATAGGAAAATGTAAGTGGTGAAATCTAAGGGGTTATTAATGTATGCGCTTACTTGTTGCTGTGGTATGGCGTGTGCGTATTAACATACGTTATGTTTGTATGCGTATGTGCGTAGATAGGCACGTCATGTTTTATTGAATCTGTATGTATACGAGTTGTCTAAGTAGTGATAACTTCATATGCATATTTGTGGGTGTGTCATTACCTGAATTTCCTAACATATATTGTGTTAATGCATGTAAGCTACTAGCACTTGTAGTTTTCTTATGTATATACATCGTAGAGCAAATTGGTAACTTGACTTATGCTAGCCAAGGTTAATCAAATAAACTATTAACTGTTTAATATGTATATCCCCCCATCCTACGGTTATACTTTTGAAAGGAGCGACGTCGTCTATTCTCTCTCCTGATTTCTCTCGGAGAATTTCATTATTTTGGCAGTCTAGATAGTAAGCGCTCAAACAGAGAAATAGGAATACATTTTAGTAGAATGTGTATGTGTATATGAAGTATATCTACAAAGTTCGACTTTTTATTGAAAACGTAAACATATATTTGAACTTGGTCAGATAATTAAGTATATAAATATATACATCGATACATGTATATGTATATATATATTTATATATATGTATATTTATATATATATATATATATATATATATATATATATATGTGTGTATGTGTATATGTATATGTATATATTTATATATGTATATACATATATGTATATATATATACGTATATGTATATTTATATATATATATACACATATATGTATATATATATATACATGTGTATATATTTATATATGTATATGCATATATGTATATATATATACATGTGTATACATATATATATGCATACATATATGTATATATGTATATATATATATGTATATATACATATATATATATATATGTATACATATATGTATATATGTATATATATATATATATATGTATAGGCATATATATTTATCTCTCTCTATATATATATATATATAGGTGTGTATACATATGTGTATATATATACACACATATATATGTATACATATATATATATATATATATATATATATATATATATATATATATATATATGTATATGCACATCCGTTATACACATAACTGATTTGATCCAGACATATAGCACCCGGTGTGCATATAGCTGATTTTACACATCCGTAACTATAAGTTGGCGTTGTCGTTGTAAACGCAGACATTGAACATCCGTTTGTATACGCGGTTGTAATCAGTAGACATTCAACAACTGCTGTCAAGGCTGGCTTACCGAGAAGAAGGATCTCTTTTGGACTCGTTACGCGATCAAGTGGGCTTGCGGGAGTTTGATTACCTTCGAAGGAAAACATTTTTTTCACTGGATTATCTTTATCGGACCCAGAAGAAAAAAATGGCCGAATACATCAGGTCAGTTTAATTGTATTCGAATGGGTTTTAGAGGAGCTTGCATCTTACCAGAAACTTATGGTTTGCACAACTCTTATCAACTCATAAGGGCCCTAAATTTGGACATCATAATATTCAGCACCAAGTGAGATTTTTCCTAAACTTTTCACATGATTTGTTTTTTTATCGTTTTATTAATTTACAAACACCTTGGATAGACTTTTCATTGGCATATACTGCATCGATAGCAAACAAATTTCCCGCCTGGATAACATTTTTTTGTTTTTGGAATTCCATTCCCCACCGGGATTGTTTTTAATCAAACTCTTGATTATCTTTCTTGAAGCTGTTTTAAACTTTATGACTTGGATGAACTGTATAAGTTTAGCAAATGTATGCTTTCGGCCGATATATTTGAGTTTTTATATAATTTTATGTATTTTTATATACTATATTTTTCATATATTTTCAAAGTTTAATTTTATTACCTACAGTAATGTTCTGGGGAGAAGATTGTCCTTGAACACTCATGAGTTAAGGACTTTAAAGGACTTTACTTGAACATTGAATGCAAATAAAATTTGAGTCGAACCTTATTTTATTCTTTCGCTTCATCCAGTGCTATATATATATATATATATATATATATATATATATATATATATATATATATATATATATATGTGTGTGTGTGTATTAACTGAAACAATACTCACATGATGAAAAATAAAATGTGTTCTCCGTACAGTAGAGTTTCGCCGTACATTAATGCCCTCTTACGAGCATTAACATTAAAATATAATGATACTAATCTGATGCATAACATCTTGATGCCGATTTTGATCGAATTTATTACCTGATTATTATTGTAGAAATTATCTAGAATATAAGACTTAAGACTAAGTGGTTTTACGCAAGAAATGCAATTCAAGTACTCAAACTCAATGCAATTCAAGAAATCAAACTCCCGTTTTAATTGGTGTCTCATTATTATGGGCGAACTTTTATGCAAATAGGATACATTCGAATTTCTAAATGGGAGGCTGTGATTATATTATGTCTCTAAACACCGCTTAAAATGTTACCGAAACACAACTTTAAGGAATATGTTTTAATTCATTTTAGATGCATATTGTTTAAACTTCATATAAGTCAGCTATTTTTATTATTTGTTGTCCCAACCCGGAGTGTCAGTTCTATTAAAAAAACGACCTCTTGACAAACTCTGCCCTCGTAATGAGGAAAGTAAATAGAGTCAGGTTAAAGTGACGAGTTAATGTCAATTGAAGTAACTAGCATTTATTAAACTCGACTAGAATATAGACGAACCTAAGTGAAATTAGACTGTCTTAGTAGATATATGAGCAAAAAAACATTACTTTTACCCACTCTTTTATAAAATAAATGCAGAGGCTGCAACAGGAGATTGTACCGCATTAATAGCTATGCAAAGTTTTACCAAACAAATCTCGATTATTGAGGCATCGACTGTAACATGAGGGAGGAAGTAGAACATATCGTAATCTTATTATCCTTCGCATTTCAGAGAAAGGAAATCGGCGGTTTTCAACCAGAACTCAATTGTATACAGCTGCTGAAGGAACATTAGCTTATTTGCAACTTTTATGGAAACACTCGAAGAATACTTAACATCTCGAAATACATGTTGTCACTCATAGTCAAGGGAACAACACTTGTTTTTTTTTGTGCACTGAGCTATTGAAGTCCCTTGCGTAAAAATACTAAACACGTGAGACAAATAAAGAGTTCGAATGCAAAACGCGATAAATCCAATTTATTTAAATTAAAACATTAAACAATAAAAGGAGGAATATATTAAACTTAGACTTCCACTGAAATCTTATTTTAATTGAAAGTAAAGAGGAATAATGCCGGTATCATATTATGTAAAACATGATATTGGGTGGTGGTCAAGTGTTTAAATGAAACACGTTTTTGTAGTGATAGATTCGTAATTTTCGAAATGGCGTTTATTGCGTTTTGCATTCAAAGTCTTCAAATATACCGCATATAAAACATTTCTAAAGTGAAACCTCTCTGAGTAAAAGGTGTGCACGGAAACCACCATGCTCTCATGCATATTTTTTTTTCTAAGGAGATTAAACCTAGTTTTCAGCAGGGCGAAAGGAGCACGATTAGGTCATGTGATTTTCCGGGTTAGCGAATGACCCGGTCTTGTCTTTGAAAGGAAGTGCGCACTTCGAAAATAAAACTTCCGTCTTCCTGAAACATCACGAAGATTACGACAATCGCTTCTATCACGGAAACAAACAGTTCTTTCGTATATGTTCCATTTGCTTAACATTTTACTTTTTTGAATGCGTCCACACGTCTTTACGAAAGGCGCAGTCAGTCTGTCTCTCGACGTCTCCCACGCTGAATTCCAAATGGCATGCTCAATGACATATACGCGGATTGAATCGGACGCATCTTATTTTAGATGGGTCCACGTATCTCTCTAAAATACTCTGTCCGTCTTTCTATCCACCAAGCGTTAGTTTACAGTTGTAAACGTGTTTTTCTGTGAGGAATTTTTTAAAACAATACAAAATACCGTAAGTTATTAAGTTAGAATATAATATTAGTTACGTCAACGCATTTCGATGCCCATACGTGCATCTGTCACACATCAGTTTGAAATAACATTTATTTCGTTGTATTAATGGACGCATATCAGATGAGTTAAATCATTTTTATGAGAGGTGACTGTGTCAGTTGTTCTGTCAAGTTTTAATTTCAACTATTTTTTTGTTGGTCTGTCACGATTAATATTAACGTTTTATTTTCATGGGGTGTTAAACTTAACTCTTCTGTCATGCTTAATTTTGCAATACTAATTTTAGTAACGTCAACGCATATCGAAAACGCCATGTTTGTCCGTACTTCTGTCACGCTCTGTTTTATAAATCAGATGTGTATAGCTAAACACGCAGACGCATCTTGGGAAACATTTTTTTATTTGACTCTTTTTGTTCGTAATTTCTATTTAAACTGATTATCTTTTATTTCTGTCTGTTGTCGTTATTTTCATTCAAGATCATTTCCTTTAATTTGCAAATGATTCGACGTTGTCGTATGAGATCCATTATATGTCCTAATTTTCATTTTCAACCTGTTTTGTTAATTTTATTTTGATTAGTTTTATTTTCAGTGTATTTCCAGTCTTCTTTATTCTTTATATTTTATTTTTATTTTCTTGCATTGTTTTCTATATCATTTGTTATTTTTTAAATTTTATTTCTCGTTTTTGGTTTTATTTTTTCATCTTCGTCCTCACTTTCTATTTACATTTGTTCTCTCTTTCATTTCTCTTTGAAATGTTTTCTTTTTCTTTTTATTCTTTCTTTCGTTTTCATTTCTTTTGTATTTGAGCGTCTTTTTTATAAGTTTTTTATTTCTATTTTACTTCATGATTTTTTCTTATGTTGTCATTTTCCTATTCTGTACTATAAAATTTACCATATATAAATGCCACGAACAACTAGAAAAAAGGCTTAATAAGGCGGGAATGAGACGGGAAGGATTGCCAGCGCAAATATTAAGAACACTATGAGATTAATAACATTGCGTTTGATTATTGTGAAGATGCCTATATAAATAATTGGTCAACATTGTATTTGAAGACGAACACGTTTTAATTATCAGGGAAGCAGACATGAGTTTATCTGCATCATAGACGAGAAGCCATTTCAACGTAGCTCGGTTTATGGAAATTCTGCCAAACTCGAGTACATTTGAGGTAGAATATAAAATATGTTATTTGTGAGAGCGATCAGATTATCAGGGGGATGGGGCTGATTAAGAAATGTGTACTAAAGTTAATTTGAATTCATTTAAGACTGGGTCTAAATTGTTTAACATTTCTTGCGAAAATCATTTTCGGCTATACTCTATCTCTCCGTTCGATTCTCCTTTGAATAACTCATAATCTCTTTGTAATACATCTGTCAATAAATCGTCATTTACTTCATCCTTATGTGTAAGGTAAGTCAGTGTACACGGCGTATAGGAACGTCATCGAATATGCAGTATGACACGCAATATAACAACAAAAAAGAATGCAAAATACACAGATTTTAATAGGGAAATACTAGCATAACCCGTGTCCTGGCGTTGCCGTCGAAAATTAAAAATACTTATTTTAATTAAAAGAAAATCAATAGTATAATAATTAAAAGAAAATCAATAGTATAATAATTAAAAGAAAATCAATAGTATAATAATTAAAAGAAAATCAATAGTATAATAATTAAAAGAAAATCAATAGTATAATAATTAAAAGAAAATCAATAGTATAATAATTAAAAGAAAATCAATAGTATAATAATTAAAAGAAAATCGATAGTATAATAATTAAAAGAAAATCAATAGTATAATAATTAAAAGAAAATCAATAGTATAATAATTACAAGAAAATCAATAGTATAATAATTAAAAGAAAATCAATAGTATAATAATTAAAAGAAAATCAATAGTATAATAATTAAAAGAAAATCAATAGTATAATAATTAAAAGAAAATCAATAGTATAATAATTAAAAGAAAATCAATAGTATAATAATTAAAAGAAAATCAATAGTATAATAATTAAAAGAAAATCAATAGTATAATAATTAAAAGAAAATCAATAGTATAATAATTAAAAGAAAATCAATAGTATAATAATTAAAAGAAAATCAATAGTATAATAATTAAAAGAAAATCAATAGTATAATAATTAAAAGAAAATCAATAGTATAATAATTAAAAGAAAATCAATAGTATAATAATTAAAAGAAAATCAATAGTATAATAATTAAAAAAAAATCAATAGTATAATAATTAAAAGAAAATCAATAGTATAATAATTAAAAGAAAGCCAATAGTATAATAATTAAAAGAAAATCAATAGTATAATAATTAAAGGAAAATCAATAGTATAATAATTAAAAGAAAATCAATAGTATAATAATTAAAAGAACATCAATAGTATAATAATTAAAAGAAAATCAATAGTATAATAATTAAATAATAAATATTAAATAGAAAAAATATTTTTAAAAATGTAACTTTGTTTACTGCTTAAGTAAAAGAAGCTAATTCCAGTAGCAATATTAAGGTTAAGAAATCAAAACAAGTTACCCCACCCCACTACGATCAGAGTGATAGTACAATAGTCTTTACAAACATCTTTTCACTGTTCTCATCGAGTAATGAAAAGGGAAAGTTGTAGTAACACTGATCCGTCTAACTTTACGAACAACAATTCATATGTTTGTTATTATTGCAGATTAACATCCTCCGCTACCACCTCCTTACCTTAAAATATAAGATAATCTCCTTTTTATTCGATTACGTAAAAAACACATGAAAAGAATGGCGAAAGAAAAAGAGGATTAGTTTAGAATGTAAAGAATGGGATCAGTTTCGTATATACATTTAATGTAAAATGATTCCAATTTCCGGGAGAGTCTAGTGTTTCTATGGTAGCTATATCCGATGCGATTATTGTTATTGTGTCTTGTATAAATACGTTAATTAATGTTTTAACAAAAGATTCGAGCCAAGATTATTCCTAAATAATGACTTGCAAAATATGGTAACGTAGATAGATCACGTATTCGTCGATCTAAAAAAAAATGAATGTCGCTGTTTAGTGAGAATGTAAATATAATCGTACTCGGTAAACCCTAACGATAACCAAGTTCGTCTTCGAAACGTTGCTTTTTCTCTGCCCGGTGTGTTTAACCCTAACCCTGATCCAACCGTAGAAAAGATGACCCCGGATGAAATAATTACTAAATCTGATCCCCCTCGATTAACAATTAGATAATCCTTTATTCAGACGATTACATGAGAACACCATATACAACTTTTGTAGGAAGTAAACACACAAGCGGTGATCAGTTTCGTATGTAAATTAAATGTAAAAGTATCCCCTATTTCTAGGCTAGTGTAGCGTTTTTTTATGTTAGCTAAATTCGATGCGATTATGGTGTTTATGGTATAAATATGTTAAGTAATATGTTAACGTAAACATCGAACCAATAATGACCCCTAAAGAATGGCTAGCTAAATGTGGGAAGGCAAATAGGTAAGATATGAAAGGCAGTAGGAAAAGACAACACACATGGTGTTTTTCAACTTGTGCGTTAAGAAATGAGTTCAGTAAAGTTATATATAACAACAGATGTATTGAGTGGGTGTGTTTACAAAAAGAGTATTTATATTGATATGAATATTTAAAAAAATGAAATAAACTATTAATTCAAAACGGAATTTGGAGCGAAGGCATAACAATTACTGGTGTAAAGTGTTATATTTTAGATTGATCGCATGTTTGTATTTTAAGCACACGTAAATTCCTGAATAGGTTAAAGAAGTGTAAGAAATTGTAAGTAGTAACGATCTAATTATGCAATCAAATATTCGCATATTCTGTGGAAGGGAGCGAGTATTACTTTGTTCTTGCCATTTATGTTTATGAAAAAGATAATCAGGAACTTTAAATGAAACAATTTGGATGGTTTTGCGGTGTTATAGAATAAGTATTTTGATGCTAAAGATGGGGCGTGTGTCAAAGGGGATCATGGGACTAGTAAAGGGATAGAGGGTGAAAGGCATGGCTAATTTTCGTGGGAATACGTATTCGTGAATAACATTTTATTTGGAATAATTGTAATAATTTAAAATGGGGACGGAATAGGCGCAAAGTTTCGTGAAACATGGTTTAGGAAATGCTGGAAATAATGAGTGTAGAATAATTTCATAGATATTGTTCGTTTCGTTTACACTGGTGTTTCATTGTAGAGGGAAGACATTATTAGTTTACACACATCTCTTCTAACTCACTTATATTCACACATTCCTGACATAGCCAGCTGGTCAATACTCATACCCTTCAAAAGTTTCACACCTGACTACAACAACATCTCCATTCTCCCCTATCACCTATCTCACCCTTTCGACTACTTATTTCATACTCTTACACACACCCTCCTATTTTCAAGTTATCTTAATTTCTTCAAATCTTTTTCTAAAACTATGATACCACCTACATACCAAAGACAGAAGAGCCCCCCTTCCCTCCTCTTTCCCCAGCCCCTCAAAATCCATTCCACACTTCACTACGACAAAAACTTCATAACCCCTCCCCTCTCTTTCGCACTAAGAAAAATTCACTAACACTCTAACCCTCCCTTTTTCACTGCTGACTTAATGTGCCCACTCAAAGCTTTCCATATTTTACTCTTTGCTACTGACTGACTTCTCAAAGACCGGACCCTCGTCCAGCGCTCTTAGAAGCCACGGCTACTACATTTCCTTATCAACCCATCATGTCAACCCAATATTTCGATGTACTTGCATGACATTTTTCTTAAAATTATCATCCTCAGGAAGTCTTACAATTAAGACAAAACATTGAGTAATATATAAACAATCTCTCTTTTTTTTCCTTTTTCATTTCCCATGATATATATATATATAGAGAGAGAGAAAGAGATATGATAGATTCTTCCGTCAATTTCGACGTATGAGTGCCCCGCCAGGAGCTGCCCGCGCGTGTAACTATAATTGCAAGGGGTGCGCAATCTCCGACAATATCTATCCTTGAGTCCCATGGAGAGTAGTTCAAGACGACTGGAAACAATGTCGAGATAAGTAGAGAAGACATACACCACTTAGTATTCAAAAATTGTCATCCATTCAACACTGGCCTAGTTCGACGTCGCTTAACTTAGGTGATCTAACGGGCACCGCTGTGTCAACGTGCTTGTGCCGTATATATTTGCATATATCCACATATATGTATATATATATATATATATATATATATATATATATATATATATATATATATATATATATGCATATATATATCTATATATATATCTATGCATATATGTGGGTCTCTCTCTCTAATATATATATATATATATATATATATATATATATATATATATATATAGGTATACATTTATCTATTTATTGATATATATATATATATATTCTATAGATTCTAGATGCAAGGGTTAGTAGAAATTTTATCTAAATTGTAATCTTTGTACGATAAAATAAAGGGGTGCAAAAATAAATTATTTCG
Source organism: Sepiola atlantica (assembly GCA_963556195.1). Classification (NCBI taxonomy): domain Eukaryota; kingdom Metazoa; phylum Mollusca; class Cephalopoda; order Sepiida; family Sepiolidae; genus Sepiola; species Sepiola atlantica. Next base: position 197,444,932 of record OY744519.1, on the reverse strand, counting down.
ATGTACAGACACGAAACGCCCTCAGACGACGATTGTATAAAGTATCCAAAGACGGATTTTATATGAATTATTCTTCATATTACATACATCTTAAGACATTTATTTTCTGGAAAGATAAAGAACGTTTTTCTTTTTAGACAGGGAGTGTTTCTCATTAAATATCAAACTATCACTCACCATCCCATATTCTATTAACAGCGTGTGATGAAATTACTGAAAAGTATATTGATAAGTTTTTAAAGAAACCAATCGCATATATTGTCTTCGATTATTTGTTTTTGTCCATCCCCTCGGTAACCGTTTTCTATATATATATATATATATATATATATATATATATATATATATATATATATATATATATATATATATATATATATATACATATAGATGTATATATATACGTATATATATATATATATATATATACATATACATATATATATATATATATTTATACACATAGATGTATATATATACGTATATATATATATATACGTATATATATATATATATATATATATATATATATATATATATATATATATATATATATATATATATATATATATTGTTTATGTGTGTGCGTAATCTCATTCGCTTTCTATTCGGTCTTCTATCTTGCTCGGTTTTTATTATTTCTTTATTGGAAATCAACCGTGAACAAATGATCAAATGACTTTAGAATTACCGTCCCTTTTTACCCCTTTACTAGGAATTTGCAAGATTTTCCAAACACGCACTAAACCCGAAGATGTTCTTGCTTTCCAGGACCGGATCAGGTCGGTTTAGCTCGCTGGGAAACATTTATCGAATTTCTATCAACATCGGATCGATACAGGACATTCGGTTTTGCAACATCTGCGCACTTCTCGATAAGCCGGCACAAATTGTTTCGTAATGGCGTCTGTTCGAATATTCACTTCAGAATAAGGCAAAAGGAAATGAGAAGAAAGAAACGAGAGTGTTTACTGTGAGTTGCGTCTATTAAATCGACAGTGCTATGTCAAACGTCATGTGGGACAGACAAACGGACGCTTTGACAGGTTGACGGACATACATTCTTCTTGAAATAAATAAAGAGAACAGAAACGGATATCTATTAAAATGCGTGTATTTCATCTTTGATAAATACTCTTTATATGGAGTACTACTGCAACAAATGTAATAAACTTGGCTGATCTAAATATTTCACTACCATTTTATAGTTCCATTAAATGTTGTTCTGATTCTCTTTCTTCTTCTCTGAAAAAAGTATGTGTAATAGTATACGCCCGTCTGATTTTGTTAAACATATCTACAACTAAGTTGTTTCGCTTTTCACTACAAACGCTCCGATCCTAGCTTTCCCCTTGTTGAAATATGTGTATATCTCCTTATATCTTCTTGGACTGACTTTCACAACACACCAGAAGTGGTAGATATACATCACATCTGTGCCACGGTTATTGGGAGAAATACTTGGATAATTCAACCATGCCAGATATTATCACACACCTGACGCAATCAGATACTATTATAACAGCTATATACGTCGTACGATTTTGGACCGTTGCCACATCTGGGGACAGGGCTACTCAAAGCTCTCTCTCTCTCTCTCTCTTTCTCTCTTTCTCTCTCTCTGGCTGTCTGTCTCTCTCCATCGTTGCCAGAGTACAAAATCGGCTTCAAATTCTAGTGATTCATCTTCTCTCTTCTCATTCATACAGCCTCCTTCTCACAGAAGAAACGTTTCTAAAATAAAGAAGGCTTAAAGTAAAGAAGAACATACGTAATTAAGATACGTACATTGATACTCTTTTTATGAAATTACTTGTTACAAATACAAGCATGACAGACGGTCAATATGTTTGCTCAATAAAGAGCCTGGCGGTCCTTAGAACATTATATTTCAAACGTAAGGATTACACACCAATGAAACACGTATTTAAAATTCAAACAATACATAACAACGAAATTGGTATATAAAGCGTAATCAGGATAGGCCAAGAAAAATTATCATTAAAACAAGCATGACCGACAAATAAGACATTAAAACCAGCCTGACACACCGATGAGAATAATATTTCAGATAACTAGAAAAATACTATTTCAAAAATAACTGACACCGAATATCGAAAATGGTATTTCTAACTGAAGCATTTCCGACGAAAATTATATTTCAGAATTCAGCATGATAAACTACTAATATTCTATTTAGATGTACGCGTGACAGAACGAAAATAATACCGTTTCAAACGTATGCGATACACTCCGACGGAAATGTAATTTCACACTTAAACGTCACAGTCAAAAAAATTATATTCAAAACTTAATCTCAGTAGACCAACAAACGTAGACAAACAAACTCATAAGTAAAATACCACACTACTTGAGCGTACAATACAACAAAAATTAACTTGTGAAGTTTAGTAAAAAAACACGGCAGATAATCATCAGGAATTAACGACCCATAGGTTAAACCATGTAAATACAATTATCTATTTTCTAAATTATAGTTTCTGAACTAAAACACATCATAATTAATTAAAGTTGATTTTCAATCAACTAACATTGAAATAAAATATAGTTTCTGAAATAAACAGTGTTCATTCTAATAATTTAAAAAGTTATAAAACGAACATTATAGTAATAAAACTATATCATCTTGGATTAGTTGCCGCTGTTTACTAAACTACACAAGTGGCTAAAAATTCTACTATAAACTTAAATATAATGACGGTTATTTAATTTCTATACGTAAGTTTAACACAGCACAACAGTGCTATCAAAAACTAGACATTACACCAAGAGACTTCTATATTAAAATTATAATAACATCTTATTTAAAACATGAGATTGTTAAACAGTAAAAATGTTATTTAAAAGATTCGTAAGAGGCCAAACAAATCTGTAACGTGACAGACTAACGAAAACCGTATTGGAAACTGAAGCGTGACAGACATACTTTATTCTACTTTAGGCGTAAACATCAGTGACCGATTAACAGTAAAGCAACACTTAAGTGTGACAGATCAACAATAATGTTATTTTAAACCTAAGACTGACAGACTGACAATTTTCTATTTAAAATTTAAGCATTATAGATGGACAAAGTCTTATTTTAAACTCAAGCCTGATCGCATGACGGATCTATACATTCTTTTATAGATTTGCTTTGCCAGATCTAAAATCAGATGTGTCTACTAAATGTGCGCTTTTAGCGATTAAAATGCGACGTAAAACTTAATCACGATTGCCTGACGGGCACCAGCTGTCATCGTGGTAAGTGGACGCATCTAAAACGGGAAGAAAGTAGCCGACATAAGGAATGAAACTGAAGGAGACTGAATAGAAATGGCAAATAATAGAAGAACGGCTAGATCAGAAATGATCGCCGACGCGTTTTCAAGAAATCATGTTTGATTTGTTGTGTGACGTTAAAAGCAGATTGAACGTTCGAGTCAAAAGACAATGGACCAATCAGATGAAAGAGGGAAATAAAGGGGCGGGATTAACGGAGAGGGAAATAAGAAGAACATAGAAGTAAAGAAAGAAAGAAAAAAATTGAAGGAAAGAACATGATAATATAGAAGAAATGCTTACAAAATAAGGAAGTAAAGATAAAAGGAAGAAGTAGAAAGCAAAGACAACAAATGATGCTTAGTCTTGTACTAAACA
>OY744519.1:197431272-197436272 GCA_963556195.1 Sepiola atlantica | reverse complement strand
TCATTTAACTTCAACGATCTCGCGAGAACCGCTGTGCCAAGCCTATTATTGCCGTATCACGCAATCTGATTGTCAGACAAATATACTTAGTCAAGTCCAAATCAAATTATCGTTGCAGGCAGCGTCTACACAAACTGGGCGAAACAAAACTATTTTTTCTACCAGTACAATTGATGCTTTCGCGTTAGTATGCCCGACAAGCAAGTGCTTCCCCATTTTAGCCAGCAGCAAAGCACACTTTTAATAACTGGTACAAAGAACAAAATAGTATTTGACAATAGGAATTTGCTGCCTTCGAATAGAACACATGAACTCACACCGCTTTAGTTACAGTGGGTGATTGAATAAAGACATTGACTTTAATATGTATTTTAGTATTAGAATATATATATATATATATATATATATATATATATATATATACATATATTAAATGATTCTAGAAGATGTCTAAAGGCATTCGAAAGTTCTCAGAATAAAGGGAAACAAAGTAAGTTCAAGACATACACTCTACTTACATAATTGGGATTATTTCGTCTACTCTTTTCATCTTGGATGATAGTCTAACAACGTGTCTGCCCATCTGAACTAAAACCTACTTCAGGTGCACGAACTTGGAAATATGGTATGAATTTCGAACTAAACCCTTTATTTAGTAAAGTTTGGTGGGTAGAACACATGTAATACTTAATTACATTCTGCTTTTCTATACTAAGTTGTGAACCTCGAACCTAAAAGAACTTTCTTCGAAAAGATTATAACTCACAACAATTATATATATATATATATAAATATATATATATATATATATATATATATATATATATATATATATATATATATATAGACAGAGATAGATAGATAGATAGATAGATAGATAGATAGGGATGTATATTTTTAAATATTTAAGTATTTTTATACCCAGTGCAGGGGGTCTCATGGGATCAAACTTACTTCGTAAATTCAGCCTAGAATAACGAGTCTAACGCCCATGTCAACACGCCCGCGAGAAATCGTATAGTATAAGAAACACACACACACATATACATATATATATATATATATATATATATATATATATATATTTAAATAACTTATAATTTCGTCCATTGGACAATGGGTTTGGTTAAGTGTCTATTTCTTGATTCGTCTTCAACAGGAAATATCAATGAGACTTATAACATATTTTGCACTTACATGTTTCCTGCTTTTTGGTGGTGCAGATAAATACAAGCAACTTAACTTGTGTTTTTTTTTCATGTGTGATTTGAATATATAAACATTTCCGACTATATTAAAGATTAATAAGGAATGCATTTGTTTGAACAACTATAATTTTTCACAGTGTGTTTTTTGGCGTTAGTTTTTAATTTATCGGCTGTTTCTCCGTTTTATTATTAATTTAGGTTATTGCCACATTCATGTGTCGCCCTGGCTTAAAAAAAACGCTTTTGCATAAGCGCAATCTGATGGCTGGGACAAATATGCGTAGTTTAGTCAAAATCGAGTTAGTTCAGCTGACACGTGTCTGCAGTCAGTATCTGGTAGGCGTAACAATGTTAATTTTCCTATAATCCAAATGCTGCCTTTGCGTTAGAATGCCCGACAGGCGGCTATTTTTCCAATTTAGCCAGCAACCAAGTAAGATTGAATAAGTACAAAAGAAGACAGACTGAAATCAGAATGTTGTAGAACAAAAAGCATATTTATTATCAATAACTGAATCAGGAAAAAAATTGTAACCCAGCATTGATGAGCCACAGATGAAAGCACAAGAATGATAAAGACTCGAATATATATATATATATATATATATATATATATATATATATACAGGGTGGGCCAAAATAAGTGTCCTATCTTTAAATTTGAATAACTTGAATTTGAATAACTTCCACAAAATAAAAGTTAAACTCACCAAACTTTATGTGTGTGTAGACTGACCCTTCCGAGATTTTTTGAAATAAACAAAACAAATTTTAGCCGAAAAACACTTCTTAAAACTTACAAAAACTAAAGTATTGTTTTTAACACTGTTTTGAGTTTTTTAAGCAAAAATATTTTTTTCTAAATGAGGGTACGTTCCTTAGGGCTAATACGGCTCATGCTTGCTTCTGAAGGGGTCCTTTACTTATTCTAAAAAAAAAAAAAAATCAATAAATAAAAAGTTTTTAATTTTTAAAAATAGGACACTTATTTTTACCCACCCTATATATACGGTATCAGAGTTATCTCAGATATTTAGAAAAATAGTACACATAAGATCAATACGGGATGTTTGTTCAAATAAATACTAAAATAATATAATAGATCAAGGAATAAATCAGTTTCTTAAACTGAATGTAAACATAGATTTGTGAGCATAAATAAACATAACGTGTTTTGCTAGTTCAGTCTTGCCTTACGGGATGGAAACATATTTATTTATACACACATATCAAATGTGGTTTGTTAATTAATCACTATTTCAGTAAACGTAATTTATTTAGAGTTGAAAGGGCACACACAAAATAACACGGTGGCTAATTGTTTACCGACGCGAACTGAACACATGAGTGTAAAAGGTTCGAATCCAGGACGTTCAATAGAATCCCTTTCATCAAAACGCACATCTGACATTGTGCCTAACCTCTTGGAGAGGAGGTAAATAAAAAAACCAGCTGTCAGTATATTCGCCTTTATATGGTGCTGGGTTAAATCTTCCTTTCTGTTTTTTTCACCAACAAAAGATAAAAGGTGTATTCTCAGTAGCAGCAGTACTCGCCCGAACTCAACAAAGTGGCAGCACCACACGAAATAATGTTACAGACGGCAGACGCGAACGCCGTAAGCTGCGTGACATCTAAAAAAAAGATGTCGCCCTCGAGCAAAAACGTCACTCATTTTATTCAACTCTTTAGCACGGCCAAAAGCGCCTGGTTTACATAATCACGACAGTCGACTCGAAATCAGACAGTTCTAGGTTCGCCCCTGCGCGCAGACACTGTTTACTTGCAGCGGGCGCATGTTAGTCATAGTCGTTCACCCTTTTGTCTCTCCCCGCTCGTCACCGCATGATAAATAAACATTGGTCTTAATTATAGAGTGGAGAATTTTTTTTCATTCCAAAATTGATTAATACATAATATTTAATTGTTTTGTCTAGCCACACAAAATCGTTCACATTTCACTCTGACTAAATCATCAAGCTAGCCACTATTGAGAGGACCTTTCAATCGTATTCTGCTAATTGACTTCAGATGGACGTGGAAATATAGTTTTTTATTATAAGTTGTTATTACGAACACTTTCTTCATTTACTACCAAGATCATCTAATTAACATCAATGTCCTGGAATAGTCTGGTTGCTCTAGTATAGCGACTTTAATTTTTAAAAATCGTTTGCGATGGGCTGGTCACGTTGTAAGGAAAGGCGACTAGACCTATCGTAAGAAAATATGTGTTGCTTTCCAGATTAGGGACCACGCTAACTTTAACCCCGTCTTTAAGGTTAGGACAAGGGTTGAGTATGGGTTAGGTTTACCGTTAGAGTTAGAGTTTAGAGGTTATGATAAGGTTCGGGGTATGGTCAAAGTTAGTGAGGCTCTTAATCTGTAAAATATTAAAATGTGTTATTCTGAACTGAATGTAAGAACTAAGAAGGTTAGAAGACAGAAGAAGTGGTACAATAATTGTTTTAATGAGTATATGAAGATGTGTGGTATTTATCAGACAACATGGGAAGCTAGTGCACTCGAGATAACGGAGTGGAAGAATTGAATAAGAGTGGTGTGGAAAAATTTGAAAGTGAACGGTTGATGAGTAAAAACCATACGTACGTACATGACGTTGTCTCAACGTATTATTATATAAATACTAATTAAATTAGGCAGGGGAAGAAGGACATAAATATAACATTTGAAAAATATTAAAATATTGGTTATCCTGATGATCTATTTAAATAAAAAAGACGTGATGTTCTTTATCACTTCGAGTTATCTGCTGACAACTTCGTTAACGATATCTTAAAGATCGTATATTTTTGTTAGGTTGAAATAACTAATGAAATACTGTTATATTTATGAAGCTGTTCCTTTGTTTGTTTTGTCGCGAAACTGAATATTATCATGAGGAGAACTATTGACTGAGATGCTAAATACGATAACCGGAAGAGTGTCGGTCGTCGGATTGGAACACATTAATAACAAGAAAGAATACAACGATATGTCGATACGAGATGATGGTAGGTAGGGTAGTGTGACGAAGTAAAGATTAAGTGGATTGAGTCGAAACGTAAAAGAAAAAAAAACGCGACGAGGCGCGAATAATTTCGCTGAAGAATTGCAAGCTGGGAATGTTGCTAACATTTTAACCTTGGCCGTCAGAAAATTCCAGTCAGTACAAACATGACTTGGCGGCCATCTAATAAGATTAAAATACCATATGCATAGTGTAATGAAACTAGTGAGCTTCCAACCAACACCCCCTTCTATCTCTCTCTATTAATCATAATCATCATCATCATCATCATCATCATCATCATCATCATCATCATCATCATCATCATCATCATCATTTGTACTAATAAGGCGTTCTCACACAAGTCGTCGACAGTGATTGCTTACCACCAACAACAACTATTGTTGTTCCCTGAAGTTTGAGTGACAACAATTCCCCCGAGATTCTCAATACTTTCCACATCTTTTCGATAATAACTGTTGATGTTTCGCTGGTGATGACCATTCGTTTCCTCTGGGATTTCGGTGGCAATAAGCTTCCCTACTGCCCAGTACTCTCCGCACTATTCCAGTTAGTGCACCACCTTCTTGCTCTTCTATATTCCTTGATCATCTATTCATTGATCGGCCGTCTGGTAGGAATAAGTTAATAACAAACAAGGTAGAATACAATACGATGTGGATACGAAATGATTGTATGTAAGAAGTGTGATGTAGAGTTTGATTTGATTAAGTCAAAACGCAAAAGAAAAAACGCGTGGAGAAACGATTGTTATTTTTTTT
>OY744519.1:197408772-197426272 GCA_963556195.1 Sepiola atlantica | reverse complement strand
GGCTTAGCGTTGAATAAATATGAAAATATGTATTATTAATAAATTAAACTTTTCAACGGCAATTCTTTTTTAATTGGTCACATGACTATTATTCCCCCTTCTTTTCGCTTAGCTCCATTCTTACTGGATTTCACCGACCGGTTTGGATCACAAAAAAAACCTTCTGCCTGATGAGACTTAACTCTTGATAGCTGTAGATCGATAACATCGACATTCCAGTGTAGCAGACTTTGTACATGTTTGAATAAAAAAAACATTCATAATACAGCTCTATATTTTTATTGAGCACTCTGTTATAAGCCCGGTTTAATTCCCTTTTCATTTCTACCCTGTAGATGGTTATACTACCTGGATTATATATATATATATATATATATATATATATATATATATATATATATATATATATATGTATATATATATACATATATATATATATCATATATATATATATATGTATATATGTATATATATCATATATATATATATATATATATCATATCATATTGAATATTATTTGTCTCCGATGATATCGTATACGATTTATATATTACAGCTGCACCTTCTGACTGGCGAAAAAACATATAGCCTCGTTCTATCCAAATACTGAAAGTAAAAAAAAAACATTCAGTTGAATAAATATATCGCATACATAATTATTTGTTACCAATGTAGTATATAACTCTCGTATCGTCCGACTTCCTTTATTGAATCAACACTTCAAAGGGGTGTTATGCCATAATCAACTTAGATATTATGGCTTCCAAATGAAGTTGATTTGCCAGCTGCTCACCGTCATTTAATAACTGTTCATCACAAATATGTCTGTTACAAGGTTATTAATATTACAGCCAACGACACAGACATGATCGTTTTGTTTTATTTGAGAAAGTTATATTTCAGTAACCATGTATGTGTTCATTTTTGAAAAGACTATTTCTTGGCGGGCTGTTTCCTTATCACTTATACAGAAATCCTACACAGCTATACATCCTGTGTTTCTATGATTTAAAAACGATCAGGACATAAAAAATAAAAATAAAACTTCCATCACTAGAGTATTTATGTATGTAAATTCAATTAGGAATATTGATCCTAATTAAATACCTATACATAAATATCGATCTTAATTTGATTTACACTCATAGGAAAAACATATGTATTTTAGTTGATAAGTGATAACAAACCGGTAATCAGTGCATGGTTTTTGGGAAATGAATAAATACATAGTTACTCGAATCTAATATTCTACTATTAATTTATGCATGCCCTTATGTAATAAAAGTACATATATTCAGCTTTTATTCTGAATTTTTGACTATTACTAAAAGAAATATAACCACATACAAACACACACACACACACATATATATATATATTTATATATATATACATATATATATATATAAATATATATATATATATATATATATATATATATATATATATATATATATATATATATATATATGTATGTATTATAACTTAGTACACCCAAACAATGAAAGTTACCACTGTACACACGAAGGGGCTTCTGTGCATTAAGGTTAAATTCGGAGCAGTGCAGCGAGATGCTTGCCCTACATTAGTTTCACATTTCTGCATGTCGGTACAGTCGGGGGAACAGGGAGTGGAGAGAATTCCAAAATTCGGCAGCTCGAGGAAAGAAGCTATTGGAGTAGAAGGCTCTCCGACATCTAGCAACTTCGACAGTGAATAGTTCGCATTTAGCTGATAGTCGGGTTAGTCAAGTGTATTTACGTGTAAGGGACACAAGAGCAGTAAGTTACTCGGAGTATATTATATTGTAGTACTTGTAAAACAAGCACAATGATCCAACATTGCGGCGATGAGACAGAACCTAGAGTTTGGTGGATAGTGAGGGACCTATTAGATTAGCGATCTTTTGGACCTTGTCTAAGAGAAGGAAACGAGTGGATGGTACACTAGCCTACACGTTATAACAATACTCTATACATGGGCGGATTGTGGATTTGTAGTGATATAGGATGATGTCACGTGTGTTCATTTGTCTAGCTCGGCAGCTATATATATATATATATATATATATATATATATATATATATATATATGTATATATATATATATATATATATATATTTATATATATATATTGTAAACGTAGGAGTTTCACATGTTGACCGGTCATAATTCAGGAAGGGGCTATTTTGTATTCAGCATGGTCCTCTTCCGGAATACATGCGCACGGGGTAACTGTCGTGCCTCTACACCGCCTGCTTGCCCAGAAGCGGTCTTTTCAAATCAGTCAACATGGGAGAAAGACGTTTGTTCCGCTTGTGATGGACGTCGGCTCTGGGGTAAGTAGCATGGCAAAAATAGTTTCTCTAAACCAATTTCAATGTTTACTCTTTCATAATTTGCTTTGTTTTGTCTTAGAACATGTTTGTAATACTTGTTTATTTTCATGTATTTCCAGTTTTACGGTGAAAATATATTATAGTTCAGCGGTGGCCACGTGCGCACAAATAAATACATGTTAATCAGTATAATTCGTGTCCGAGATTATATATATATATATATATATATATATATATATATATATATATATATATATATATATATATATATATATATATATATATATATATATATAGTCCAAAGTCGTTTTAAGTCATTTATAAACGAGGAAAAGAATGACGTTTACATTTTGGGGGATTCTAAGTCAAACATACCGTAGATTTAGCAGTTGAAAAAGCCGACTTACAGCTGGAAAATTCACAAATACAAAATCAGATCCAATTAAATAAAAACCAACTGGTATAAAAGCTTACCGCAATGCTTTGTACCCCGACGTTGTTTTGCATCCTGTAGATTATACGCTTGATGAAACTTTTCATAGAAAATTGCTTACCTGCAAAATATGAAGAAATATATATATATGATTGAAAAGGTAAATACATAACATCAGATCTGATCAATAATATATAAGATACGAATACATACAGATACAGTTGCAGTCGGACTGAGATTGTGAAATATTGGGAGATTAACCTACTTAGTGACAGACGAATGACTTTCAAGTCACTGGTGCGACATCTTTTTTCCAAATAATGTTCTAGGCAATATTTAATTAACATGCGGTTCAAATTCGTATGTTTATCTTTGTCGAGCCGGTAATTTTGACGGCGTTATTTTTCCAGCTTATCTTCGCTAAGAGTTGTCGGTGTGCTCTTGTATACAGGGGCACGTTTTTTCAATGGTTCAATGACCAGGGTCAACGTAAACTCACTTTGATTAGGCAACGAGAATTGATATATGTCAACGTTAGTATGCTGATAACGCTATGCTTTCTTCGCGGGAGAGAACTTGAATGCTTACAAGACACTGCATTCGAGTGTCTAAGGTTTCTCTATACGTGGGGTTGTCAGAACATCCTGCCATGAGGATACTTCACCCTACAGGTAAACCCTTACAAAATATTACATGAAACAGAATATCTGAAGTACAAATAAAATCACATCGGTATAGTTACCAACACTTGCTTATATGAGGAATGCTACATCTTTTCCAAGTTATGTTGTCTCTAGTAAAAACACTAAGCTGGATACTTTACTAAACTTCATGAATTCTTGTCCTGGAATCCAGTAAGACCAGGAGAGCACAAGAAAGGTACACTGTAACATAGTAAACTGCCCAATTAGGTAGATGGAAATTAATGGTTTTAACTTCTTTACAAACTCAACGTTTGACAGGTAAACGAGAACTTTAATGGAATATTTAAATATATGTGTCTTTCATATAGAGATTAAGTGTTAGCCACAATGTGAGAGCCCTTTTCTTTCTGAGAACTTCGACTGAAGTAAAATAAAACAAAAGAGGCATACGTGCAATTTGTGCACATGCATACCTAAGCCTTTCTGCTCTCGGTGTTACGGATAACACACTGCAAGCTTACAGGTTAACGAATGGCGGCAGCATGCCAGCGGAACTTCTTACAGACCAGACAATCATGAGGCACGATCTGCGTGAGCTTTATGCAGTAGTGCGACTCGCTTAACAACAACAGCAACAACAAAAAAGGAGCAGTAAAATATGTTTTTATAACATACTTTAATTTGATAGGCTACTGCAATCAGACAGAACCCCAGAATAATACACTTGCACCTAATTAAAATGTGCCTCGTCGGTTTCGATCTTAGTAAGCCAGGACTTAATTAAAAGTCAAGCAGTCAGCCTAAAACATATTCACGAACGCCTGTCTGTCATTTAGGTAGGCAAACTACGCACGCGCGCAACGGATACCTCTTCTTTAACAAAACTGAATCTATACTTGAAGATCTTAATTACAAATACAGACTTTTCTTTTATCTATATGGTATTTTTCTAACAAGATTGTAAAACAAATATTAATCGCTATTTGTATGAATAGTCTCTGTGGCAAGAAAAGACGTGTCGGTCGCGGAACCACAATTAAGTAATAATCTAATATTGCGATTGGCTCTGCAATACAACGCATATTATTATAGTAGACATTAATAAAAAGGCTTTAGATCGGTGATTGACAAATAAGAACGATTGAAAACTACATCATGAATAGAGGAAGCAATTTTTTTTCATATCTATATTGAAGTGTGCATATTAATAGTTGTCTCTTTCTTGTCGTACGGAAAGAATGAAATGACATCTTAGGGCCAGGTGAACTCCAGCGTGATCATATCAAACGCTATTAGCGAGGATTCTGATGCGCACGTGAATGAATCGGGTGTATGGACAGAGATCTGCAAATCTATTCTGTCAGGCAGACTGAACCAATCATGGAACGTTTTCTAATTTCTATACATGGTTCCTTTTCCTTATTTCCTTCTTTCTTATTCCTTCGTTTGTTTGTGTTTCATTATGTTCTCATTCTTCTTTTCTTTCTATTTTCTTCATTTTTTTCTTCTATGTTTCTTTCTTTTTTTCCTCTTGTCCTTCTATCTATCTATCTTTCTTCTTCTTCTTCTTCGTATTTTTCTTTTTCTTCTTTTTTCATGTATTTATTCCTCTCCTGCTTCTTTTCTTCATTTATTTCTTCAACCAGTTCCTCTTTTCTTTATTAATCTTATTTTTTCTCTCTAACTTTCTTTTTCTCTTTTTCAAATTATTATAATTATTATTATTAGTAGTAGTAATAGTAGTAGTAGTAGTAGTAGTAGTAGTAGAATATTATTATTAGTAACACGATATGCTACTGCTTGTCACATGTGTGTGTTCGCCTCAAACCCCTCTCGCCAAAAAGTATAAATTATATCTGATATAATGATCATTGAACGTATACTACCATGCCCCCTCAAAACGAGTAAGTAATGCCCGAGAAGATGGTCGTTTGATAAAAGAACATATAATACGCGATATCCCTAAAGTAGGAAGTAATGCATGGGAAGATTATATCATGACAAAAGAAGAGCAAAAATGCTACCCAATCCACAACATTGAGCATTGAAAAGTAGTACCTCAGTCTGAAATAGTATAGGAAGCTGAATTGAGAATTTACAGATAATAGAAGTGATAGTGCATGTTTCGGTTTACACGGATATATATATATATATATATATATATATATATATATATATATATATCAAATCTCCGTTAAAAATAAATAATTTTCCTTATTAGTATTGACATAATTATAATAATAATAATAATAATAATAATAATAACACTAACATTAATTAGTAGTATTATTATAAGTAGTAGTAGTTTTAGTAGTATTACTAGAAATATTATTATTTGTAGTAGTAGTAGTAGTAGTTAGTAGTAGCGTTGTGCAGTGGTTAGAGTCGAGGAGCTTGGAATAAGCGTTCTGGGGCCAAGCAATGAATTCAAACTAAAATATAAAAAAATCTCAAGCCTGTGTTGTCCAACTAGTCTAGGAAAATGAACAACTACGAAAACATCGCAGTCTTTCTCTGCTCACCCCAAAATTGTTTTCAGTCTTTACCGACTTCGACTCGTCACTAGTCTCAGAGAATGCGGGTTCATGAGTGATACGATTCGAGATTACGCAGTGATTGTTTCACTATATATTTAAGGATCAACCCTCCTTTAATTGGGTGTCCATTGCCTCTCGAGATTGAAAGGTACCGTATTAGTAGCGATTGTATGATGTATGTCATATTCTTTTACACTTCTCCTGCTTTTATCATTTTTATAATTAGTATTATTTGTGCTACTATTAATTATGTTAGTAGTAGTAGTAGTAGTAGTAGTAGTAGTAATCGCCATAGTAGTATAACACGATTTGACAAATTGCATTAAATAAACAGAAAAGAAAAAGAACAGTATCTGATTCATAATGAATTGCAACTTCATTCAATATGTTTTTTTAATTAATACAAAGGTATTAGTTTAATTGTGTGTTGTTTCTACGTTAAAATACAACATTTTTTTATATTTTTTCTTATTAAATAGTTAGTTCGAACATATTCGTAAGAAAGATATGAACAAGTATGTTTTGTTTTCATTCAGACATAAGGCGAATATCAAAAATGTATCGAGAATTCATTTTATCAAAATATATTTTTCAATTCATATTCAAATTGCATATAAGCTTCAGAACTGAAGATTGTGACTAAAACTGTTTTATTTAAAATTTTAAATACTACCAGAATAAATAGTTTAGATACTTCAGGTTAATAGGACCAGATGGCACGAATGGCAATGAAAATTAATAGTTGCTGGAAACGACGAACCGAGATTGCCCAGATAGATATTCAAATTATGTGTACCAAAAATTAAATTGTACTTCTGTGGAACATAATACAACGGGACTGCTACTCAGCTGACTACAACATGGTGGTCTTCAAGTCTGATGTTTATATATTCTTGTCAGGTCGTCTTCTTAAATAATTTAATCATATTCAATTTCACCATATCCTTTTATCTTCAAAGTGTTGTCTTACCTTCCACCTGACAAAACCCATTAACCACATTATCCTGGCGTACATTTAGGGTCTTAATAAGCTATGACCTATTGATACAAAAATCATGATAACTCTAAGAGCTATTTGCTTATATATTTTCATATTATTATTTTCTCACTTTGATGTCTGAATCAGGCCATTACCAGTGGTTGGTCACTGTCAATAACAAGTGGTGTTCCTTGGAGTACAAATCACAATATATATATATGCTATTTGCGGGCGTTTGAGTCAATAAACAATGTATAAATGTATACGACAATTATGAGTAAATTTAGTACACTAGTGCTTATGCTTGTGAATATCTGACGTACAATCCGATATTCCTTTAATGCGGTATTCTTATATTATGCGCCAAGGAAGAAATTGTGTCGGCTATGTTTGTTTATAAAATGTAATAATCATGTTATTATTGTGTTTACATAAGTAGATATAAGAGTACACATTCGAAGAAAGACTGAAGAAGTAAGTTAAAATAGGAAGTGAGATGAAAAGTTTACCGACGCAGAAGTACGGAGTCTTATTGAACCGTTGATAGTTTTTAGAGCTATTTTGAAACATTCGTTATGCATTCTGGATACACCAGTGTTTGTAAAGGAATTTCTCTTGGTATAAAATTTGTATGGTGTATGTGAGTGATGTGGTGGGAGATAATTTAGACAGAGTCAAATTGTTTGCTACGATCTTTTTGGAAGACGTATTTGCGCGAAGCAGATATCTCTAAATTAATGTAATACACTTTTGTATGTAGTAAACTGGTAGAATTATTTCGTATTGGATAGTTTCTTGTAGTGACTGAAGTTGCACAGGATAAATTGAGTTTACTTTATGAATATAGAATGTTATGGCTGGGAACAAGCGTTGACTTTTTCTGGAATCCGCGTGTCAATTGACCTCCCACAAATTCCATTAATCTCCGTAGCCTTTTCAGTAGAAGTCTGGTTTTGTGCTTACTCTCTTCAACATTTCAGTTCTCCTTGACATTTTATAATCATTCTGTGTGGTACCAACAGAAACTGGTGCCACCCCAATTTCTGTGTGTTTTGGGAAAAGATTCTGATTATCGAGATTCTGATTGTTTTTGTTTCCTTAGACAGGGGTTCGTCTTATTATTGTTTTTTGTTCTTCTTCTTCTTCTTCTTCTTCTTCTTCTTATTATTATTATTATTATTATTATTATTATTATTATTATTATTATTATTATTATTATTATTATTATCATTATCATTATTATCGATTGACTCTTTTAGGTAATTTGTTTTAATAGCGTGGTTTGGTGCGGCTCTCATTAAAATGATTCCTCTTTTTAAGTTATATGTTCGAAGTAAAATTCATTATTCGTTTGTGTAATATTTTCCTCTGTTTTATAAGTGTTATTATTATTATTATCATTGGTAGTGGTAGTAGTAGTAGTAGTAGTAGTATTAGTATTAGTAATAGAAGAAATAGAAGTAGTAGTAGTAGGTGGGGTAATTGTAGTTATTTATCGTCTTACACTTGTTCTAGTTTCGTTATTATTACATTAGTAACGCCAATAACGAAGAATAAGAATACATCTACATAAGAATTTGTTAGATGATGTACACATGTGCAATCTCTGAAAATAGCCAGAAAGCAACTCGCAGCGAAATATAAATACCTATTAATAGTCAAACTTCTTTAAATACACTTTACGCTAGAATAGATGTGTATGTTTGTGTAAGGGTACACGCTTATTCGGTATAATGGGACTAATACTAAAACACAATCTATGCCAGTATCGAAAGAAGTCTACTCCTCCAATTGTATTACAGAACATATACTACACTCTGATTCTGCAATGTGTAGTAATATGTGATCAACACCAATCAACATCTAAAAATGAATGTGTATAGTTCTAGGGAAGACAGGTGTCTTTCGTTGTGAGATCTGTAGTTTACATGTTGATTAAAAAGTATCCAAGTGAAGTGTTTTTCCTAATGAAGACACATGTAACACGAGATATCTAAGCCAACAGAGCAAATGCGACATTTTTTCGTCTATTGAATACAGGCTGTTAGTATGAGATGAATATGTAATACGAACTATATATGAGGTAAATTAACCAAGATAATGTTGTTTAGACTCTGTAAATTGTTATCTTCGAACGTTTGTATTGGAGCTTAGACTTATTCGAAGGAGCACATATATAGATGATCGATCTGCCTGACAGCGGATAGAATATCAATTAATAGGCTATCATTTGTATTAGCAAAAATAGTAAAGTGTAAAAAGACATACGATATTGCATCTATATCCTTACCTCTAACCCTAACTTAAACGTCTGTTGTAACACAACTTTAAGCCTGAATATCGTAAGTATAATCACCACCTTCTATGGGAGGTTGTTTCAGGGTGAAAAAGCACGGACATATATAGCTTCCTATTTTCTGTTGAGACAAAAGCGAAGATGATACATCCCATACAAGTAACTAAGTTTTTAAAAGGAATTCTAATAGTGCTACGCATAACAACGTATACATTTACATGTGTAAAGCCGGAGAAAATTAGCATTTATAAAGATCTGACATTAAATACACTGTATGCGTATATGTAGAACAAGGTTAGTTTGGTTTGGTAGTTTTGTTTTACGGCATATCAACCGTTTTTCGGTTATTTAATGCCGAATTTGGTCATTATAGAGAAAGTTTTTATGCTTCAAGTTCTTTATATCTTCAAATGTTTAATCATGGTTTTTGGTTTGGTAGTTTTGTTTTACGGCATATCAACCCTTTTTGGGTTATTTAATGCCGAATCTGGTCATTATAGTGAAAGTTTTTATGCTTCAAGTTCTTTATATCTTCAAATGTTTAATCAGGGTTTTTGGTTTGGTAGTTTTGTTTTACGGCATATCAACCAAGGTTAGTGAATCTAAAAAATGTATAACATTCGGTAATTTCATCAATAATAAGTATTCAACCACAAGGAGAGATTGTACAATCTAGATATGGATTGAAAGCTTAACGGGAATTACTGGAATGTTTAAAAGAGCTTATTTTCAATCAAATTAAAGACCACATACAAGTTACAATGGGGATTAACATTTTTATGTCTATCTGAGTTTTCATGAATGCTCTCGTTTGTAATCACATGACCTTTTAATTACGTCTCGTATTTACCTATATAATCTGCCACTTTTATTTCGCCTTTCTTTTTAAAGTACATTTCATATTGTTTTATATTCTCACAGTTGAACCAGTTCGACACAACAACACCTCTTACTAGCATGTTTCTAAGCGCATACATCATATAAAACTATTCATATGTATCCTTGCTGCCAGCTTGTTTGATAGTTATCCTGTTTTTATTTTCTCTAGAATATTATCGCAATTGTGTTTTACAAAAGTTGAATCCCTATATACGCCAGTCTTTCTGGCACGCGTAAGTCGAAAACAAGCCATGCCATTTTCTGTCATGCTCAACGTTTGAATATAATTTAGATTTATCGTATTTATCTTTGTTTGTACTTTGATTCATCCCGTATGAGTCTTATTTTATGTATATTTGTTATGTTCTCGCTTTGTATTTTCTCCTCGAAATCGAAAGGTGTTTTATTGCGTCCTTTATTTATGTTGTCATTCATATTAGTATATATTTTAGCGTTGCGTATTTTGTTTGTGTTTCTTCGTCGTTTCTTACTTTTCTCGGGTTGTGTGAGTACGTCATGCTATAATTCACGTTCATCTTAGTGCATATAAGTTCTTTATTTTGTTACAGAAAGAAGAATTAAGAGATATAAAGCATAGATTCGGAATGGAGATTCATTTAGAGAAAAATTCCAAGTAGCAAAAGCAGATAAATATATATTCTTAATTGAACTATATATAGATAAATAAACTAAGAGAAAGCCAGACAGATAGCGTCGATGACCGCATGCATATCTTTTATAGTTTTAAAGTATCTTTTAAGCGACCGTTAGTTTCGAGTTTCCACAACAGTCTAATTTAAAAAATCTAATGATTCTCTTTCGCTCTGTTCTCACGTGAAGTCATATCCGCGGGTGATTTCATTCGCGCATCGCTCTCTGTGTGCCCATTTTGGATATAACTCGTCAAATAAGACATTGATATCATATAAATACACTAGGATGTGCTTTGTTTTACGCACGGGCAGGTCATCGTTATCATACTCATAAAACTATATCAATCAATATACAAGCAATACTTTAACATGTATAAACTAATGAGTCAGCACTTACGAACAAAAACGGCCAACGTTATCATAATACCACTGCCCAATATATGTATGTATTTGATGCCAGCTCGTTAGTTTTTCACTATTTTTCGACTAGAATCGTGCAGAAAGCATGTGTATTGATGAGAATAAAATAACTATTATGTAAGAGGGAGAAATAATTCGAATACACAAAGGAAGCCATCCCAACAATTGCGTCTAAAAACGGATCATTATAAACCCAAATGGAACCCTTATAAATAGTTGAGGTGTTATCATATTTACTAATATGCATTATTTCTTAAATGACTAATAGAAAAAAAATGCTAGAAGTGACACATCAATATACTCGGATAGAATATGCGTATCTCCATATATAACAATATAGCTATGTATCGTTCTCTGTTTATTCACATGCAGATCATCTATTCGAATAAAGTGGTATGTGTATATGTTTATATATTTGTATGTTAGGGATTCATTTCATAAAATATTTACCGGTCATACCATAATTTTGGAATACACCACAGCCTACGAGAGAGGAAATAGGTCTAAGGTTTCTTTTAACCCCTGCGATCAAGTGGTTTCATACCATAATAAAATATACCCTCTCACTTTCTCTATTACTCGTCGTATCTGAACGTTATATTACCGTTTTCTTTCTAAACATATTTAATTTTAAACCGCCACGTCATGAATAAAATTATAATATAAATACATATTTTAGTTGATCGAAAAAAATGTAGGACTGATAATTGTAAAGGTTTTCGATTTCACTAACAGACTCGGACAAATGGACTAATACAAATACACCACAATAATCTTTACATCTATATGTATCGCTTAATAAATATATATAGGCATATACACACTACACAAACAGCACAATGCATCATACGGTACGAAATTCAACGCTCCCTTCACCTCGAGCGTGTTTAAAAAATAGTAATTTAATATCATCCTCAAACATTAATTACTATTATCAAACGCCTAAGTCTTTATCTTCCAAATAGGGAATCCAAACAGATAGTAACATACTTATTTCCCTCCTGATAGTTTACTCCTGACACGCACGTCACATACAATAACATATTAAATAAGTCACTAATATTGAAAACCCCGGTTACAGACTTCACAAATATATATCTACCTCGGGAAACGCCGGGCACAAGTACTGCTAGTATATTACTAAACTATATTTTCATATGTAACATATTTATTGATACTATATGACATTCAATATATGAATTACTTCATTTAAATAACAAAAACACAATTCAGACCGGAAAATAAAATAAAAAAAATAAAAATAAAAACAGAAGTGATATAAGCAGCCTGAATTCAAAATATTTCCACTTAAGATTGTTAAATATTATAGTTCTTTAATGATTTACAGTAACATCTATTGTGTGAGTTCTCATCTTGATAGAAGGAAAACATAATAACTATAAAAGAATTGGAATTGAATTGTTATTCCAAGTGAGATAACTTGAACAAATTTAGACATGCTTCTATACAACGCTATTATGACTATAGCATATATACTATGCAGCATCTAAAAGAACGTACCGATATCCGGAATAATGTTATCATTATAACTAAACACATACTACAATATCACTTATTGAATTGAGCATTGCAACATAGTACGTACGTCTGTACGAGTATAGTAAACTGAATCAGGCATGAACGGATTAAAATATTATAGTTTCAGATACTCTCTCATAATCTCTATCTACTATTAATGGAGGTCTAGTATTTGTTACTTGCGGCCGAAACTATAATATGTTAATCCGTTCATGCATGATTCAGTTTACTATACTCTTACAGACGTACGTACTATGTTCCATTGCTCAATTCAATAAGTGATAATGTAGTATTTGTTTAGTTATAATGATAACATTATTCCGGGCATTGGTAAGTTCTTTTAGAGGCTGCATAGTATCTATTCTATAGTCATAATACAATCGTTCAAGGGTAGTCTCATTGAGAAGGCAGCGCGTTTCCGTGACTTCGCTTCGTCAACGTTCATGCAGATCTTGGAAGCACCAGTGAGTTGACGTGGCAAAAACTGCCAAACGATAAATTGAAGACTCTAAGACGATACACTCAGACGAAGAAAACCAAAGTAAAATGCATAGATAAAAATAAAGAACAAACAAACCATAGCTAAACAACAGTTATTAATAAGATGTTTATTTTTTGTCAAACGAACCATTGTTAATCACAAAATACATTGTAATTATAAAAAAACAAGCAATTGTTAAAAACAGTGGTTTCGTTGTTTGTTATATAGAAATAATCATCTTTTGAAACTTTTCGGTGCAAAAGATGATTATTTTTATATAACAAACAACGAAACCACTGTTTTGAACCATTTCTTGTTTTTTTAAAAATTTCAATGAATTTCTTTTATATTTGACATATTCTGGATTAGGGTTTAGAGTTATGGTTTATAGTTAGATGTATGGTTAGAGTTTAGGGTGTATGGTTAGGTTAAGAATTAGTCTTTCACTAGAAGTGACCGTTGCTGAGAGTACTCAATGATTCCTCCAGGAGATTGAGCGCGTTGACACAGTTCGTAGACATTCATTTTTGTAAAACGCGCTACAGATCGTTGAAATTCATTTCTTCCCAAAATTTATCGTCTGCTTTATTTGTTTAATGCCTACTGCAGCCTGATTGGTTAATAGTTTCGTCAACTCTCAAACGTTTCCGAAACCTGCCCGAACGTTTACGACGTGAAGTCACGGAAACGCGGTGCGTTCTCTATAAGAGTACCTTTTCAAGAAATAATCTACTCTTTTTTTGGAGTGGGCGTTGTACTTGGTCTGATATTATTTAATCTTCCATGGAATTATCTTTTCTGTTTTATATTTTGTTTGGGGTGAAGTAGTATATGTTATGTTGTCAACAGATTACCCTCTCAATCATTGCCTCCTTCTCGAAGGTAGTCTATTATATGGTTACTCGAAGTAGTATCAGCCTCTTAGGGATTAGTTGTTGCTGTGAGGGGGCAATGTAGTATATGTTCATTATTATATATATGCTAGCACATATATTTGCGCGGTGTATTTAAGTATATACATGTTCACATTAAGCTGGGGACTTACTCTTAACCGATGTTTACCTGCACGAACCAACTAAACTGTGTGTAAGAGATAGTGTAATACGAAAATAGAATTATGGAATAGGATAGAACACCACAAAATAATAAGCTGATCATTTAATTAGTAAGAATAAACAAGAATTTAATTAGTAACAAAATAGCAAAACCTTTATTGTTTAAATTCTTACTCCTATTTTGAGATAATGGTAATTATTACTGTCTGTCTGAGGACAAGTATTCTTGTTTGCTAAGACAACTATCCTTAAAATGAATCAAAACATTGTTACAGAAAAGGAAGCAAATAACTCTTTTCTTCCGAATTAAATCATCCATACAAAGTTAATATTTGACCAGAATAAATACAAAGTCGAGTGAAATGAAATACGATTGGTATTTTTTTGAAGCAAGAATTAACATTCTGGAGAGAGAATTTAAAGAAAAAAGCCATGTGCGTATTTGAAAAGACAAAGGTGTTCGAATGTTATTCCATGCCCAACTGTTTGTTTAATGGTACGAACGAATGGTAGGGGGTGACTATTTACATCTATTCACATTTGATCACAGACAAGTTAGTCTATATCACTGGCACGTCCAGCTGTTGATAAGAGTATTTTCTACTTAGTTGAATGCTAATTGTTCGTCTAAAAGTTGAAACTGATATCAGAAGCAAATACGCCAGCTGAGCCAACAAAAGCAGACAGCCAGTCGAAGTTCGTACCAGTCTAAGTTAATATTAGACATTGAGTATCCAGACACGTCATAATATTTATAGAATTTTTTAAAAACGTAACTTAATCTATAACTATAAACTTTGTAATTTACATTTTTATTGCTGTTCTACTTCCAGCTCATACGCATAGCGATCTGCAACTGAGAAGGGAGACATCCGTTACCTCGATCCTGTGAAATACGTTGATTAGCAACACATATAGGACCCACTGATTAAATTTAAGGACAATCACCAGTATTACACTTACGCAAGCAGAGTATATCGACATCAAATGAATCAAATGAACAGGGTTTCAAATTAATTCCCCCTATATTGAGTTCGGACTACGCACACACAATGCCTGCGGGTTAGATCTGAGGCACTATCACTTTTCCCTCTTAGATATATATATATATACACACATATATATATATATATATATATATATATATATATATATATATATATATATATATATATATATAAATATATATATATATATGAATATGCATATATTCATATTTATGATTATTTTTTGTTTACACAGATATGTACACAATCTGCGAGACTGGAATGTCGATGTTATCGATCAACAGCTGTTATAAACTGAGATCTGATCAAGCAGATGTAATTATTTTTATTTTACTTTTTTACGCTTCCAGTTCTAACCACGTGACATTCCACATTTTAATTGTGTACGTACGTATGTGCCACCCTGTATCTCATCAACTATTTGATGGATTCAGTTGATTTTGGGCAGAGATAGGTGTTCTACCGTCTAGTTGATAGCATTTTAATTTCAGTTTACCATATACCTTAGTTTTCCAGAATATTCAAAAAAACCTTAAAAATGACCAGTATTCATACACTTTATTCTATATCTTATCGACCATTTGATGGATTCAGCTGATTTTTGGCAAAGATAGAGGTTCTAGTGTCAAGTTGATGGAATTTTAATTTCAGTTTACCATATACCTTGAGTAGTCAAACTACCAACTATATCAGTTATATAGGCATTGTATTGAGGCCTAGCCTTTACAAAAGTAGTGACATTGCATGAATAATGCCAGTATACTGAAATCATATGCCCTTAATAGTGTTAAGATGACAAGTCATATACAGTAAATGTACAAAAGCAAGGAAATCCTCAAATGTTTACACTTTTATTGTCATTAAGGGTATGCGAGCACAACAGGTCTATGTATTTTACTGGTAGGAATTTTTTTCAGCGCACCTCACACACTTCATCCACTCATGCATAGAGATTTATACTGTAGTGATGTGATAATGAAATGGTTTGGTTGTTATGTAGTCATACCCTTAATGACAATAAAAGTGTAATGATTTTGGAATTTCCTTGCTTTTGTACATTAAGTGTATATGACTGTTCATCTTAACCCTATTAAGGGCATATGATTTCAGTATACTGGCATTTTTCATGGAATATGATCTAAGGTTTATATTAGATTTAAACTCTACCTGATGATAGGTCAATTTATAAAAGCTGTTGATCGATAACATCGATATTCCAGTGTTGCAGATTTTGTACATGTGTGTGTAAATAAAGAATAATCATATATAAAAGTTCTATTTTATATTGAACACTTTTTATAAGCTCGGTTGAAATTATTTGAATTATTATACTGTGGGTACGTTTACCGTGCCTTGATTGTATATATATATTTTTTTTTTCGGAAGCATTTTCTCATTTATCCAAACATTGTTTTATATAGTTGAATTCGCTTGTTTAATTATACCTTTTTATTTTTGTAATAGTTCTGGTGTTTTTTATATTGAAGTAAAAAAATGATAGATGTTCCACAGGCTTCACGAACGTTTTCGATTTTTCGTCGAATCATCTTCAGATGTCGAAAGCAAATGAACCAAAAACCCAAAGAAAGAAGTGAATTTTACTTAATTAACCAACATCTACAACACATAACTGCCATCTATCTGATTTAAGACAAACTCTAGTTAATAACATTAAAAATGTACATTCCGAAACCAATTAAAAAAAATAAAAGTACTGGAAGCTATCTACATACCAACACAACAAACTAAAATAAATAAAAACATAACATATAAAACCAGTGGTAATATTTTTAAATGATTAACGTAATGCGATTTTATGCTGTGATGTCATCCAGCGTTGGTAATATCAAATCGTTAACGACTTCCTGGAACAAGGAAAACACGTACCATTCACGTTTGCCCGCCGTCTTTTTAAAATTATGTTATTTTATCGCCATGGTTGCATATATATATATATATATATATATATATATATATATATATATATATATATATATATATATATACATATTATACATATATATATGTAGTATACATATATATATATATTATACACATATATATATATATATATTATATATATATATTATACATATATTATACATATATATATATATGTATATATATTATACATATATATATTATACACATATATATATATATCATACATATATATATATTATACATATATATATATCATACATATATATATATTATACATATATATATCATACATAT
>OY744519.1:197386272-197401272 GCA_963556195.1 Sepiola atlantica | reverse complement strand
AAATGAGGATACCACCTCTATCTATACACCCTGTCCATTTTTATAAAGAATATTTCGCCGTATTCTCAGGTAACCTAACAAGTTCCCGGGGTTGTTGATGAGGCACCGCTTTTATTAATAGTTGACAGCTTTGAAGAACCAATAAGAAGAAATTGCAATGAGGATATTAAGACGGAGATCAACAAAACCAACCACTGATAAAGGATGGTCGGCACCCATGCTAAGAAACCACACAAGGCGGAAAGAGGTACGCAATGTCGTAAACATTTTTTCCATCTGGAAACGGCTCTCTAGTCATGACAGAAGCAAACCATGGGCAACCATCAGGCATTTCATAAATAAGTGTTGTCCCAATCACCACAATTGGCAGCGACAGCAACACACATACCAATAGCTTCAAACCACAGCCATAGTAAGTCGCACAGTTAAGGTATTATTATATTTCTAGCATGTTATGAGTTTTAAAAGTTGAGCAAAACATATACTAAGATCCTAACTAAAAAGATAAATACATTTTCCCTCCCTTAAGATTAGAAGAACACTCCAGTTTTCCACATGGAATATGTTGTTTCATAGAGAAGCATATATATATATATATATATATATATATATATATATATATATATATATATATATATATATATGTAATAAGACAATCACTAATAACGCAGCTCCGAGAATGGTAAAACAGGAACTAGATCCCTTTCAAATAATAGCAAGCCATACCCATACAATAGTTTAGATAGGAGAAAGAGGAAAAGTAGACACATTTATGGGTCACGAATATTCATATGGCAAACATGCCAAACAAAAATAGATGCCAAATATCTGGAAGAATAGAGTATTCGACTTTAGGCACGATATATATCACACACTAGATTCATGTCCAGCCCAAATATTAAGGGCAATGTGTTCAATTAGGCTGAATTAGATTATATGAAATCAGTAATATCACCGCTAATAGTAACGAAAGACAAACTCGCTGTAAAGTCGAATCAGAATGCATATCATCACTCAACACACTGCACTACTGGAACTTCGTAACACCATTATAATAACGATAGATGAAAGCTCACATAATTTTAAATCTAAGTTAAAAGGGTCACACATACAGTCATAAGAAGAACAAATACCGCTCTCTATGAACGTGTGCCAGTTAACCCTACCCCCTAGAAAATGTGAACGAAGCTGATTATGCTGCATGAAGATACATTGGTATGTAAGCAGACCCTTTAAATCTTGAACTAATTGAAGCTCATCGCACTATGAAGAGCAATACTATGGAAACCTAAGCTGCAAAATACAACTCATGCAGACAGTGATTGTATCAGACTGAAATGTGTTTTGCACTCCCCACAGTGCGGAGTACATTGAAGAATATCATTTGCAGGCTGTTCTAAATATTTGCCCAATATTGATATAATTAAAAACTTAGCACTCTTTTGCTAATTTCTTTAAAACTTCAAGATACTAGCACTTAGCAAAATAATAAATACCCAAGCAAGATATTAAGTAGGGAAGATACTAAAACTTTCTAAATTAATAAAAACGCAAGATGACTGTTGAAAACAAAGTTACAAATGTCGCCTGAAAAAAACAAGAGCTAAAAAGTATTAGATGTCTGTGTTGGAGAACGATGGGTTATCTAATAAATCGGTTCAGTAGAGTTCGGATATAGTTGAAAGTAATCAGACTAAAACTTAAATGTCAGATCCAGGAATAACAGCTCCTATGATAAACAAGAATGTTGTAACGATTCTCAGAATCACCAACATCTTTGCATATTTTATCAACTTTTTGGCTGAAATGACTTGAATTATATTCTAGTCACTACTTCACCAGACTTTTAAAGCGTTAAGAGGGCACAATAGAATGTGTAGTAAAATGAAAAAGAAAAACAACCATCTAAAACAAGTGATAGACAACCACCTAATAAATGAAGAAAGATATGCTGTAACACTACTACCTACAAGATATGTACTCGTGGCTGGAGCATACCTTATAAACAGAGGGGAGTGTGTTTGCACGAAGGGCCAGTTGTTCATTGACCATGCTTCATGAGTGTAGTAAAAAGAAAGAGAAACCTAAGCAAGATATGGATAACTTAGCAATAGGAATATGATAGTATGCCCTAGTATAGGCTTTTACGGGTCCCTTAATTATAGAATATCAATCAACCATTCAAAGAAAGTATGGTTGTCACTATCTAGATGTGATAAACAACAATATCATTAAGTTACAATAATTGAAAAATAGCAATCCGGGATATCCAGCTTAGAAGTGATGTTCAAGAGAAGGTATGCTAATCTTCTTTAGACGGTTACATGGCGATAGATCCGCACAGTGACATACTCTACATATATCAATCTAGGACTGCCAACAAGACCCATACTAAAGAGTCAAGCACATGGTCGCCATGGTGATTACAAGATGTATGCCAATTTAGACACTGACTTTAGTCAAAACTTACAGGTTGTACACACCTGCCCAATGATATTTAAATGAAGTTTGATGTATAAAATGTACAAACTGTACATAGAGCCTGATTAGTAGTCTACCCAACAGGACAATAGAACTGGATGTCAGGTGGCTCACCCTCTAGACTTTGATTTGGCAAAGGTGATCTCCACTAAGCAATCTGCAAAAAACTCAATAACTTTTGTAGTCATAGGAACAAGAAAGAACTGTTAGAAATGCGTCATAAAATATTGATTATTACTATAAACTCCTTAAATATACATACGAAGTAAACAGAGGTACACAAGAGAAATATTAGCAACCCTAGTTTAAGTCAGTGTAACTTATTATGCTGTCTTTAATAGAGTTGAGAAGGAGAAGATTACTAAATAACGAAGTCCCATGTACGACATGAAAATAAACTTAGATCATACGGAAGTTTTAACAATTCCAGTAGTCAAAAGAGCCACAAGGATAAGAACATAAAGTTCAGAACGACATGGCGAATATATCCGGTGACCTGTGTGCAAGAGGGATCCAAACAATTGTATTTAAGATGCAGTTAGACTTCTAGGAAGATCTTGCAGACAGTTCGGAAATATCAAGTTTATATCTGGCATTGATCAACAAAAACGATGGAAAAAGAAAATTGTTAAAATCATTATAACTGTTAATAAGGACAAAACCATTTAATATATATAGGTAAAATAATACAACAAAATTACAAATGAATAATATTCAACGTTATTTTTTATTAGCTATTTTTAAGATACTTATGCAAATTAAGTATTCAATTACAAGTGTGTTAGTCTCTCGTCTGTACTGTACGTAGAGTATTTCAAAATATAATGTTGTTATACTGATTGAAATAACAGTGACCCGTGCATAATACTAAATGAGATATAACCATTAATGATATATCGCGTTCTGTTTTTTTCTGAATATATATATATATATATATATATATATATATATATATATGTATGAATAGCCATTGCACTCTGTGTAAAACCAAATAATTTAATTAAATATTCCTTTGAACTCAGCTTTAACCCGCAACTGCTAACTGAAGTCTTGGTGAATTTTCTAAACGTTACTAGAAAGAATTATCCAATTGAATTTAATTATAAACTTTGTTTGTAGTTAGTGACGCAATAAAATATGTCGTCGTTTGTTAACGGCACTAGTATTTATATCCGGCGATATAAATTAATTGATAGGTTATTTAAACTGTTATAGTTTTTATAGACATAAATGGGTTAGCTTATATTTTATTTATTAACATACTTCACCTCAAACAAGGCAATCCGCGACTCTAGGCGTAAATGGGCTACTCGGAACTCGGGTGTAGGTTTGGGATTCTTCCTAAGTTGGGAGCTGTGAAACGAGATGTATGTTTACATGAGTTTAACATTTCTGCATGTCGATACAGTCGGGGAACTGGGAGCAGGGTGAGGGTTCCAGAGGCCGACAGCACGAGGAAATCATTTATTCGAGTAGAAGGCGTTTCGGCATCTGGGGATCTCCAAGGTAAATGGATGGGGGTTTGGCTGATTGTTAGGTTGATCTAGTGTATTTATGTCGAGGGGCACTAGTGCAGCAAGTTCATCAGAGCACAATCCATTGAAGTACTTGTAAAATAAGAACTATGATGTAACATTGTCGCGATGGAACAGGGGCTGGCGCGTGTGGATTGTTGGGGACCTATTAAGTTGGCGACTCTTTTTTGGTACTTGTTTAAGAGGGAGAGGCTAGATATAAGGCGATAGTGGTCTTGAAAGCAGTGTGCGACTACAAGGATATATAAACGTCACTAAATTCAAACGCGAAACTCTCAGAGATATGTGGGAGTTTACAACTGGCCATAATCCACAAACGTCGGACGTTTCATTTCGATAGACGTTAATGGCTTGGACGAGCATTTCATCAATCGTTTGCTTTCGTTCTTGCAGATTAATTGAATCCGACACGGTAGCAAAAAGGCCAGAACAAGAATTTCTAAATATGCGTGTCTATTGATATTTGCTCGCGTTTTTAGATCGGTCTATGCATCCTTATGAGAGACACTGGCTGTTGGTCATTCCGCCATGATTTAAAATATAAAGCATAATTTTTTATCGCTAAAAGACGTAGAAAAACAGGCCGTATCTTATTATCGAAATTAGCGCTCAGTTTATAGGTATCTCTAATCGTCTATTTAAGAGTTTCCATCGGTCGTTCATATTCCACAAGTCGGTTTGTCTGTCACGTTAAATAATAAATTTTAATTGCATCACTCACCGCGTTTTAGTTTCTAGATTAATGCACATACAACTCAGTCGGACTGACAATGCTTATTATTTTTTATCAGATTATTTTTACGAATGAAACACGAGTTATGATTTAAAGCCACTCGAGGATAAAGACAAATGTAGTTGCTGTATTGTCAGTCGAATGATGAAGAATATAACAAAAGCCTTGAAAATGATAAATATAATGAACAAAGCTTTATTTCTTATGCTGCCTTTCTCTATCATAAATGTGTGCACATGTGTAGACAGTAAAAAATATACTGTCTGTTCCTCATAATTATATACGTCCACGTTTTAAATATCATGTTCATCTCCAAAACCGTTCGAGATTGTCGGTGGGATCTCTCGCTTATTATTTTTGTAATCGATCAGTCGACGCACAACTGTAAGAGGCTCGGTCTGTCCACCATTCCGCCTGTGTCGGTTTATCTTTCCCTACATCAGTTGGTCTCACTTAAGCTTAAAATAACGTTCACATTGTAATGCACTCTGATTCAATGGACGTATCTTAAAAATATCCGTCCTAATCTGATACCGCTCCGGGGAAGTCAACCTATGGCCTCCCACCGGGCGCTTTCTGCTTGATTCGTTTTACTTCAAACTACGATGAAAATATTTCCATATTCCCCATCGCCCTGCATAGCTCCATCAAAATTGCGCTCTCAGTCGACTCACTGGTTCGTTCTTTTATTTTTCGGTTGTGTTTTTTTTTCACTTTATATATCTGTTGGCAAACCATGTTCATTAATAAATGGATATCGTTATTTACTGTGAGCACCTTTACCAGGAATTTTTATTTTCCAAGTAAATGAAGGTTTGATACGCTTAGCTTTTCACAGAAAGCGGACATATGCAGCTATATATATTTTACAAAATTCACGATCGATGCTGCAGTAACATTTTATACTGTAAAAAATAGACTCAACTCTAAGCCTGACTTGTCTACACATGTTCAATTATGGGCATTACACATTCTTTATCCTGCCAACTTTTTACTGGTATATTGGGACACTGTTGTGATCATCTCATCAAATGGAAAATGTAGGATATTTCCAAGAGAATACTGTGTAAGATTTATTAACAATCTCGTACCTTGTGCTGTTCCAATTATGAGTAACCCACAGTCTTCGTGTTATCACTTTTTTAAAGTATTCAGGGGGCATGTTCAGTTTAATCAGTTGGGTGTGTGACTAGGAATAGGCTATACAGTCGATGAACGATTACACATTTAATGTTGTATCTTGAAGTATTTTAATAATAATGCCTCTCAAGACAATACCGAGACTATTCGTAGAGTTAAGACGACAATCGCAGCCAAAAGCCGGACAGTGCCAAAAATGATGGCACCGTCAACAATATTTTACGTCGCACCCAGATTAGCTTATCATTGGATTGCGGCAAAACGACAGCTGTTAAGTATGCATTGTTTATTCTTGGTAGAGAATTCAATCAAAGACTGACGTTTATGATGTGAAATTGTTTCACCGATTCAATTGGAGACATTAAAAAACAGCCTGTATTATAAAGACAGAGAATGATAAATACAAAGATACGATTGATTAAGCTATCTGATTTAATAATGTTTACTAATACGCATATAATGTCGACACTTCAAGTGAGTTGAGTTATCTATTTGTTGTGGTGGCAACCACTTATTTGCATATACGAATAACGTTACACTATAAATGGCAAGCCTAGGTTGGCCTTAGTGTGTGTTACCTAAATGCCACCGGAAGTGAAGCCGAAGAGCGTACATGTCCTCCCACCAAGCCTCTCTGACTCGACACCTTCATTTGTACATACTGTAACTATACCTTTTCTTTAATACACTTATTATTGCATTCTCCTTGTTGTTTGCGTCTTCATTGTATTCCTCACTAATTATTGTTCAACCTTGCCACCACAACAGTTGGCGACGAGATATGAAGCGTCAAATATAACAGTTTGACGAAGAACTATTAAAAAAAAAGTACAATGCAAAGTGTTGACGAGCAAACGGATTTTACGCTAAAGAAAAGTTTAAACTTAAGTGAAAAAAAAAACTCGAACGTGGCAAAAGCGACAATTTACGCCGTTTTTTGGGAATCCGACTTACAAACGAATGTAAAAGTGAATTTTTGTTTTGTCGCTAAACGACAAATCTGTTTTGTATTACTAAAGGACCAACTTGCAAACGAAAAGCGGATTTTGTTCTGTCGCAAAACGACAGGTCAGACTCGTATTACGAAAAGCAAGGAAGTAACCTACGAAAAAAAAAAAGTTCACCAGTGGATTCTAATTACTGCTCCCCGTTAGCAAAACAACAACTAAAGGAATCTTTTAATTAATAATTTGTTTGGCGGCGGTACTAAAAGGAAATACCATAGCTAGAAATTAAAGCTCAAGGAAAGAATTTTTTTTTTTTTCAGTTGTCACTGGATAACAGATAATACAGTAAAACGTCACGAAAAAAAAAATGGAAGACTTATCAAAAATGTTCATGCAATTTTTACAGGCACAAGCTGACCGTGAGGAACGACAAAATGAACGTTTTGCTAAAACACTGGAACTACTAAAGAGTAATCGAGAAAATGTCGACAGTGTTAATTTCTCCCATTAAACTATCTTTAATAGTATGGACACATTTAATTATGTGCCGGAGGAAGGAAAGACTTTTGAAGCATACTATACAAGATACGAGGATGTCTTTCAACTGGACTGCAAAAATTGGCCAAATAGCCAGAAAGTGAGCCTCTTACTCAGGAAATTGGGTACATCAGAACACAGCAAATTCATAGATTACATATTACCTAAAAAAACTGCGGAATTAGAGTTCATGGAAGCTGTGAAATTACTAAAAGAATTATTTAATCCAAATATATCTCTTTTTCATAAAAGATGGCTGTGCATGAATCTAAGAAAGATGGACAACCAAGATTATTTGACATACGCAACAGTTGTCAATAAAAACTGCGATAATTTTAAGCTTGCGGAACTAATGGTAGAATATTTTAAATGTCTAATCTTCGCACAAGGGTTAGTTTCCACAAAAAATGCAGAAATACGCAGACGAGTGTTGTCTAAGCTGGAATCTGAGCAAGATTTAACCCTCCAGAAACTAGCAGAGGACTGTGAAAGGGTCATTACACTAAAAAAGGATTAAAAAATATAGAAGAATCCGGAGTGGCATATGTAAGAAAAGTTAGAAAACCATACACACCAACCAAGAACTTTACAAAGAAAAGCAATCGAAATGGAACGGGATATTACAATCCTAATAACCATAAATATAAGACAAAGATAACAAGCCTCTTCCTAGATATAACTGTAAGAGATTTGCAGAAAAGCATTGGGAATCAGATTGTCCTTATAAAAAGAAAAAATGCTACATGTGTAAGAAGGTGGGACACAAAAGCGATTTCTGCAGATATAAAGATTACGCCAGAAAGAGAGTACAGAAAACAAAATCTAATACAAAATTAGACAAAGATCGGCGAAAATACGTAAAAGTGGAAATATTTAAAACACCAATAAAGTTACAACTCGACTCCGGCTCCGATATTTCTATTATAAACCTGAATACATGGAACAAGTTGGGTAAAAACCCAACCATGATGAAAACGAGTAAATCAGCCCGGACGGTAACTGGTGGTTGTATAAAATTTGAAGGAGAAGTTGTCCTTCCGATAAAATTAAAAGGGATTACGAAGAAATTAAAAATATTCGTACTGAAAAATAGTGAAAATCTGTTTGGAATAGATTTAATTGAGAAATTTGGACTATGGGATAAGCCAATCAATACATTCTGTAAAAAAATAGAATGTTCTTCTCCAACAACAGTAAATATAAAAGACGATTTAAAAGAGTTATTTCCTGAAGCATTCACGACTAACTTACGTCGCTGTAATAAATTCAAGGCCTCGTTTTAACTTAAAGAAAACGCCAGCCAAATTTTTAGAAAAAAGCGAAACGTTCTGTTCGCTGGGTTGGAAAAGATTAATAAAGAATTAGATAGATTGGAACAGACAGGAATTCTATCAAAAATAGAACACAGCGAGTGGGCAGCCCCCACCGTATACGTAAAGAAAAAGATATTGAAATCTGTGTGACTTCAAATCTTGGGAGGGGGTGTTGTGGTGGCAACCACTTATTTGCATATACGAATAACGTTACACTATAAATGGCAAGCCTAGGTTGGCCTTAGTGTGTGTTACCTAAATGCCACCGGAAGTGACGCCGAAGAGCGTACATGTTCTCCCACCAAGACTCTCTGACTCGACACCTTCATTTGTACATACTGTAACTATACCTTTTCTTTAATACACTTATTGTTGCATTCTCCTTGTTGTTTGCGTCTTCATTGTATTCCTCACTAATTATTGTTCAACCTTGCAACCACAACACTATTAAAATAAGACTTTAGTTCCACCGTTTCTCCCTTTGTGAATTGCTTAGTCACATAAACTTCTTTCTTCTAAACACGAGTTTGTATAAGTAGATATGATTGTTTCGTCTTAATTTTATTTATACATATATATAGGGTGGGCCAAAATAAGGGTCCTATCTTTAAATTTGAATTACTTGAATTTGAATAACTTCCACAAAATAAAAGTTAAACTCACCAAACTTTATGTGTGTGTAGACTGACCCTTCCGAGATTTTTTGAAATAAACAAAACAAATTTTAGCCGAAAAAACACTTCTTAAAACTTACAAAACTAAAGTATTGTTTTTTACACTGTTTTGAGTTTTTTAAGCAAAAATAATGTTTTCTAAATGAGGGTACGTTCCTGAGGGCTAATACGGCTCATGCTTGCTTCGGAAGGGGTCCTTTACTTATTCTAAAAAAAAAAATTAAAAAATCAATAAATAAAAAAGTTATGAATTTTTAAAAATAGGACCTTTATTTTTGCCCACCCTGTATATATTGGCTCAAAAAGCAATTGGAAAATAATAAATAGTGATCTGTCCTTTAGCAAACTTAAATTTATTCCTCAAGTGAAAATTGCAAATAATTTTCTTATAAAACCAAATACAAAATAAGAATTCATAGTTGGATGCATAACTAGTTTCTTTTATATATAAGCTGCGATCAATTAAACACATAATCTGCTCAATCATAGTTGAGATTCTTGTACATAAACACTTGCACGAGCACATCTTGATTAAAGTAGCTGCACGAGTATATAATGATAAAGTAGAGCCCAACAAATGCTTAAACAAGTAATAAAAGAAACGTAACACAGTTTTGGGGAATCAGTCTTCGGGCCTACTTTTAAGGATTTAGGAGGCAAATTTAGGAAACAAAATTTCAATCAGCACTATAAAGTCTTCTATTTGCGTACGCTATGTCGATTATACTCTTTTTTCAGGCTGCTCTAACTACAGGACCGTTCACCAAATAACTATGTTACGTATTTCTCGAAAGAACTAAATGTAAATCATAGAATTCAGTGTTTTATTCATATACTGTGGAGGTTGACTTTACCTAGATTAATATATATATATATATATATATATATATATATATATATATATATATATATATATGCATATATATATGAATATATCTAAATGTGTATATATATACATATATATATATGCATATATATATATATATACATATATAAATGTATATATATATGCATATATTTATATATATACAGTTTTATTTGATATATATGTATATACACATATATATATATCATATATATATATATATATTTATATATTTATATATATATATATATATATATATATATATATATATATATATATATATGAATATATGTATATATCCCGCACAACATCCCCATATATATAGTCATGTATCTTCACTTACATCCCTGTGAGATGTATGCATCGATATTAACGTATATATCGCCCTTAGAGCATATAGCTGTCTTATGCATTTGTTATTTTAATTGGAAAATTAGTGCGACCATAGTCTTACTTGTTATCAAGCAGAGGATATTTTGGTAAACCTGCCTGAACTAATAAGAAATTACAAACCCCCAAATACGATTCATCTTTCTAAATTTAAAATCTCTTTACATTAACTTGTTTATAGAAAAGATTGGAAAATAAACCCCTTGAAGAAAAAATCTTCTTAAGATAATTCTTCCCCTAAGATAGTTTTCCAGTACATTTTTCTATAAAAAAATAACCTTAAACCAATAACTTTAGCCTTTGACCTCTTAAACGCCAAGACAAGCATCTATTTTCTTAAAATCCCCTCATACTCTCCAATCTAACCCCATCCCTAGATGAACTTATTTAACTCGACGAAATATAAACAAACACCTTCCCGCTACCATAAATATCATACAGCCTAGTTCCAATCATATAACTGACCCTCACTCTGATAGCTAATTAAAATGAAGATGTAAAGAAATATATTTACACAGTAGTATGTACGAGTATATTTTTATGTGCGTGCGTGTATATATCTATTTGTCTTAGTCTGTGTGGATCTATGTGGGTATACATATGTGTAGGGTATGTATATATGTATGTCTGTGTGTGTGTGAATGTGGATATCTATGCTTACCATTCCACCTTTCCTTTGCCCCTACACCCCAACCACACCCAGTGTCCTCCCCCACCACCACCAACCGCTAATATTCCTACCCATCCCAACAGGCGAATACCTTATTCTTCGCTACAGCCAGCTTAAAGCAACACTTTTTATTCAGCTCTGGTTTGAAAACTTTCGGATCTGAATAGATGTTTATAACCTGCCGATATTCTGATCAATCAGGAAGCGAAAGGTGTTCGAAATGCTCATTTTGATACCTACCGAACTCTAACATATTAAATTCAATCTAAACCCTGCGAAACGGATTCTTCCAGCAGCAGACTAATGCACAGACAGGATAAAATGGAAGATACCAATTGCCGTCGGACCACCAGCCTCTTACAAACATATTTGGATTCCTAAAGAATTTGAGTATTGTTCTTTTTCAAAAATTCATTTCCCAAAACAACAGCTGTTTTTATTTTTGTTTCGACGTGTTTTTCTTTGGATATCATCCACCCTGACTTTACGCTCTTATCTCAGCATAAGACTCTTTACCTTTTGGCCCTTATTTTGTTTTTGTTTTATTTTGTTTTATTTAATGTAACATCTTCAAATTTAAATGTTGCCTATAATATTTACAACTACATTATCGGCTTTTTCCCAATCCTCTGATGAGAAGAGGGTATCTTTGAAAATTCATGGAGTAAGGATATGGGGCTCCTTGCTCTGAACTTTTGATGTTCTAATAAATATTGTATCTTTACAATTTGTCATTCTCATCTTTCACCTTTAAAGTTTATTGCTCAATTAAATATATGGAGCTTTATATTATCACGATAGATTATTATTACTAAACCATTATTCAATTATCGTTATTCAATTTAACATTAAAATATATGTATTTATATATAACAATTATTATCGATTTTTAAGTGAATCAAATTCTATCGCAAAATAGAGTTTTATATGAAAACCTTCTTATATTTATGTATTTTTACTATATCTATCAAGTTTTGTCATGTTGTAATTTTTTGTCTATGGAGCAGAACCACAGACAGAAGATTATTCGAGTATTCTGTTGTAGACCAATACTAGATGTTGAGGCAAACATTTTCTCTAAAAATAGATTTACATTGTCATTGATAATGGGGTGTGTAAGAATAAGGTATTTTCGTATCATTGGCTGCTTATAATACGACGAGCACTTTCTCTGACTGTCTATCTGTATGTCTGTCCGTCCTGGTTATTTTTTATAAACAGAAGAGAGAGGAGAGGAGAGCTCGAGTAATTACCATTTAACTAATTATTTTTTCAACTCAGCGTTCATAATTTGTGTATACCTTTAGAATTAGACAACTATTAATCAATTAATTTACATTAGATTACATATAAACAAAGAAGAACGAAATGTCTTGCTTTGAGAACTTTAATAATCATAGATTGTCGAAGGAAAAACTTATATTTTGTGTGTTTATTCTTTTTAGTCTACAGCATCATTAGATGCATTGGAGAAAAGTGTTTTAGAGATGGTTAGTTAAATGTCGAAACCTATTATGAGAACAAAGAAAGTATTATTAATAAGACGGCTAAACAATAGTTCTTTGACATTAGACTTATAGAGAAGCATATAGTTGTCTTAAAGTCTGATTGGTTTTGGAGACGCATAGTAAAAGAGGAAAGTTATTTGCAGTGGTGTGAAAAGACAAGCTAATGGCGTGAATATTTTTCAAGAGCAAATTACAGATTGAAGCACTATTCTATCCGGGTTTTCTTATTAAAAGGGGAAACATTAAGTAGTCAATATGATCACCAGATTAATAACCTTGTGATTATTTGCCTCTGGTAATCCTTCAAGCACAAATTTGTTCAACATCGTCTTCAAATTCGTGATAATGAATCAGAAACAACATTCCCGATATTCTGTGTGTGAATTCAAAAAACGGCTAATGAACATTTTGCGAAACGTCGCCGTAAAAGCATTGTCATCAACGACTACAATTACTCTCTCTCTCTCTATCTATCTATCTATCTATCTATCTATCTATCTATCTATCTATCTATCTATCTTACTTACGCATTAAAAACAAAGCTATTTTATATATTTACAATATATGTGTATCAAAAAACTATTGATATGCATTTTGGTATTAACAACAAACTATTGTAATCTAAAATACATAGCCTTATACTTTGATCTTTTCCTTTATAAAAACGAAGCATTAATATATCTCTATGTTTCTCTGTTGCACTCTGTCTGTATATATATATATATATATATATATATATATATATATATATATATATATATAAATATATATATATATATATAATTAATTAACTTGTTACAAATATCCAGGGGGTATGAATCCGAAGGAAGTTGAAACCGGGTTTATGAGAGTGCTCAATGAAAATTCAGAGCAAAATATATATTTTTTGATTTTATTCCATTAGTTGCGACAAAACAGGTTTTGTTTCATTGGTGCGAATAGCTACCAACTCATCGGGCCGGCAAAAGGAATTCAAATGGCATAAAATTTTAAGTTCACTTTAGCGGGAGATTGAAAATTGAAAATACATTGGATAGGGAGGGGGATAGAGTTGGGGCTTTGTCTATAACGGCGACATGGGACATGAGAGGGGAGGGGGGGAGGACCCCAACAAGTCGTGTTTCAAATTATTACGTGGGAGGTTTTGCACGTGTCAGTGCTGCGACGATCTCAATCTCGGCCGGGGCGGGAGGAGGGAGATGGGGCGACGGCCAGAGTGAGTCAAATTCAAGATGAGAATAAAACCATGATTACAACCGTTATTCTTATTTTATTTTAATTCTAATAAGTAATTATCATGTGGATAAAAATGTTTGATAATTTTTATTTAGGGTATTAATTGCTACTTTTGCATTTTATTTATTTTATTTTAATGTTTTGTTTATTATTTGTAGTGAATTTTGTTGTGATTATATTTTTAAATTGTGATTATATTATACCGAGATCAATACTAGTGGACTCTTTTATAAAAGAAGTTTTCTGGTGTTACCAGTCTTATCACCAACAAAACCGATTATGACAATGGCAACGCCCGCCAACCATACCCACGACAGTCGCAGCGACAACAGCCTTATGTAAAAGCCTTAATAAAAATAAAAATAAAAATAAAATTAAAATAAAGATAAATATAAATATAAATAAAATTAGAATAAAAATAGAAATAGAAATAACAAGTTTGTAAGAATATTAATGATAATAACAATAATAATAATAATAATAATAATAATAATAATAATAATAGTATTAAAAAATAATAATAATAATAATAATAATAATTATACTAATAATAATAATAATAGTAATACTGATAAATATCACCATCATTACCATCTTGCTACTTGTGAAGTCATTGGGCGAAATAAGTCGACAAGTGATGGTAGGCTTTTTTAATTCCACTGCCAATGACAAGGACTAAGTACCAGTTAATAATTAAGTGTTCAAGGTAGTGATCGAGGGGTTAAGTAATTGAGATTAGTCTAAGTGATATCAGTGTTGATAGCTGTCCCAGTTATGGGTTTATGTTAGAATTGGTAGTATGGCTGAGAGGTTATTGAGGCTGTGCATTATAGGTAGTACGTAGAGATTTGATATTATTGGTAGTTTAGAGGGGTGGTTATATATTTATATATTTATATATTTACCTCCCACGTAATAATTTGAAACACGACTTGTTGGGGTCCTCCCCCCTCCCCTCTCATGTCCCATGT
>OY744519.1:197376272-197381272 GCA_963556195.1 Sepiola atlantica | reverse complement strand
GTCCCTGTATTCTGAAAACGGGTACAGTTAGCTAGTATGGATTATGAAGTGGGTGAAAGAAATAAGATGAAGTGCAGAATAGGTGCATATGTAATTTGGGACAAACGGACATCTTCCCACGGTGATTCATTTTGAGAATCATAACACACTGGATGTGAGATGGCCGAGATGAAACACATGAATCAAAAAGGTTAGACAAAAAGCGATATTGAGTACTGTTATGACATTGGGTGAAGGGTCAAGGGGCTCTGACGTCACAGATCCTTAGTGAGAAATTAGCTTTCTAGACAGTAGACCATGGAGGCGCGAGATGGGCAGATGTCCATAAACTAAGCTCTGCAATGCGAAGAGCCCGGGTGACATCGCCAGATATGGGCTAAGACGCAGAGCAAGATCCCAAGGGCGGGACAATAATATAGCCGATTGCATCCGTCACATGCCACAAACAGTATGAAAGTAAAAAGAGAGTGTGAGTGA
Organism: Sepiola atlantica; assembly: GCA_963556195.1. Lineage (NCBI taxonomy): Eukaryota > Metazoa > Mollusca > Cephalopoda > Sepiida > Sepiolidae > Sepiola > Sepiola atlantica. The sequence continues at coordinate 197,380,795 of OY744519.1, read as the reverse complement.
AGGAACCGACGAGTAGAAATCTCTCCGATTGAAGTGTGAAATAAAAGGAGAGAATCTCTCTCAAAAGTCTTTCTTTCGAGCGTTTTTTCTCCCGTGCATGAAAACAGAGTTGTACTACAAGACATGTACGCCACTACGATCTCGAGCCAGCAACGGAGATGGGTGTGCAAGCAAACCCACGACCAACAGTGAGGCAAAAATCTGTAAGGTAACTTTTAATGTTGATTTAAAACGTAAGAACAAGTTGAAACATGTTAAGGACATCATAAGTTTAAAGCCAGTTTAAAGGCTTAAGAACTATTGTTAAAATGTGGAGATAAAACTCTGATAATTATTCTGCATTTAAATGAACGCTAAATTTACTAAGATACCCTGCCGGCGTTTCTAACTATCGCAGTGAGTTTCGTGGTGTTTCGAAAAACGTTGACCCCGATATAGATATAGAGTAAGAGTGTAAAGGATGGTTTACAATTTATGATAGTAAAATAAAGCTACAAAGTCACATATCTATTATATCTGTGCGCACGTGTGTATTTTATATGAAGGTCAGATATTTATGCTTGAAAATGTATGTACGTACATAAAACTTTGAAGTGTTTAATGGAGAAACAAGGAATCCAATCTAAGTGGTTAATAAAACAAATAGAATAAGAAATTAATAGAAGAAACTGTAAGTAATAACAATTATAAAACAAGATATAAACTAATTGAAAGAGTTTACAAGTAAAAAATGTAATCCGATACTGAGCTTGACCGGGGAAAAATTATCAAAATATCTCATCCCCCAAAAAGATTTACTTAACGGGAAATTTCTTCAAATTCCTCTCACTTCCTTGCCTTCTTTTGTTTGAAGAGGTTGACTCTCTGTGAAGAATACAACCGACACATGTATGCACATAGGCAACCAATAATGTTTGTATGAATAACAGAATTATACTAAATAACAGCTCGCCTTGTTATTGAGCAATTTTCAATAAACACTGGAGTGTGACCGGGTTTACATCTACAGAAACTAATACAATACGCGTAGCATATATATATATATATATATATATATATATATATATATATAACTCTCATCTAGGTTAACCTTTCCATAAAACTGATTTCACATTTCTTTTCAGGCTATAAAAAATGGTTTTTCGATATTAATACATTAACAAACAAAAAACGAAGAAATTTGGATTTTCTTTGATTTTAAAATGTTTCTAATACACTCAGTATGAAATAATAATGTCCACATTGATTGGTTTATTTATTATTTTATTATTTTTTTTATTTATCATTATTTTATTTTGTTATTTATTTCTTATACAGCTCGTGTGCATATGGTAGTTACTCTACTTACTACACCCATATGTGTGTGGGGGAGGTGAAATGCGTACTTACTTGCGTGACAATATAAACTAACGGTATTGAGTCATGCACCCGCAACAACTCACACACCAGAAGTAAAGAAAAGATTAGCAGCTAATTGCGTCGTTTTGTTTAAATTGATTACTAGTTTCTCAGACGCATGTACAAGCGGACACACCTTTTCATGTTTACTGATGTTTATAATTGCACGGAATCCCCTTTACACTTAGATTGATGCGAATAGATTGAGACACGCAAAGTTTGATTTTTTCCTCTTTCCTCCATTTATTTTTCTTCATTTTTCTTCCTCTATCGTTTATTGTATATCATATTTCTTTCTTTTATGTTGCCTGTATTCACTACTTGTTCTTTCTTTCTCTGCATGTTTTATCTCCGTATTTTCTCGTACAGTCCTTCTAATTCTCTCCATTCAATAATTACTTACTGCTTTATTGTATTTATATCCTTTTTGTTTTAAATTACTTTTATATTTTACTCCCTTTCTTATCATCTTGCATTCATTTCCCAGTTATTCATTCTATGTATATCTTAATTTCTGTTTTTTCTTGCGCCTTTTTTTATCCTGGATAAAACTTTAAACCGAATCGGGTAGAGAGAAGCAACTTTCGTAGCTTCGACTAGTGTGAAGTTATTTCTATAATCTCTACTTGCTCAATTATGGTTTAAATTTTTTTAACGAAAAAAAAAACAAAAAATGATGTTGGTTAGAAAATTACAAATAATTATATTTTCCGAAATTAATTTGTCTTAAACATAACTTTCCTTCTAAATTACACATTTTAAGTTCAGCTCATAAATTTATTTAAATAACTACCGTGATCTTGTTATTCTTGGATTGGTTTTAAACATATGTGTTATTGTTTAATGGTGCTCCATCTTCTAGACACTATATATAGAGGAGCCCACGACAATCGAAGGAGTTTTTCTGTAACATATTATGTACTTCTGTAAATATACATTCCTGTAAATATACCACCGTAATATATTATTTTTTATTGGCCATTCAAGATCAAAACAATATGGCTGCCAATTCTTTTAAGACACCTTTTCTGCGGTCTGTATATAAGATAACTTTTTAATCGATCTACAGTAAAGTTTAAATAGTTATTTTGCTTTTAAATTAATTAATTAAAAAATAATAAATCTATTAATTCACTTATTCTGTATGCTAATGATTACTTATTAAATACTGTGATCTTTTAACTAACTTTAATATTAGTTAGTATTATGGTTTGCTGTTGACAAAATATGGGTATTGACTAATGAGACATCGCTTATTAAGGCGCGGGATACACTCGAAGATAATAGCTTAAGAATGTGTTAGTCAGACGATGATAACACCACGCGAGGATTGGACACAATGGATGAAATATGCGGACGATTACATCATAGGAATTGATTATTAAAGAGGACAACTCAACAAGTATTAATTTCCATTACACTTTAAGATGACGATTTTAGAGTCGGTTCAGAGCATCCTAGTTCTATTGTGTTCCACATATGGACTGATCTAGGAAAAAGACATTGTTAACCAAAGTTTCGTTTTTTTTTTACACAGAGAGTTAAATATTTTTTTCTATGGTTGTAGCCTCGCAAGTTCTCCATGTCAATGTTTTACATGGTGCCAATGGATTGGAGCCCAGTCAAGAACCTACCATGAACATAACGAGGCAGTAGAGAGAGGCTTGTTTGTCAAGTGACGACACGACAACACGATTAGAAACTATGCATGAACATATGAGAATACTTGAGTAAAAATGTGTATTCAAGATGGCGGATCCACAAGTATTTCTTTAAATTCATGTTCATATCATATACGCCTAAATATAAATATACACACACATAGTATAGAAAGCAAAAATCGGTCCAATAGCTTCTAGATGTTGGTATCGTTCATGTTTTTCTTTCTGTTTGTTTTTGACACAAAAAATATGAATCGGAGAAACGCAGTGGATATTACAGTATCAAATACTTGCAAAGAATAGCATTAGGCATTGAATGTATCAAAGCATTTTAATATACCGCTACTTTTGCTATAAACCAATTGCGTATGAAGCATATTTCGCTTAAATCGTTGATAAACTGTCTGTCCCCTTCGAGCATCCTATTTGGCGTGATGGATATAGTGATTGGCAATAAATTGAGAGTTAGTGCGTGAAATTTTTGGTCGAGTCAAAATAAAATCTCGAAAAATGATACTTGATGCCCCATGCCTAACACTCAGCATTATAAGGTAGACATCAGGGTTAAATGGAGTAACACTTGGAATAGTCTAGCACCTTCCTCATGTTTCTTTATACAGGGTGGGCAAAAATAAGGGTCCTATTTTTAAAAATTCATAACTTTTTTATTTATTGATTTAAAAAAATTTTTTTTTTAGAATAAGTAAAGGACCCCTTCCGAAGCAAGCATGAGCCGTATTAGCCCTAAGGAACGTACCCTCATTTAGAAAACATTATTTTTGCTTAAAAAACTCAAAACTGTGTAAAAAACAATACTTTAGTTTTTGTAAGTTTTAAGAAGTGTTTTTCGGCTAAAATTTGTTTTGTTTATTTCAAAAAATCTCGGAAGGGTCAGTCTACACACACATAAAGTTTGGTGAGTTTAACTTTTATTTTGTGGAAGTTATTCAAATTCAAGTTATTCAAATTTAAAGATAGGACCCTTATTTTGGCCCACCCTGTAGTAGCTGTTTCACTATAGTCGACAACGTTACTGTTTTTCTATCCTACATGGGGTCACTTTCGTGAGTTGCTGATTCTAATAAATATGAATCAGAAGGAAACCGATTACAATTACAGATTTAATCATGTACTTTCAAATATATTTATGAAGCTTATTCAACAAACTGATACAAGCTTATGGATATATTATAGTTGTATTGCTCCCCGTAAATATTGAGAATCTTTTCACAAACAAGTAAATTATTAAACTAGACTATTAAAAATACTTTCGGGCTAACTTAGGTGATTACATTATATTTTAAACTTTCAATATAATAGAAGCGTATTTGACGACTTGAGTATATACAGATAAATTACAAAACATTAGATGTCTATTAAGAGTAGAAAAGATCAAAATATGCAGCCTGCAATAATGTTCCTTTTACAATAAAAAAGAGTAATATAAAGGTCGGGGTTGTTTAG
>OY744519.1:197326272-197371272 GCA_963556195.1 Sepiola atlantica | reverse complement strand
CCAACATATGTTGTGTTTTTATTGTTCTTTTCAAATGCTGAAATAAAACAAGAAATTATAATTTTATTCTAAAATTGTTTATTGCTCATGGCCTTTTGGCTAAGATCAAAGTGTAGTATCTGTTCCGATGGATACTGCACCCTATAGACTGGTATTGTCTTGGCCTTCAGGGCTTGATTTACGCCGGTCTATTGGTCTGTCCTGTGCAGTTCTAGGAGGTCCACTCTCACAGGCTTCGCCTCCCCTCTTTGGGGAGGAGTAAGTTTATTGCTTACTGTCTGAAGCGCCCCTACCGGGGAATGCCGACGGAGCTGCCCAGGCAATTTTTAAACCCCACTTTCCCGACCCGACCTTGGGTCACATCTTACTTGTGGGTGTAAGATAAAAACTGGCGTTGTGCCTAACTCTTGGAGAGGAGTTAATCAATACTATTATACAGCTTTCGATTTTAGAAAGACGGCGGCTGCCTTAGCCGATATGATTAATTGTCTGGTTAATAACGCTTAAAACTTGAACAAAGACACGTCAAGTCGACGAATGAGATTAACTACTTTCATTGATAGAGATGTGTCTATCGTTTGCTAGTACAGCGCTTGTATCTACCAAGATAGTATAACATTGGTGCTGTAAACAAACAGATGACCAACCGGAAAATCCATGAATAGCCAGGAGACCTTCCACGGCAAGCAATAGTTTCACAATATAATTGTAAGTACGAAAAGTTATCTAAAATAATAGACACTCATACATAATACTAGCAATCTAGAAACTATTAGGTTTAAGTTCAAAACGTCGTACTTGAATTGTATACGTGGACTAGTGTCTTAACGGTAACATCGTTTATTACAATCATTTTGAAATGAGAGTCTTCTGCAGGTTGAACGATAAACCCATTCCTCCGGATTATAATTATTAAGTCTAACATAAAAATGAAGACTTAAGTATTTCTCCTAGATCTGGGGGTTAAAATCCACGGTAGTTTTCACAAACTAGATCTGTTAATCAGTTAAGTTGTTGTTGTTTTGCTCACAGAGTAATATGTTTTGGGAATAAGTGATCATATCGGATTAAGAACAGCAATAACGCTTATCAGTTTAAGATGAGGTTTGACAAATTCAGAGAAAGTGGTAGGAGGGATAAATTTTGGAGGCACTTTTGGGAGTTGTCAACTGAAATATTAAACAGAATTTGCGCTGGATATCGATACTGTACTAAGATATTATTATTGTTTAACAGTTGAATTGAGAAGATAGTTAAAGGAGGGATATAAAAACAAATAATAATAATAATAATAATAATAATAATAATAATAATAAATAAATAATAATGATTATAATCAAACTGTACCAAACTGTATCATATATGTACGAAACCAGAGTATTGATATAAAGGTCGAACTCCTCGGCCTAGGTTACATCAATAGGAAAAATACATAGAAGACATTGTCAATGCTGCTGCAACGAAAGTTAGTTCCTTCTACTGTGATAGAACACTTCCCACATCTGAACGTATCATATATATCTGTACAAAACCACTTTCCACCCATGCATGAAGTATTGTTGTCACATCTGGGCTGCTTCTCCATCCACTAGTATCTCCTTCTTAGGGAAGGTTAAAAAAAGAGTCGCTAATCGAATAGATCCTTCACTATCTACCATGTTCCAGTCCCTGTTCCATCGCCGCAATGTTTCATAATTGTGTTTTTTTTTAAGTACTTCCATATAATGTGTTCATATGAACTTGTTGCTCTGGTGACCCCTCGATGTAAATGCATTTGACCGACCCGAAAATAAACTAAATGGCATCCATTCACAGTGGGGGTCACCAGATGTCGGAGAGCCTTCTACTTCAATAACTTAATTTCTCGAGCTACTACCCTTTGGGAATCTCTACCAGCTCTCTGTTTTTCTAGGTGATCCGGCACGAAGAAATTTAAAACTTATATTAAGAAGCATCTCGCTGCACAGCTCCGAATTTACGGCAACCACCTAACTTTCACCCTAATTCTCACTGGCCCTTTACGTCTCCAGTGGCAAATTATCTTGCTATGGGTGAACACACTAATATATATATATATATATATATATATATATATATATATATATATATATATATATATATATATATATTTATTAATATTAAATAAAGTGTTACAACAACATCCGGACCAAGGTTTCAGATCCGAGAAAATCGGACCTTCACCAGCGGAGTCGTATAGCTTAATGAGTGAGAACAACCGCCAGGTATTTCAAAATATTGTCCGTTGGAAAGATGGAACACATCCAGATTTAAAATTGTCACGTGCGTGGAATATTCGTAGTCAGTTATGGAAAAGTGTCAGATCAAAACAACAGCAACGCTGTACATCGAAAAAGCAAGAAATTAAATGGGAATAACGTTAACAGTTGGACAGATGGGAACCTAGCATGTTTAAATTGTCACGTGCGTGGAATTACGTAGCCCGTTATGGAAAGTCCGGATGTTGTTGTAACACTTTATTTAATATTAATAAATATCATGCTCTTATTAATTATTTAGTTAATTTTACTTTTGCATTAATAATTGAGCACTCTGCTGGGAAACTCTCCCAATTAAGAAATACGGTATATATATATATATATATATATATATATATATATATATATATATATATTAGAAAGTGCTGCTCAGAGTACGATTTCGTGCCTTGTCAGAATAGAAAATGCACTTCGCAATTAAGATGACGATCAACTCTCGCTTCCGTGCAGCAATTTTTTTCGCTAAAGATAGGTTGGTGGTCTTTCTCTACTCGATTGCTTTTTCAATGGTAGGTGATATAGTGATAAAATTGTCTGATTCTTCCTGTACAACATTAACAGTTAACATGGTGCGTCAGCTATAAGAATACCGACTCCTTAAATAGGGTTTAACAACTTTCTGATGTTGTTAACCGTTTGATTTAAAATATAAACTAATAACATACTACATACTTCTACTTAATTATTATATGTTCATATTTTTCTGAACTCCAGATTATAACATCATTGGTTGCGCATAACTGCAGTTATATTATGTCTATGCATGGTTGCGCTTACCATAAAAGTAACATGCTATTGCGTTAATGTATTTTTCACAGTATTACGCCTTTTCTAAACACATAACTTCAGGAATGTAATCTTAAACTTCATATACTTTTCCTTATGATAATATTCGGTTTCAAGACGGAGAGACGTAAAGACATGAATCCATCGATCATATCAGTATTGATGTTAATCTAAAATTAAGTCAATTTTCGTCTCCCATACGCTACTCATCGCCATCCAGTCTCCAACGGAAAAACACGATCAGATTTAGAATCGGTTTCGTATTTCGTTTCGTTTAGACCTAAAATTAATCGAAAAGCTTCTCCAAAGCAGATTAACAGAGCGGAAAGACTTTAAAATGCCAGATTGTTTAGGCGCGGAGGAAGATGTCTTAAAAGCGGTTCAGCGGAAGGTTCAAGGTTGATCGAATTGTGGAGGGTGAAGATGAGAAGAAGCTGTCGAAAATTAGTGGGTTGTACGCAGAAGATATTGACGTATTGGGAGTTGAAATAATGGTGATAGGAGCAGAACAAAACGGGAGAGACAGTTGGAAAAAAGGGGGGACTTGCTACAACTGAAAGTGAAAGAGAATAATAATGAGTGGAAAGAGAGTTTCAAGAAATGTGCGCATGACGAAATAATTCGGAATAATTATAACAGCGATGCAAGCGGCGATAATTACGAATATGTATTTTGAAAGAGGAATAGTAGATTTACATGAGAGATGGAAAAATAGCATGAATTAAATTGAGGAAATATGCCAAGACTTATAAGAACAATAAAGAAGACAATTGGTGGACAACGTTGGTTAGAAGAGAAACATTTCGTCATAGAGATATAATTAGGAATAATTATTACGAGAAGAAAAATAACAAATACACTAAATATGTATAAGAATGATTACGACTATAATCCCTTTGACGTACTGGTTTCCGTTTGATCACCGACATTAAGCAACGTTAGGCATGTATACTATTAATGTGTAATTATATGAGAGTGTTGAGCCCTTTTTCTCTATATGTTAGGACGATAATCTAAATGAATAAATCTGAAAGTGTTTTCATCCACTCTAACAACACTAGCATAAACAGGTGACCGTTATTTAATTCTATGATACAACATCACATTTTGTAATACCGTCTATGTATATATATATTATACACAGCAAACCACCACAAAAATATTTAAACCTTTTTCATTTGCATATGTATTTCATGAAACAGATTCTAATGAATAACCATTTTGTAATTGTTGTGGTTGCAAGGTTGAACCACAATTAGTGAGGAATACAATGAAGACGCAAACAACACGGAGAATGCAATAATAAGTGTATTAAAGAAAAGGTATAGTTACAGTATGTACAAATGAAGGTGTCGAGTCAGAGAGTCTTGGTGGGAGGACATGTACGCTCTTCGGCGTCACTTCCGGTGGCATTTAGGTAACACACACTAAGATCAACCTAAGCTTGCCCTTTATAGTGTAACGTTATTCGTATATGCAAATGAGTGGTTGCCACCACAACAGTAATATATACTTGTAATTGTGTATTGTCATATTTCTTATATATACGAACAATTGTTGTCGGTATTAAAATATCTGATATTGCCGAGATGCTGAGAACAGATCATACACTTCGATGTAAACCAAAAGGCCAAGTTATTTAACTTAGAGTGGTTAGACACAAGCTCTACGTATTTTTATTTACATCTTTTAAAGGTAGGCTAGACACAAGATCAGGTGTGGGTAGCAAGCGCACTAGGAATAACGCACTCTGCCATACAAAATGCATGCGCAGCCCGTCAGCATTCCCCATACGAGCGCCTCAAGCGAGTAGCAATAAACTTACTATTTCTCAAAGAGAATGTAAAGGAGGGTGTACCTCCGCAAAAAGTAAAGGTTACTGCTCCAGACTTACAGCATGAAACCTCTAAGGCCAAGACGGTTCCGGCCAACAGAGTCTATAATTCATCGGAACATATACTACACTTTTATTATAGTAAAAACTGTCTCCTTAATAAAAGAGTTGATGGTAATCTTAACATGTATTACATTTTATATTGGGGGTGGATAATATAATAGCTGTTCTGTTCTAATGAAACAATCTCACCAGCTACTATCTTCTCTTTTTGTAGATGAGTGCAATATCTGTAATAGCCATGAAGTTATACTCACAGGTATTACCTCCTTTTTCATGAGGCGATGATCTCAGCTATTACCTCCTGTTTTGGGGCCAGTATGTTATATGTTAATGCCTCATGATACCATCCTTCGGATTGCTTCATTTGTCTATAATATATATATATATATATATATATATATATATATATATATATATATATATATATATATAAACATCGAAAGAGGTTGTGCTTATATAATTTCATAAACGACGAACTTTATGAAATTAATGAATAATATATATATATATATATATATACATATTTATATATATATATATATATATATATATATATTAATACATATATATTAATAAATATATAAATATAAATTTAAAATGGGCACTTGACTCGTCAAAACTTCCTTGTTTCTTTTAAGAAACTGTTGTTTTTTGTTAAAATCATAAAAAAAAATTGTTTAGTTTTTTGCTCGAGGATGTTCTTTAGGGTCGTCTGATTAAATGCATGAGTGAAAGATCTTTGTAATTACATACTTCTCAGTTGTGTGTTTATTTGCGAAACAATTGTAAAGTTACATTTAATAGAGGGTAGATCAGCATCAGGGCAGTTCCAACGAGAGAAAAGTGTATATTTAAAAAAGTGAGTGTACCAAAATCTGTAAAAAAAAACTTATTTCAACAATGGTTTATTATTTTATTATTTTATCATTTTATAATTTCGTAATTGTAAAACACATAACTTTCACCCAGATAAGCAACAAGTATGAAAGCCCACACATACACACACGCGAACTGTTAATAGTAAATATATCTGAAGAGAGCATGAAGGCTCGAAACGCGTGATACAATTATCAAATGATGAAATAATTAACAATTTTTGAATTTTCGTTTTACAAATGTTGGTAGCCTCACTTTTTTATATATAAACGAGCGTAGCCGCGCTAACTTGCATACCGGATTGTTCTTTCTGACCCAGAAGTCAACATAAGATCGGAAAATGAAAGTGAAAAAAGAAAATAGAAAAAAAGAAGAAAGAAAACAACAATTTGCTTGTACAAGGGAAACTCTAATTTCCGAAAGCTTAGATTAAAATAAATGGTATTTATTTTTACACATACATTGTTATCGTTTTTTCAACAAAAAAAAATACTTTTACGAAACAATGGTTTATTATATTTCCACCCCTTTCTACTGATTATATATATATATATATATATATATATATATACATACAAAAAAAACTACCTTTTGATAATTCATACAAACTAACAGATACATAATATTTTATACCCTACTTTATATTTAAAATTTAACTATAATAAATCACCTCTTATGGTGTATAGGGACCCTGAGGAGAGGTAGTACCTTTGGCGTTCGTCATGCTGCTCCCTAGCTGTATGGGTGGACGGGTGTCACTGGTCCTCACTCATCCCTTAATCTCTCACGTGCTGGCTCCAAGTGCCATACCCCGGTAAACCGCTTCAGCTGGCGGGCTAAACGACGTGAGGGGGTGATGTCGATACAACATCAATGAGCGGATGAACCACTTTGAGGTCAACGGCCAGGGCGGAAGAGACTCATCGCGAGTCCAACGGCCATATATCAGGGGCCAGGGCGAACCCTCATATCACGAGGGACTTCGACCGGGGCTAGCAGTCTGGAGAGGGATGGGCGCCGCTATACTACATTTGCCCAAGACACACTGCATGGAGAAAAAAATGAACATAATACAATCATCCATACCAGCTCGGCCGTCGCACGGGTTATCAAGGGTCGCGCCCCCCGTCTCGCTTCAGGGCGAGGGTGAAAAGTGTGCTACTGATGCAACAACGAGAACAACGACAACAACGAAAATAAGAGGAAGAGACAATGTCAGTATAGCCAATGGAATGTCAGAACGCTTGCCCAAACAGGAAAGCTGCAAGAACTCATAAATGGGCTGAAGGGTTACACATGGCATGTTGTCGGACTATGCGAAGTCAGATGGAAGAATATCGGTGAACACTTTACAGATGATCACAACATGCTGTACTACAGCGGTGAAGTGGATTAGCACATAAACGGAGTAGGCTTTCTCGTCAATAAAGCCGTCAAAGACTCAGTACTCGGGTGCCATCCAATATCCAGCAGGCTCATCGCCATTCGCCTTGGAGCAACACCATTCAACATCACAATAGTACAAGCCTACGTGCCGACAACTGAGTACAGCGACGACCAGGTGGTGGAATTCTACGCTCAACTACAGGAAACCATCGACAAGGTGGATAAGAATGCCATTCTCATCATTCAGGGAGACCGGAACGCCAAAGTGGGTGCAGATGCACTCGAAGATCGGAAAAACTACTGCGGCCCCTCCTGCAACGCAACAGCCAACGAGCGCGGTTTGCGCCATCTGGAATTCGCTAGCTACAATGACATGGTGCTAGCAAACACTCTTGGTGAGCACAAGACTTCAAGACGATGGACGTGGCATGCCCCCAACGGATCACATCACCAGCTTGATTATATCATGGTACAGAGACGGTGCAGATCGGGAATCAACAGAGCCAGGTCAAGAGCATTTCCAGGAGCGGATGTGGGAAGTGATCATGACCTAGTGATACTGAAGTTCAAGGTACAACTAAAGAAGCTCAATAGGCCAAAGAACACTAGATTAAAGTTCAATTTAGACAGACTGAAAGATCCCGACATACTCGAAACCTTTCAAGCAACAATTGGCGGTAAATTTGCTGCTCTCCTCAAGCTTGAAGAAGATACGCAAGCACTGATCACCAAATTCAACAAAGTGATGACCGAAACAGCGAACGAAGTCTTGGGGAAACAGCGCCGGAAAACTCAACCATGGGTCACAGACGAAATCCTCGATATGTGCGACTCTACGAGAGAGCTCAAGAAAACCAAGAACTCTGAAGAAGGAGTGATAGCATACAGAAAGGTCAACAAGCAAATCCGGAAAGGAAGACTGAATAGAAAAACAATGCATTTCAGTCGAAGAGAACCTAAACAACAACAATAGCAAGAAGGCTTTCCAAATAGTGAAAGACCTGACGAAGCAGAAACCATCAAGAGCCAACACTATCCACGACAAAGAGGGCCGATGCCTAACAAAAAATCAATGCATCCTGAACAGGTGGACAGAATACTGCTCAGAGCTGTACAACAACCAGAACAACGGTGATATCAGTGTTCTAACCAGTCAGGAGTCAACGAACAGTGATGACCACCCAATCCTACGGGAAGAAGTAGTACATGCTATTAAATCGTTGAAAACGGGAAAAGCAGCAGGAGTAGACAACATCCCAGCCGAAATGATTAAGAAGGGAGGAACAACAGTAACCGATATCCTAACACAAATCTGCAACAAAATCTGGCAGACTAGAGAGTGGCCGTCAACTTGGACACAGTCATTCATCATCACGATTCCCAAGAAAGGTAACCTACAGCTGTGTCAAAATTACAGGACCATTAGTCTTATCAGCCATGCCAGCAAGGTAATGCTGAGGGTCATTTTGAAGACTTAGACCACAAGCAGAAGAGATCATCGCTGAAGAACAAGCTGGATTCCGTAGGGGTAGAAGCACCACAGAACAAATCTTCAATCTACGAGTTCTGAGCGAGAAGTACAGACAAGAACAACAATAATTATATCATGTATTTGTTGATTTCAGGAAAGCCTTCGACAGGGTCTGGCATGACGCACTGTTGTCAACAATGAAGAAATACAACATGGGTCAAAAAATGATCAAAATAATACAGGAGATGTATACTAAAGCCACAAGTGCAGTTCTCGTTCAGGGTTCAGTGAGGGATTGGTTTCACACTGCGGTTGGTGTTCGCCAGGGCTGTCTGTTGTCGCCAACACTCTTCAACATCCTCCTTGAACGAATCATGTCAGATGCCCTGGATGATCACGTGGGCACAGTCAGCATTGGTGGACGAACCATCACAAACCTCAGATTTGCCGATGACATTGATGGACTTGCCGGAAATCAAACAGAACTTTCTAATCTAGTGAGCCGCCTCGACAGAACATTCACGAGGTACGAGATGGAGATCAATGCTGAAAACCGAAGCTGATGACGAATAGTGGACAACCATTATCAACAACGATAACAACCAATAGCCAAGAACTGGAAACCGTAAACCAGTTCAAATACCTTGGCGCTATACTCAGCTACAAAGGATCCAAGACTGAAATCCTGGCAAGAGCAGCACAAACGGCAGCAGCACTTGCAAAACTAAAATCAATCTGGAAAGACGGAAACATTAGTCTCCGTTTCAAACTGAAGCTGCTGCATACACTAGTATTATCCATCTTTTTGTATGCATGCGAGTCATGGACCTTGACAGCCGAGCTCCAAAGAAAAATCCAAACGGTAGAAATGAGATGCTACAGAAGAGTGCTTGGCATCTCGTACTCAGACCCTGTCACAAACGAAGGAGTTCGCGCGCTCATCAACGCAACTCTGAACAACTACGAAGATTTGCTGACAACTGTAAGAAAAAGAAAGCTTGGATGGTATGGTCACGTGACAAGGGGCAGTGGTCTCTCCAAAACCATCCTGCAGGGAGCAGTGCAAGGCAAGAGAAGGAGAGGTAGACAACACAAAAGATGGACGGACAACATCAAAGAGTGGACGGGCTACAACTTCGCTACAACGCAGTCCATTGCCATGACCGTCAGAAGTGGAGACAGCTGGTGTGGAGTTCATTGGTGCAGCGCCCCTACGACCCAGGAGGGGGTTAAGGGACCAAGTCAAGTCATGATGTATAAAATAAGTTGATAACTAATCAGGCACGCTTGAAATGGTGTCTGATACTTTAATATAGATTAATCTTTAGCGATAAATATCGTCTATACTAATTAGTGTATTACCCTAACAAACCATAATACAGTTTTTAAGTATAAGCATCCCACATGTAAACAGATTTATCAAGGCATCCGTGAATTCTTTTAACGGCTTGATTGAGGAAGTGTCCATCGTTTCCACATCCACAATATGATATCGAAAAAGTCTGACATTTCAGAACACCGCCATTACGGGAATCTGAACAACACATTAACATATCGATTCCAGATGATCGCTTTCTTCTAAAATTGTAATTCTGCGAAGGCGTTTGACATGTATTGATAACTTCCGTGAGTATGACCTGTATATGACCTTGATCAATCTAGGGAACGTTTTTAATAGTTAAATTCTGAATAATATCAGATACGAAATGTTATTTAGTTATGATAGACAAGAGACGAGCCTAGGTTCGTATGTTGCACAGCAAAAACGGATGCATGCAATCGATCGATTTAGCCTTGTGTTGAGGTTGCAGTTCTTGGATGATATATTATTTTTAAGTAAGTTTATCCAAAACATAAACTCTTAAGAGAATAACTCTTTGTTATGTAACGAACTTAATTTTGTTCAATTTTATCAAATCTATTGTAAAATTAAGCACGTTTTCTTACTATATCAATATTTATTCTCGCTGCCTAAATATTTAATTTTGCAGACCTTTGCAAATTGAATATTTAGCAGGACCCGAGCACGAGTAGAGATCACCGATTGACATTAATCTGTCGTCTTATCAAAAATAAAACAAAAAATAATTTGTCGGTCAGAAATTCAGAAAGATGGTTAAACTTCTGAAGTAACTCACTTATACCGCGTGGTGAACGTTATTAGTCATGGCACTGAATCGAATTTTTTACAGAGTTTTATACTTACCTAATCAGCGCTGTATGACGGCTCGTCTACGAATGGCGCGTTTTTTTCTTGATGTGAAATAGAAGAGTTACACCCTAGAACATGAGTATGTATATGTATCGATCACGTGTGATGCGTAGAAATTCCCATCTATAATACATATGCTAAATGAAAATCGACGAAAGGTGTGTTAGCACTTGAAGTGCTGGTATCATTTAACGATAAAGATCAGTGTTTAATTACATGTTGATGCGAAAAGTGTACCACGTTATAATTTCCAGCCGAGAATACATTTTGCTCTATGTTCTTTTCTTTATTCATATTAGTATTGAAACAGTACTAATATCCGATAAACAGCACAAATAAAGTCACATTGAGCTCGTGATACTTTTATGAAAAACATAAGATATCTTACTGCCATAAAATATTCGAAAATAAGGAAAAATCTAACCCCCTTAATCCATGCATTTTCAAAGATTAATTCTTCTCACCAAGGGACACAGACAGCATTGCATCTATATCCGATAGAATAAAAGCTTAAAGATATGAATATATATATATATATATATATATATATATATATATATATATATATATATATATTGTAAGTGTAATCAATCCCAATAAATTATGTTAAATAAAAAATATAGATATTTAAACATTTAACTGCTATTAAATATAATGCATAGTATCTGGATGTTAGTATGTTTAATATTTACATCCTTCTCTTTTTTAAATTTAGAATTATTCATTAAATACGGTATTGCCCTAAATATGGTCCTTTTAGACAAAGATTATTTCTCTCTCTCTCTCTCTCTCTCTCTCTCTCTATATATATATATATATATATATATATATATATATATATATATATATATATATACATTCAAATCTTTATATTACCAGTAATAAATGCATCACTGCTCATTATCATTTGATGACAACAATTTATGTTTGAAAATACATGGATACAGGATTTGAGATGTATCTTTCTTTACCAACTTTTTATCATTTCGATAAAATGTGTAATGTTTCAACTTTTATTTTATCATTAATGTTCTTAATGTATTGCTCTATTTAGTGTATTGAGCTTGCCAGTATCACGATAGGTAATAATTTAAAGATTCAACATTTTTCTTAAAACACACATTCATTGTAATATATATATATATATATATATATATATATATATATATATATATATATATATATATATATATACTAGCGAAATTACGCGCCATTTGGGCAGCAATTAACTTGCGGTAGTCTTATCTACAGAGAAGAAAATATATAATGTTCACATTTCAATTATTTGAAGAAAGATGGAAACAGGGTGATTGTCCTTTTTTATATATTCTAATAATGAGATTTGATTGTGTATAAGTATAAAAATGATTTTTTCATGATGTAAAGATTTAAAAAAAGACCGGTGCGATTGTCAAGAATACCCACCATAAATGGGGTTTGACAAAATAAAATTAAAAAACAAATGACTGCTACTAAATACACTACCTGATTTCCTATGTTTTTGTTTTGTAAATGTGTTTATTGCATATAACTTTATAATTCGTCCAAATACGATCCTTTAATGTTTAAATTGACGAATGCATATACAAATAGTAAACTTACAACTGTCCTAATCTCTTTAAAGTTTACTTTTCTACTGGATTGGTTGGGGAAAATACCAAAAAAATCATTAGAGTTCGTTAACGGTCGGCGAATGACTGTCAACCATCTTTGCTTTTCACTAAAAAGTTATATATTTGTCCTATCTTTTCAATTGAAATAAAATAAGTCAACCACTTTAAAGTATTTTTAAACACAAACACATAAACAGGTAGAAAAATGCATTTATTGCATTTGGTAATAGTTATTTGTTTACTATTAATGTTTTGTGCACCATTCTGTACCATTGGTTATTATTGACAATCGCAAAATGCAGAACGTCAGATGGACAAATAAAACAAGTATATATTCCTGAGTGATTTAAAATGATGACTTTTTATTTTTCGCCTTTATGATGAAATACAGAAATATGAAACCAAACTTTATCACGATTAAACAAATATTTTTCTATTTCTTTCTTAAATAGATTTCTTAGTATTTTAATGGCAACTATAATTCTTATTTTCAAAGTAATAATCATCATTATCAGCATCGTTGTCGTCTTTGTCGTCAACAACAACAACACAAACGGAATGTTATCTTTCGAATTTAAAAATACTTTTTAATGTTAAACGTGTTTCTATTAAATCGTTGTAATCAATATTATTATAACTAATAATATTAGTGTTGCTACGAAGAAAAGTATTACATGTATGTCAGGAAAGTGGAGTACTAAAAAGCGAAAATATTGTGCAGAATATTAATTTATTTTAATGTTAATAAAATTATCATTCAAATGAAGCATATTGGTGAAAATATTTTTGGGTATTTTATGTAATGTGTTAATGTAAAATCTAAGGAATTAATTAATAATTTAATTAATTAATTAAGCTTAACGTGTTCGGACATGAATAATATCGGAATAACGAAAACACTTCCGCATTTATTAATTAAGAAAACAGAAATAAAATACCAAACTTTACGCCGATTTTTGACACAGCTAGTCAATTTTCTTGTTTTATTTTTGAGAAAGAAACGTTGCTCCTCTCGAAGTTATTAAAGTCTCTACCATTCCGGGCCCTTAAATGTTTAACAGTAAGCCCATCAATTTTACAATTTACCGTCTTTATATTGAAATATTTAAATATAAATGAATTGATCTGAGATTTGTCATGTATTTTTGTTTATTCTTATTCCACGTTCCGGTTTTCAACATTGAAATGTTTACTTGTTTACTAGCAATGCTTCAAGAAGACTATCATTTCCTTTGAAATAGTGTTCTATTTTTGTCATTGAAAAAAAGTTTAGATTCAGGGAGTCCTTATTGTTATCATTAATGACAAATGTAATGCTGATGTTCATAGTCATAATATTCGTTATCATCACCATAAACATCATCCTTGTTCTCGTTGCCAGCAACAACGAAAAAACGGAAGTTATCTTTCGAATTTAGAAAATAATCATTTTGAGTGTCAACCTTATTTTAATTGTTTTAATTGATATCACTACTATTATTATGATTAATAGTAATATTTAGAAAAGTACTTATTTAAGAAAAGTGGCGTACAAAAATAAAAATTAATCGCACAGAATATTAATTTATTTCAGAGTTTTTATCAAACTATTATTCAAATGAAACCTAATGGTGAGTGTAGTTTTACATTGTTCTTTTGGGTATATATTATGTGTTTGAACATAATCGATGTAAGCCTAACTGGTTCAGATATGCATATAGTCGAAATAAATAGATAAAACTGTCGCATTAATTCATTTATGTGTGTGGGGGGTGACGTATTTGCACACAAGAAGATCACTATTTAATCTTTTTGGATTTTATCCGAAAATTCATAAACCCTGGCGACTTCTTGCATAATTAAACAACTCTTAACTTCCGTACTCTGTAGAGCTAATTCAGTTGATTATTTTCTGATCTAACTCATACACGTGTTTCCTTTTGACCCTTTAACACTATGTTGATTCAAACATTCTTTGAAACTCATCAATTGTTATGTCAGCATTTAGAGGAATAGTGAGGCATTATTTCAGCGTTGGTATCTTATTTACGTACGTATTTACGGAGATTACCAACAGCTTCTAATTAGATGACAACAATGAAAAAAAAACGACGTTATTTACTTAATGCTCATATATAAATTGAGACATCTCAGAACGTGTCTGAATCAACATAGGGTTCGGTTGGCAAAAGAAATACACATATATATGAGCTAACACCGATTTTCAAACATAAGTCAATCCTGGAACTAAGTTCTTGTTTTACATGTAGTCGTCAACATTTGTAATTTTGTTAACATGATTCTTATATACATGTTTGTTTTATCAGCTTTCTATTATACTATTTTGATGGGGTCAGTGTTCGTCTGCATATTATTTTGAATTAATCGATTTTATAATTGAAGTTAAATATCAGATTCTTAATTTAAAATTAGTCAACATTTTCACAATGCAATATCTCGTTTTCTTTACAATTAGATACATTAATTACAATACTACAGGCTGATAAAACTCAAATGAATACACGCAGGTACCCTGCCTTCAAGCACACCCCTCAATGAGTTCCAAGCCTTCCATATAGTTGGCGCTACAAAAAAAAATACTCGATGTTTTATCTGGTTTTCTTTACAATAAGATACATTAATTACAATATTACAGGCTGATAAATCTCAAATGAATACACGCAGGTACCCTTTCTTCAAGCACACCCCTCAATAAGTTCCAAGCCTTCCATATAGTTGGCGCTACAAAAAAAAATACTCGATGTTTTATCTCGTTTTCTTTACAATTAGATACGTTAATTACAATATTACAGGCTGATAAATCTCAAATGAATACACGCAGGTACCCTGCCTTCAAGCACACCCCTCAATGAGTTCCAAGCCTTCCATATAGTTAGCGCTACAAAACAAATGCTCGATGTTTTTCTAAATCACTATCTCTCTTATAGCACGGGTCAAAATGTTAGTACAATTGAATAATTAGTTTACAAATTACACTCATTTAAGTGAAGCTACTGTTTAACATTTGTTATTCGGACATCGTTTAAGAGGTTAAATGCTGACTATGACAGTGGTTGTACAGACACAGATGTGGCTGAAATTTCCGACCGTCACGATGTTGCAACTGTGCCGTAAAACATTAGAAAATGTCAACAAACTTAGTTTTTTCCGATCGTAAATTGAAATTTCATGAGATACCAGATGAATTACACATATCAGAAAACCACGTTGTCACCATTTCGCAGTTTCATGTATAACTGAAAACGCCGGTGCCGGGCTTTCTTACAGTCGATTAGAAATATCCATGTTACGACGATTCAGAGCGTCGTTTGCATCTGTTTCACCGTAGTAAAATAGAGTTTTAGATTTGTGTTTGTGTGTGTGTGTTTTTTTTTGTTTTGTTTTACAATATATAAGCTCTCCTCGTTATTTAATGACGGATTCGGCGATTTTGTTGAAAGTTTTCAGCTTGAAGTTTTGTACATAATCAAGTATTCATTTACGGTATTTGGTTGAGTGAAAAGGAAAAAAGGAGACGAAGGGATAGGGAGGGAAATTGTTATGGGCGGGAGGGAAATCATTTTCTTCTTCGTTTGATATTTTGCAGAAAATAATTGAGGTTTTGAAAGAGAAAAAGTACAAAAAATCTATCTTTGGTGCATTATAGGTCAGGAAGCCAACATATTCAGAGAGCTGGTAGCACCCTAATAGTGTGTTTGCATCAATAGATTACAGATTATGAGACATGGGCCAACACCTTATTCCCTAAAAAAAAAAACGGCAGCTAGCTGAGTAGACAGCATCATGGGAAAAGCGGCAAAACGACAAAAGACGAACACGAAACAGGTATGGGTTTAACCTATATATTCTCGAATGTGCAAGGTATTTTGTCAATCCATTATATTAAACAAAATGTCAATAGCGAATATTATATTGCATTATTGGTGTAGTTGACAGAAAGAATCACCGGAAATGGGATGCAAAAATGATCGCTAACCTTATATACACTCTGTAACAAGTCGTTTGCAACAACGCCTAAACACATTAATTATGCTTTGAATTGTTGCCGCACACACTCTATTCCCTAGATATAGTCCATACGACTACTTGCTGTTTGCAAACCTCAATTTAACTAAGAAATAAGGACAACCCCTTCTAGAAAACAGACATCGAATAAGTGTATCGGATTAGAAAAAAAACAATGTTAATGAATCAAGTTGAATTTTCTCTTAAAGCTGTTGTTTTATTAGTTAGACTTGCAATCTATTGAGTTATGTGCTTGTATAGTATGTCTCCATAAGTAGCATCACATATTATTAATTTAAATTAGGTAGTTGTATGAAAATAATATATATATATATATATATATATATATATATATATATATATATATATATATATTATCTGTCATATATTATATTCTTGTGATTTTTCAAAACTTAACAAAATATATTTTTATAAGCATTTCCAAGAATTTCTTTATTAACTTAGGTATCAGAATAATGCAGATATTTAAAAATTAGTATATTTAAAGGATCATTTTTTTGGAATCGGTAAAAATATTAAGAAAATAGTAATAACATAAAACCATAATTCTATGCTTGACTAAATATAGTTATCACATTAAAATTCAAACATAAATGTTTTAACCTGTTAAACAATAAGTGTAAACAATTACTATTTATTTTGTTTCCCATATTGGCAATAATCGTTATTCTCCTGCCAAATACAAAATAAGGGTTAATATCGTCTTTTACACTGACTGCGTGTACAAACACATCGGCTTCCCATGCTAGCTAACTAATCATTTCTCGCTGTTTATTTTTGTTCTTTATCTATATTTGACTTTTTGCGTGATTCTATTTAATATGTTGTTTTTTCATTCTTTTCTGCTCATTTCTCAAAACAGAACACTCCAAGTTATTTGGAATTAATCCGATATCCATTTATAGATGAAACTATTTCTGTTAGAATCAGAGAACTCGTCACGTATAAATACACCGCGGCGGGCCAAGTAAAAATTACACACGTTTATTGAGAACTAGATTTCCATGCGAATGATTTTCTCACTGGGAGAGATGGCTTTTAGACTACAATTGTGGGGGAAAAGAATTCTCCAGACATCAGATGTAAATCTCATAATGTTATAATCGCATTTCGGCTGTAATTTCACGTGCCACTAAAACGGTTGGTTGGCAGATTAAAATGTTATTCCAAGAGAAGCAATTGTTATTGTTAGAATATTAAGACTTTGGTAAGATCCCCATCTACGATATATTGCTTATGATGGACAGGAGTACCGAGATATAGTGAGTGGAATATCATATTGAAATTGGAAGTTAGAAAATCGCATAGAGTAATTAAGTAATTAAAATATAAAATTATCTGAACTAAAATAATGGGGGTGACCATTCTCGTGATTAGGGAAAATAATGACAGATAACATAAATGAGACTTTCAATAAATTGCCTTTCTGAATATATACTTTCTCGCCACACGGGCAGTTGTAAGAAGAAAAGCCTTCAATAACAAAATCTATCATTTTTTTCCTAAACCATTCATTAAAAATTGCATCATCAGGTTCAATCAATGAATAATCATGTTTGTCTAATAACCTTATTTTAAGAATGAACGTAATCGATCCAAATATAATTGTAAGAATTAATTTACAAAGATATATCATATTTATTCGCTGATGTGTTTATAGAATTAAACTAATTAAAAAAAACCTATGCTAATCAGTCAATCAGATATTTTTGTCCAAAACTTTAGAATACAGTTGTAAAATCAGGTAGCATTCAAGTAAATATGATTGTAAGTAGAATGCTAAATCATCTTTGCTTAAAAGTGTCCATCATCTTAGGAATGCGCTCAAGAAACATTATATAAATATTCTCTAGAATACTGATGCTATAGCCATTTGACGTTGTATTTTGTCATTTTTGTTTTCATTATTATCTGCTTTTTTATATCTACTTACCATTTTCTCTCAAACATTTTCACTTTTTCATTTTTTTTTATTGGTTTAAAGAAATGGAGGAGTGTGATTGAGAGCAACCTCTTTAAGCATGGATACATTTCGCTAGCCTTATATAGTGAGATATTTCGTGTCTATTGTATCTAGATTAGAATATTATGTTTACTGTAATTCATTTTTTGTATTAGGGTTTAAGTACTTTTTAATAAATTTAATATATTATTCTAATTACTATTTAATAAAACTCAATGTGTATTCATTAGTAAAAAATATATAAATCCGTTTCGTCACACAAGAGTAAGCGAATAAAAAACCTGCACTTTCATTAACATTTTAATTCGTGAGAGACAACGAAAAAGACATCGCAAGCCAGACAACGTCCTTCGCCAAAAATGAGTTTGAAAATAAGTCTTATACTCTGAATGAAAAGTCAAAGATTGTTATTTTATCTTTAGATAATCTGAAATGATAGAGATAATTTATACATGACTAAATTACAGGCGTAACCTTATGATTTTATATGACTCTTCACGCAAACAAAAACAACTCTAGTGTTGACAAAAGGCGTACACAAGTATAATACATTGCCCATGATGTTAACTTGTTTTATTTTATTACACATTGCATTATAGTACTGATTTGCAGGAGACAATAACATGTAGATAGATGAATTAGATAAATACATCAGATAGTAACGTTATTTAAGAACGTGCAATGAAAGTGAAAGAAAAGCAACACTTGTTTACCCTGATTGAAACTGATCCACACAATCAGATAACAGCATGTTCAGTAGTTATTAATAAATAGATGTTAATATGAGGCATTACTTTTAAAACACTTTTTTATTTTTAGGTCACCTACATTACTTTAAACTTCCCTTGATAGCAAGGACTGAATAAATTGTATGCTCAATCTCGTCGAAAAGTGTTGAACACTTTTACAAAAAGTTAGGACAAAATCTGAAAAATTAAAACTATACTTTTGTTTCAGTATGAAATGATCTCGAAAATACGTATTAAATAAGATTTTAGGAGTGTTTTATCTGCTTTTCATTTGTGTTATTGTTATATTCGAACTGAACTTCAAAGGAGACTGCAATAAAACTACAAAATAAACATTTGTTTAATATAAAAGAATATTGTTCTTTAAAATGTATTGATTAATTAATACTAACATTTTTATAAAAACTAGATAATTCACTAAAGTTTCCAGGATATTTTTAATCATTGTCTTTCATTTTTCAGTTAAAAATAAATTATTATCACTTTCATCATTGTGATTTTTTCATTTGATTAATCACAAGAATAAGAATAAAAAATATATAGGTTACGGAAGTATTAATATTTTTTGAAATTAAAACAAATCTGCACTTACTTTTGTCCATATCAATTTGAAATAATACCACTTTTTTCTATCGGCTTGAAGAAGTCAAACTTTTGTTGAATGCTTATTTATATTGTCTTTTAACAAATTCAGAAGGTTTACAACTTTGTTTATTTGTGAAACATTGTTCTATGCGCCCACACATATAAGAGAGACTGAATTCATGAATGTGTGCAACTTAGATGTATGTAGTGTCAAAATATTTATGTGTATCTTGCTATGTGCATTTAACATGAGGAACTACACTATATAAAGCATCAATTGTACTCTTCCTCACCATCGTAGTTGCAGTAGAAGACTAGTAGTGTCAGAGCTTAAAGTGCCGTTCCTGACAGGGAAAGCCTTTCTTGTAAAAGGTGTTTTTTTTTCTTGACAGATTTGACACTCATCTGAATTAGAAAGCAACCGGGTAACAGACGTATGGTGCACACACTAAGGCGAATAACATATCAGGATTTGTTGTACCCTGGTCATCTCCGGATTTACGTATGGTTAGCATTTATGTTTCAGAAGAGAAACAGCGACTCCGTGGATGTAGATTACAGCGTTGTATCTGGGCGTGTTACACCGTTATTTCCTTGCGTGTTCTGTATCCAAACCTTCCCCAACTTTGTAAAAAATCACTCATATTTGCTGCATATATAACGAGTGGGGCTTAATACACACCAGACAATTTGTTAGGTATGATACCGTCGAGCAATCTTTCTGGTTTCAGGTGGCAATCCGTGGAGTATTTCCCCGATTGTTCTTAATTCGGCAATTTTTTTCGAGCGCTTTGGACTTTCTTAGTCGTCTTCAGGATTAGTTTATTTTGTTTTAAATAAAAAGGCTTGAGTTAATGTTTTATACGTATCTTTAAGGGCAAATGCAAGAAAAGAGAGTGTGTGTGGTTGAGTTCATTTACTTCTATCGTTTGTGTATTTGTCGAAAGCGCTCGAGAAAAATGGCCGCATTAAGAACAATCAGGGAAATACTCTACGGACTACTATCTGAAACCCAAAGAAGGTTTACAAACGAGAAAGTTCCGTGACGTTCAACAACGCTTGCTGGGATATGTGTTAAAATTATCATTGTTAATAAGCTATTCAGAATTGGCCAATCGGTTAGCGACGTTGGATATGGGTTTAAAAATACTTGTGGTCCAGGTGTGACCGGTAGTGAGTAGTCATATCTCTGTGCTGAAGAGTCCCGATTTAAAAAGGACGAAACGTATACGTACATAGATAATAAACAATAACAAATATTTATATTTGAAGCTCCTCGTAAAAAAGTAGAGCACTGTAAATGGTAGTACTAACACAGCATGACGTCACTTGCTTTATATGCATCATTCCTTCCCTTATAGAATGTGTTAAAATTATCATTGTTTATAAGCTATTCAGAATTGGCCGATCGGTTAGCGACGATGGATTTAGGTCGAAAAATACTTGTGGTCCTGGGTTTCGAATCGTGTGACCAGTAGTGAATAGTCATATCTCTATGCTGAAGAGTCCTGATTTAAAAAGGACGAAACGTATACGTACATAGATAATAAACACTAACAAATATATATATATATATATATATATATATAATTGTATCACAGTCAATAGTTTTCTTCGAATAGCCGGCTGGCTTGTCAGGCCTAGAGTAGACTCAAGACGTTTCCACGAATAATAGCCAAGACAGTTCGCGATTGTCTCCGCGTCAGTAATAGACCAAGGCTGCCGAGGAAGATCTAATCACTCAATTCGTTTTCACTGTATAACATATGTAGGTAAGTTACAAAAAATAGTTATAAGAAAAAACAGATATTTTGTTTTGCTTATTAATTTGACAAAATAGGTTTTTAAAAATAAATTGAATTTTCTATTTTAATATGTATGCGTAATTTTCTAGGAGAAAAATACGATTATTATGTACCTTCCTCATACGCCAAAAGCGAGATAATTCCTAACGTGATCAGATATTAACTTGAAGCATTAGTACGATGTGTAAAACTAATGAACACCCAATAGAAGTGGAAATAAAGACCCCTCGTCCTCTGGTCATCTCATAGTAGTGTGCACCCCTGCGTGTGTCTAGCTAGACCGGTTCAATAGTGAACCCGAACAGTCATTGACTAAGGAATACGGCGTTGTGTTTGTGCTTTTGCAACCACAACTCCTTTGCATTTTCTTAGCTTAATCTTACCCGACTTCGTATGCACAAGTGAGCTGTTCTGCTATGGGTGTCGGTGGTAAAAAATGTTGCACGTATAACGAACAGCAACCACCAACAATTAAGACCATTATGTAGAGCAGACATATAAATGCATGATATATGTGTGCTTTATGCCAAAGTCATAGTAAGTTACAAACTATTTTTTCTAGAAGAAACTGGCATTTTGTTTTATTTAACAATGTTTTTATATTTCTATTTTTTTATATGAAAATAATGATTGTGTATGTCATATGCATGTATCTCTTTACTAAGTGCTGCATCATACTAAATTGGTATTTTGTTACTCTTAACAATTTTACAAAAGCTATTTTGTGGTGTAAATAAATGTAATTGTCTATTTAGATATGTATGCATAATTTTGTAGTGGCAAAATATGATTTTTATGTAAGTATCTCTTCGTTAAGAGCGAAATCATACCTGGCATGATCAGTAAAACACTTTAAGTATTACTATTCATTTAAACCAAACGAAAGCTTATTTTCAGATAACTTTCATTACGAAAGTTATAGGTAAATATATAATCAAATGTGTTTTTTCCTTCACAATTCTTACACATATACTTATGTTTACTTAGTAAGTGTACTTATGTTTTCGTTAGTAGATTACATTCTCCATTTTAATATGTGATTGTATAGTGGCAAAATATGATGCCATGTGTATTCGTTTAAAAGCGATATTATGAGAAACATAAGCAGCTTACTTGAAACATTACTATTTCATGAACTAAAACGAAAACTATTACTTTTACAGGAGACGCATATTATAAAATCAGTAGGTACTTTAATAAGTATTTGTTTACTGAAAACACGTGTTTGTGAACATTCCTTTACAAAATGGGTATGTTTGTCTAATTAAAGTAAATTCTGTATTTCAATACCTATGTATAATTTTATACTTGCAATATGTGTATCTCTCTACAAGCGACAGCACAACAAGTATACACAGCAGCTAACTTGAAGTATTATTATTTTTTAGTATTTAATATTTTATGAACTAAATAAACACTATCACGTTTACAGGATACGCATATTATTAAATCAGTAGTCAATTTAATAAGTAATTTTTCTAGGGAAAACACGTGTTTGTGAACATTCTCTTACAAAATGTCTATGTTTATCTAATTAAAATAAATTCTGTATTTCAATATCTATGTATAATTTTATATTTGCAAAATATGATTCTTTAGTTGCTATGTGTATCTATCTACAAGCAACACCACAACAAGTATAAACAGCAGCTAACTTGAAGTATTATTATTTGTTAGTATCGCATGTAAACACAATGAAACGACTTTTTCAATAGCGGTAGGTTAGATTGGAAACATTAAAAAGCATGCAGTCAGTTTTGTGGTACGAACATACTAGACTCTTAATAAAAAATGATTCTTAAATATTTGTCCTATATTTCGTTACCTTCACCATGAATCTAGCTTTTTTATCATAAAGTGTCATTATTTTATGATAACGTTTTTTGTATTTTTACCTAACAAGTCAAAACTCCGCCATTTGTTTTCGTTTTGCCTTATTGTCCAACAGTAAGTGCTCTATGTGGGATTTTATTGTCACATATCAATTATTTTATCAGGAATGTTATCTTTGGTTTCTTTATCACACGTCTTTCGGTTTTTTTTCGACGATTCCTGTTGACCAATCACCACGTGTTTTTCTTATCTGTAAACTGTTTTCCCTGAACGTCCGTCCTTCACACATTAGCGATGAGACGACTGTAATCTCCATCTAAACAAGACCCACTGTTTGTGTCACTTATGCTATTTCATATGACGCTTTCTGAAAACGTTTTAGCATTTTAAGTGATGGTTGTGTCATCTGCATAAATGAAGAGAGATGACTTAGAATGGGTTTAGGGTGATCATTAATGCATACAGGGAAGATATGTGGGCCTAGAATGGATCTCTGAAGCACGCCGACATTCATACTATGTGTTTTAGGCTTCTCTCCATCAACTGTATCAGTGTACACACAACATAACAAGACTGGATCAGTGTACACACAACATAACAAGACTGTATCAGTGTACACACAACATAACAAGACTGTATCAGTGTACACACAACATAACAAGATTGTATCAGTGTACACAAAACATAACAAGAATGTATTAGTGTACACACAACATAACAAGAATGTATCAGTGTGCACACAACATAACAAGACTGTATCAGTGTACACACAACATAACAAGACTGTATCAGTGTACACACAACATAACAAGACTGTATCAGTGTACACACACTATAACAAGACTGTATCAGTGTACACACAACATAACAAGACGGCATCAGTGTACACACAACATAACAAGACTGTATCAGTGTACACACAACATAACAAGACTGTACCAGTGTACACACAACATAACAAGACTGTATCAGTGTACACACAACATAACAAAATGGTATCAGTGTACACACAACATAACAAGACTGCATCAGTGTACACACAACATAACAAGACTGTATCAGTGTACACACAACATAACAAGACTGTATCAGTGTACACACAACATAACAAGACTGTATCAGTGTACACACAACATAACAAGACTGTATCAGTGTACACACAACATAACAAGACTGTATCAGTGTACACACACCATAACAAGACTGTAGCAGTGTACACACAACATAACAAGACTGTATCAGTGTACACACAACATAACAAGACTGTATCAGTGTACACACAACATAACAAGAATGTATCAAACCAATCAAATTGTGTGATGGCTGAGAGAAAACATTTGCAGATAATCAAGTTAAATTTTATTCCAAACATTATTAAAGGCATTTTGTGATTAATTACATTTTAATACTAAACCCATGTTTGATTTAGATTCTAAAGTTGATTTTCTAGCATATTGGTCCATGTTTCAGGAAAAAAATATTTAGATTTAATTTTTATTCATGTGTTATTTCACTCGAAAGATTTTAAACATTAAAACATATTTGAATTATGCCATATATATATATAAATATATATATATATATATAATATTTGTTATTGTTTATTATCTATGTACGTAAACGTTTCGTCCTTAAACCCGGACTCATGAGCATAGAGATATGAGTATTCACTACAGGTCATGCGATTCGAAACCCCGACTACAAGTATTTTTCAACTCAAATCCGACGTATGTAACCGCTCGGCCAATTTTAACCAGCTAATAAACAATGATAATTTTAAAACTTTATCGGCGGTCTTAAGCATTCTACTTCTTTTTAGGGAAGGAACGATGCATTATAAAGCAAGTGACGTCATGCTGTTAATACTACCATTACAGTGCTCTACTTTTTTTAGGAGCGACAAATAATATAAATATATGTGTGTGGGTGGGTGAGTGTGTGTATGTATATATCAATGATAGCAGCAGAAGCCAGTATAAACTAAGTAGCTTAGTATGAGAATATATTTATCTATCCAAATATCTCATTGCATTGAGCGTCAGGCTTAGGGTTCTGTTTTAATTGTATTAAATAAGGCAAAGTAACCTTATGCAAAATATTAAGTGATTATTCCATATTTTCCCGAGGACTACAAAGCGTAAACCACTCAATAATAGCTGAGAATAAATTCGGCAACTTTATAAAATACTCACTAAGGTTCAGCTTAACCAGCTTCCCTGTAAAAGAGAAGTCTCTATAGAATATCATCTTCACAAGCGGTCCCACGTTGTAAGGGGGTATTACTTAGCGCGCCTTGTATTCTCAAACGGTCATTCATTCGATATTGAGCACGTTCAACATCGATTAACATCGATCATCTAAGAGGAACGTTGTTTTTATGGGATTATGCAGTATCGGAATCTATACGTTTTATCATTATTATTACTACCAGTATATTAGCATTTTATCTGCTATAGGAAATGTTTATTTGCAAGAGCTGCTAAGGCTTTTGTAAGTGCAATTTTGTCCACTTGTTTTGTCGGCTAGACGTGTTTTTTTATAAACAGTAGACAAATCATATTACTATTAATATCGTCCTCCTTGCATATCATATATACATGGTGTTGCCTTAAAGGGCATACACAAATTACACAGACAGAAGGAAATTAACACGAAATTTAATTTATAAAAGTACACCAGTAATGGGTTCGCAGAGGTTGCATCTTTATTTCGCTATATTTACATTCTACTAATTGTCCATAATATAGAACCAGAAAGAGTATCTACAGCATGAGAGAGATTATCATAACAACTCGGCATATGTGATGTTAGTGTAACCAATAGTTTTCAGTCTGAAAGTGTGTGTTGTTCCTATTAAAAGAACTTGAAACTTTAGTTGTATTATCATTTTACTAAAGCTCTGTAATGTAACCTTCAACTTCCACAAGTCTTTCAATTAAAAAGTAGTGTTTATCAAATGGGTCATCAGTTGCGCACAGTGTCCATAGACATCAATATAAGCATGCTAGCTCGAATTATTTATGTAATACAATTATAGATCCTGATTTTAAAAAAAAACATTAGAAAAGTATATGTGTATCTAAATTCACCACTATATTATGCTTATTTACTCGAGCGTGTTTTAGTAATATTTTTATTATATTTCTCCAGCTAAAACAATATATTAATTTTGATCCACCATTTTCGATTCTCCTAAACATATACTCCATATAGGTGATAGCAATATTTTTTCTCTCTAATATTTTACTAACACCCTCCCTATCAACACCAGGAAGTAATAAACAACGCATAGTTTTTAAACCTTTTTATTTGCTATTCATATGCTAGTAATTAAGCACCCAATAAAATACGTTTCACACAAATTTAATAGGCGCTCCCTCACTTTCCGCTGATTGTCGATAATATCGGATTAGGTAATTTCTGCCAATTACAAAGAGAGTTATTCTCAATCCGGTGTCTACGAAATACATGAAACGAACATATTAACTTATATATTTCATCGATCTAAAATTGCTGCTACAATCTTTTCAGCTAATCGAATTCACCCATTTCGCTTATGACTCTTCGTTTGCTCCAGATAATCCTTTTAACGTGAGCTATTTACTTTTTATGAGTTTATCTCATTTTTTCATAGTTCACCCTAAACAAGGCAGGCCACCACTGTAGACGTAAGGGGCTACTGAGAATAGATGGGTGAACCTTTGGGGGGGCTCCACCTAAATTAGGAGCTGCGCCGCGAGATGTATGTTTACATTAGTTTTAAATTTCTGCATGTCAGTAACGTCAGGAAAGCAGGGAACAGGGAGGTTGTTCATGAGTTCAGCAGCACGAGGAAATAAGTTTTTGGAATAGAAAGTCTTTCGGCATCTGGGGACCTCCACAATGAATGGATTGGATTTGGCAGATTGTCGGGTTGGTCTAGTGAATTTACGTCGTGGGAGTATTAGAGGAGCAAGCTCATCAGAGTGCAATCCATTGGAATACTTGTAAAACAGGCACACAGGAGCAACATTGCGGTGATGGGACAGGGGCTGGAGCTTGGTGGATAGTGTAAGACCTATCAAGTTAGCGACTCTTTTTTAGACCTTGTCTAAGAGGTAGAGACAAGTAGATGATGCACCAGCCCAGATGTGGCAACAATACTCCATGCATAGGCGGATGGTGGCTTTGTAGAGATATAGAATAATGTCAGGTGTGAGAAGTTTACTTGCACGGTAGAGGGGCCCCACCTTCATTGCAGCAGCCCTGGCAATATCTTCAATGTATTTATTCCAATTCATGTTATCTTTGAAAGTAAGGCCGAGTAGTTTGAATGATTAACTCTCAAGCAGGGTGCTATTTGCCATGACAATCGGTGGTTGTAGAGGTTTCTAGTAGTTGTTGAAGGTAAGTAGCTTTGTCTTTGCGGCATTAAAAGTTACCATCCATTTTTTACGCCATTCCACTACAGACTGGAGGCACTTTTCTAAGGATTCGGACATTGCCTCAGATATGCACGCGTAGGTTTTGCCAACATGACGAGAGAAGAGCGTGGTGTCGTCAGTAAATATTCTTACCTCAGTCGCAATGACATTAGGGAGGTCATGTATAGAAATCCGGAGCAGTAGAGCTCCAAGGATGGATCCCTGAAGTATACCAGCATGTATGCCATGCTGCTAAGAAGAACGGCCATTGAGGGAAACCTGGATCTTTCGTTTTGTTAAGAAAGATTTCATTTTATTAAATATTTGTCCAGTAATGCAATATAAGTGCAGCTTTCGGAGAACCGTTTATGCCAGACCGTGTCAAAGGCCTTGGGTATATCGAACGCTACCGCTCTAGGTTCACCTGTCTTATCCAGTGTATGGTATATGCGTTCAGCGATGACCGTTAGGATATAAGCAGTAGATATTGCTTGCCTTAATCCGTATTGATTATCAGAAAGAAGTTTAGAATTAACTAGGTGCCTGACTATCGCTGGATTGATTAATGAGTCAAATATTTTTGAAGAGATCGGGAGTAGACTGAATGGACGAGAGTTTAGAGAATCAGTTCTATCTTTAGAACTCTTGAAGATCGGTACCAAAGAGGCAATTTTCCAAGTATCAGGGAAACAAGATTCAGTAAGTCATGTGTTGAATTGTTTTGAAACCAGCTCAGCAGAACAGTTCTTTATGACTATTACAGGCTTTGGAGGTGTCAAGGTTTTTTATGATGTCTCTGACTTCGAAAAACAAAATTTACATTATCATAGCCAATAAACATTACAAGGTCACATAAACAAAAATACCTCCGAGCACATATTACATGATTAGTATTCTGTTATTCCATATTCATAACATTATTAAGGTACGGATAACAGTACACATTAAAACATACAATAGCAAAACCACTTCCATGATTGGTAAGTACACTTCTTAATTATATAACATTAAAAATAAACATAACATAATATCAATATTTATAGTTACGAAGCTTGCTACTAGTTAGTGGCTCAGCTTGTGCACTACTTTATCAACCAACAAATATACATTTCATGCGTCCCATCTTTTATGTTGACCTACCTTCCTGATGATCAATGTGGTTTCTTGTATGGTGTTATTTTCACACGAACTTTTTGTGATGGATTTTATCTTTGATTTTATATCAAACGTCTGTCTTTTTTGTCAATTTATGTCAATCAGGCAACACGTGTATTCTTATCTGTACACTTATTTGCAGCATCTATTCTCACGAACGTCCGTGTTTCACAAGTCATCGAGAAGATGGCGTATTTTCTATTGTCTTTATCTGATTCATTCTTAGTCGATGTTGTTATTTGATTTGAAATTCATTCGTAGGTGAGGCATCAATCTTGGAGCTCTATTGAATGTCGAGTCAGTTATTAGTTTTTTTATTACTCGCAGGTCGACTCTGACACGTATTGCTTGTATCTTTATGTGTTCAATCTATGTGTAAAGCAGGTTATCGTGATATATGCGTGGGACTAATTTCAATTTTGTGTGTACGTAAATGTTAATTAATATTAAACTGAGTTCGTACAACGAATATAATTCGTGTGTATATATTTATGCGAATTATGTCTGAATCTATATAGTTATTGTAATTTAAGATATTCCCCCCCGTATTGATAAAACCTAGATGAGAAAAATATATTAAAAAATGAATATATAATGTTAACTTCCCTCTCTTGAGATCATACTTTTGTTCAACTCATACCATCAATGGCGGAGGAATTTGGTAAGGTTGATTGGTATTTTTGAAAGACCTTTTTATCTGGAAGATGTCAAAACGAACTGTTTTCAAAATGTTTGATTAGCAAACGACAAACCGTCCGTTATTCTTTACGGTCAGTAGGACTTACTTCAACATATGTTACTAGTATATTTTCAGACTTGATTTCATATTTAAATATGTATTTACATACAAGTAATAACCTGAAAACTTTGTGCGAGCTATCCACGGGTGTCTTTTAATTTAAGGGAGTTTCGAATTTCGAGTTTCAGTCGTCTCCGACGCGTTACGTGTACATCTAAGTTTAGACAGCATCAAAAATAATCCAATCCCATGGATGTTCAATTTAATAATTTAACATTTTAAAAATTATGAATGAGTTCATGACCACATATATTGAGTAAACTCTGTTTTATGAAGGACGTCAACTTGATGAATATGTGTTCAGTAAGACGATAAAGTATACTTATATTATCTGTTTGTCTGTCCCTTTGTCCAGATCTCAAGCTTTCACTGCATATTTTATTGTATATCAGTAACATAAGGCCTTGTTTAATTGTTTGCAAATCGAAAGGCGTTTCAGCAGAAATGAAGACATAACAACAAGTAATGATTTCTATATAACTTACAATTTATTGCAAGTCTCATGTCGAAATTTTTTTAGTAGTGAAAATAAACTCCGAAAACACAAAGATAGGCGAGCCAGAGGTGGTACGTTTACTAACTCCGATCGCCAAATGGAGTTTTTTTTCCAAGTTCATAGTTGTTTTAATACATCACAAAATATAAACAAATGATGTCTACAAATTTCATTTAAGTTTCCGACTTTGCGATAATCTAAACAATCGCAGTCCAATACAAAACACAACGCTTACCCACATCAATGCCCTACACCATGTTACCATTTATAATTCATATACACTCTCCTGGTTTTAGGTTCAACCCGGGATAATCTAGTTTCAGTTCATATGCGTCCTCATTCATGTGTTTGCCCGTTGTTGGAAACAAACGAAACGTAGACATACCGAACGGTTTAAGTATAATAATTCACAAGATTGATTTCATTTGATGCCCAATTTGTTAGTGATTAGGTATCGCCCATATCCCACTCTAAAATCAATAGTATATAATTGAAAGAAATATTAACTGAATTCGAGTTTTCCAAATTAACTTAAAATAAAATATAACAGTAGTCAAAATAGCAAGGCTATATAAAAGTTTAATGAAAATAAAATATGAAAAATCGACAATTTTATATTATTTCAAAATGTTAATGGTTGATTAACCGCATGCCATACCATTCTCATCTCCGATTTCATATTATAAAGTAAGGATTTGCAGCTCAGCTGGTTTCTAATTGATGGTCAGACATATTTGCAAATTCGGACTAAATAAAAATATCGCTGTATATTTCATTTAGAACAGTTTTATACACATTTATAAGAGGAGTTAGAATTACGTACTAGACACTACCTTCACGTGTCTGAGTTCTCTCTGTATACAGGTGGGTTAGAAAAACCTGACATGACGATACTTACCACTACAAGAAAAATCTGACCAAATATTCAAAATAACTTAGCATTCGCAGCACATATAAAATCTTTTTGGTATAGATATACTATGGCTTATACGAAAAAATAATGCACCTTCTCCAAGTGATGTTATATGAAGTAACAACATTTATACTGGACACTCCACAAGACTTAATTAATGCTTGTCCTTGAATTCGGAAAGACCGAGATACCACAATTAAGATATACTATAACATAGTAAACTGGTGAATTTAGGAGAAGAAAATTTATGTTTTAAACTTCTTTACAACGTTTTCATAAGTAGATCTTAAATGGAACATTCGAATATCTACGTATTTCGACTGAATAAAAATGAAACAAAAAAGAGATAAGTATATATATATATATACATATATGTTAAATACTTTTTTATATCCATGATTTATTTTTACACATTCGACTTTCTCTGACTGTATGGCTCAGTATTCAAGCTGCGAAATGATACACACGCGTCAGGTGGTCGTTTTTGCATAAAATATTCCAATCCTGTAGGCGTTTCAGTTTCCACGTTGTTTTTATTTGGTTATTGGCAGTACTGGACTAAATTAACATGGTACTTAATGGGGCTGGTTATGTAAACACATGTTTCAACAACAAAGCAGCGTGATACATGATATAGTGACTGAATAAAGCCCCAATTTCCATATATGATTACACTCACGCACGTAACTATTTCTCTGCTTCTCTCTATACTAATGTATATGTACATATAAATATATATATATATATAAATATATATATATATATATATATATATATATAAGTAAACATTATTAAATAACATAGAGAGTTTAGCTTAATAAGACTTTTTTTTAATTTTTGCAAATTTCTGAATAGACCATTTAGTATTTCGGTCAAATTAGTGTATGTAATTTCCGTGGGTTAATTGTCCTTACATACATCTACCTTACCGAACTACTAAATAGACTATTCTGAACAAAAAATAAAATAAACACACATATTATAAAGCAAGACTCTTGGTATTATTAATAATGATTGCCTAAATAAAAGTATGCTGCGTAAATGCACACACTCTAAATATATATCGAATATATATATATATATATATATATATATATATAAATCTATATATATATACATATATATAATGTGCGTACATATGTACATACATATATATACATATATATACATATATAATGTGCGTATATATATATATATACATGTATATATCTATAATGAGCGTATATATATATACATATATATACCCATATATTGTGCGTATATATATTTATATATATACATATATATATGTATATATATACATATATATAATGTGCGTATATATATAGATATATACACATATATATATATATATAATGTGCGTATATATATATATATATATATATATATATATATATATATATATATGTAATTAGTAGTCAGACCTTCAATATTAAGCTTACTAGATATTACTGTTTACTAGTATAGCATGTATTAATAAAAAAATAATATTCAGATTCCAGTGATCATATCTTTTTTATCAGCGAATACCCCTATTACTTAAGGAACATTTTGCCATCTATTTAGAGGAAAACGGTATACAGAAGATATCTTACAGCCTCCATTATTTATCAGTAGAAAAGGGTAGAATATCATTTAGAAACGCTTTTAAAAACAATTACATTTTTAAATGTTACCTTAGGGAGAACATTTTCGAAACAAAATACGTGTTTACATACAGAACAAGCACATCGTTTAATCCCTTTAACGCTAGTAGAAAGATACGCTTGTATTCGGTTTCTTATTCTGAAGAGATGTGGTCGTTCTACGACAAACATAACAAATATCCTTAATCTTTCAACACACCAATTCACAAGCACTGAGCAATATGTATTGTCTTATGGCTTGGAATTCTGTATTCCACCCATATCCATCAAACGTGAAGACATCTTCTCGGAATTTGAGGTTTTATTATCACAAATTTCGAAACTGTCCCCGTCTTCAGTCGACCAGCCCTTTAGCGTTGAGGGCAAGACTTAATTATCTTGCCTACGCTGTTGCAGGCACTCTCGTTGACCGCTCTAACTTCAGTTGGCAAAATGAGCATTTTCTTGCCATCAAATCTCTGCGGTCAAATAAGTTTCTTATCATTATCAAACCAAATAAGGGTTCAGGAGTAGTGATTCTAGATTATGCCGATTATGTGGCGAAAATGATGGTTATCTTGGATGACGTTGATACATTTAAAAGACTCGGACCTGTTAATACGCATCGCAAGACCCTTTCCATTGAAAGTAATTTTAAAAAAATGATTACTCAAATTGGTTAAGAAAGGTGTTTTTCATGGGAAAATATACGACATACTCCGACCAATAGGGTCGATAAGACCACGTCTATACGTCCTACCAAAAACACATGAGAAAAATATACCTGTAAGACCGATTCTCTCTATGTGTTTGTCGGTTCAGCACAAGTTAGTTAAATGGTTGGCTGAATTGCTTCAACCTGTGCTTGAAGTATATTCAGCCAACTTTATTAAAGATTCATTCACTTTTGCTGAATATATACACAATTGCCCTTTCTCGGCTTAGTATAAATTATGTGTTCTTTCGACATCAGCAGTTTATTTACATGCGTTCCCTTACAAGAAACCATCGATATTTGTGCTGATGCGCTATATCGTGGTTTCTTAGTCTGCCCCACTATCTCTGAGGAGGTATTCGTAGAACTGATGCGGTTTGCTACCATGTCTGTCAACTTAAGTGTTGATAATGTCATGTATCAGCAAATCGACGGCATTTCTATGGGGGTCACCCTTGGTTCCTTCGTTTGTCAATATATTCGTAGGTTTTTACAAGCATAATCTTTTGGCCCGTATCAATAAACCACTTACTTACTTTCGATGCGTTGACGATACATTTTTCGTGTTTAACAATAAGTCAGATTCCATATTATTCCTTAATGCACTCACTCAATTACACCCAGCCTTACAGTTCACTTGTGAGAGGGAACACAACTCCACCCTTCCTTTCCTGGATGTACTAGTTCATAAATCTGATTCATTGTTTCTTACATCTGTTTACCGCAAACCTACATTTACTGGTTTATATTGCCACTGGGACTCTTTTTGTCCCATACAAAGAAAAATACATCTGACTAAATGTTTGGTTCATCGTGCCTTAAATATTTGCAATGAATCCCTGATTGATTCGGAGATTCAATTTATCAAAGAGGTGCTCGTTGAAGATGGTTATCCTCTCGATATTGTTATATCTAATATCGTTACCAAGATCACTCACTTTTATAAGGCTTAACTTTTTGGTCCTCCAAAATGTCCCGCGTACCTCAGATTACCCTGGTTAGGTAATATTATCATAAAATGTGCTAACCAAATTTCTGTAGCTGTGCGTCGGTGTTACCAGGCCTCTAACCCCATAATTTTTTTTCTGCTCAACCATTGCTCAAATGCGTCCATAATGATGTTCTCGCACCCCAACATATCCGTAATATTATTTATCAATTTAAATGTCGGTCCGACGCCGTATACGTGGGAAGAACAGTGCAAAGGTTTGAATCCAGAATAAAACAACACATCCCCCATGCAATACGCCGAAGCCGACTAAATAATTTAAATAATTTAGTCCACACATCCGGGTCAGCTATTGCTTACCATCTTATAAATAGCGCCGAATGTGCGTCGACTTACACTAGTGACTGGTTTTCTGTCATAAGTAGATCATATTCTTCATTCCACCTCAAAGTCCTGGAAGCTATTTATATATATTAAGTCATTCAAACCCTCCCTATGTAAACAAAAGGAGTGACTTCTAGGACTCAATGTTATCCACTTCTGCCCCCCCCTTTTTCTCCTAAACTTGTCACTGGTCTTCATTCTACTTTTTAAAAGTTTTTAGTTGTAATGCTTGAATTATTTCCACGTATTTACTCTGATGAGTGTGGAAAATTTTTTTGTTTCAAAGTTTAATTCTCCCTCTTCCATAAAGCACTAGCGTCTCGTAACTGCTCATCTTATTTCAACCCATACCTTTAACCACCTTGGGGATTCCCATTCCGGATATCCTTTCGAGGTCAAATTTACTCTTCCCTCATTCTAATACTCATTTTCGAGTTCCAATTTTATCGACTTTTTCCCTCATTCTATTATTATTTTCTCATCAGGCAACCCATAATTTTCTTTGCGAGCTTAAAACTAATACTAATTTTATTATCTCTTTTTCATTTTTTATTTTTCTTATTTTTATTTTTATCTTTAATTTTAATTCTATTCTTATTTTAATTTTTTACTTTTTTACTTTTTTAATCTTTCAATTTTTAATTTTTATTCTTACTATTTCTCTAATTCTACCTTTCAATATATTTTGCCTCATTGTTTATAAGTAAGGTCTCCTGATAAAACAACTAAACCCCGAACTCTATTTATAGACGCATTCTGGCATTTGAACTCTCCCTCCCAGCACCGTTGACTTACTCCTACCCAGTCCTTTCCCTTTTTTAGTTGAACCCAAATTCGCGCTAACATCCAATTTCTACTTTCATGCGACTCACCCCCCCCACAATCACACTCTTAGTTTTAACCGCATTCACTCTCCACACCCCTTTCCTTCTTCGCACCCGTTCTTCTCTTCCCCTACACACCCCTCACTCATTCCCTCCCTGCATACTGGTCGCACAGGAGTTTATGCCTTTTCTCATTTTCAAGCCGGCTTTCGCTTCGGGCTAACTTTAAAATATTTTCGCTACACTTTTTCCCATTTTAAAGCATTTTCTCTGACATCTTTGCCCAGGAAGTATTGTTAATGGCGAATATTTTCCACCTCACTCTCTTCTGAGCCTGCCTGCCTGCCTGCCTGCCTGCACTTATTGGACATTTTACCCATTGGATTTTCTATTTTCGCCGCACCTGAAGTTGTGGCTTCTAGGAATTTAACTTTGATTCCTCTCTCACAACCTTTCGGGCCTTTTAACGACCTACCTATCTACATCTCATTCTCTCCGCTAGACTTTTCGACACCGGACTTTTTAGCAATCGGACATTTGCTTGCATTCGGGCTGAATTTTGCCCTGTGTTTCTTCCCCTTACAACTTTTATTTTATTTTTTCAAATTTTAAATCTTGGCCTTTGCCAACTTATCTATCCCAGCGACTTCCTCTGATGATAAGATTTTGATCTTTGAAAAGCCTGGCTTAAGGAAAATTTAACTTGAATAAATTGCCTTTTTTGTGGAATATACCTTGCTCTGAGCAATTGAATTGAATTATGATTTGACTTTTGCTTCTCTATTTCCTTTCTATTCTTCTTCATTATATATATATATATATATATATATATATATATATATATATATATATATATATATATATATACTATTCTAATTATTTCTGACTGATTTATACGTAGACTTTTTGAAGGAAATTAGCTGCGACATAAAGAATACAATCGAAGTTATATTAACGACACTATTTTTGTAGCACTCCAGAGACGCAGATTTGATTTTCCGGAAATATATTGCTGGATAATAAAGCCAATACTTGCCATTAATAATATTTATTAAATGTGTTACTGTCTTTATGGGTGATGCCCAATTGTATTGGTCTAACTTTATTATTTCCCATTCACGTGAAAGTGTTTGTGTATGCATTACATTGTCTGCCATTAACATACTCGGTAGTATTTGTCTATTCAATTATCTACAACAAATCGGTATATTATATATGTAAAAACAAAAACCAACATTTGAAATTCGGAACTAATCCGAAATAAGATATTGGACGAACAAAAAATAATCTGTCCTTTCTGGTAACACTACATCAATAAGAAATAACATAGGCATTATTTGTGAATTAGTGTACTGTCGTCTCACGATATAACCGATCCTCAAAAGTTTCAATGACCAGTCTCTAATACACTTTGCTATTGATTGTAGATAAGTATACTTTAAAACACACACGTATATACATACATATATATATGGTATGCTGTCTCCTCAGGCCATCCAGCGCGTCCCTCTGATTGCGAATGAGGGTACCCCTCTTTTTGAGGGTAGCTTTGAATAACCAATAAAAAGCCGTGGACAAAGAGGAAGAAAAACATGAAAAGATGAATAAATCAAAATCTACAAACTGGCAGGCCGGCACCCAGGATAAAAAGGGCCCCTCAACTCGTTTATGCACCAGGCGGGAAGAGGTATGCAATGGTACAAACCTTTTTTCCTCTGAAAATGTCAGTATGGACATGTCAGAGACAAGACAGGGACAGCCACCAGGCCTTGATGAAAAAGACCCTGGCACCCAGACTCCACCACAAGCAACGACCAAAACAAGGAATACAAGGGGCCTAAAATCCCAAAAGTGGTCAGTTGCCCAAAAAAGGACTTTACTGCACTGCTACCATTACTCGATGTTCGAGAAATGGAGTAGGAGCTCAAACGAGATTCTTGCCGAGAGAATAAGGACGTCTGACCTTCCTGAAGATATATATATACATATATATATATATGCAAATATATATATATATATATATAAATATAAAAAATAATATATATATATATATATATGTATGCAAATATATATATATATATATAAATATATAAAATTGTATATACATATATATACAAATATGTATATATATACAAATATATATATATATATACAAATATATATACAAATATATATATATACACACATATATATAGATATATATATATATGTGTATATACAAATATATATATATACATATGTATATACAAATATAAATGGATATATATGTATATAAAAAAAATATATATATATATATGTATATACAAATATATATATATACAGGGTGGGCAGAAATTAGGGTCCTATTTTTTAAAATTCATAACTTTTTTGATTTATTGATTTTTTTTTTTTAGAATAAGTAAACGACCCCTTCCGAAGCAAGCATGAGCCGTATTAGCCCTAAGGAACGCACCCTCATTTAGAAAACATTATTTTTGCTTAAAAAACTCAAAACAGTGTAAAAAACAATACTTTAGTTTTTGTAAGTTTTAAGAAGTGTTTTTCGGCTAAAATTTGTTTTGTTTATTTCAAAAAATCTCGGAAGGGTCAGTCTACACACACATAAAGTTTGGTGAGTTTAACTTTTATTTTGTGGAAGTTATTCAAATTCAAGTCATTCAAATTTAAAGATAGGACCCTTATTTTGGCCCACCCTGTATAAACATATATATATATATATACATGAATATTATAAACAGTTTACGAGGATCAACCAATGTTTCAACGTTAATAGGGCTCTTCAGGAATAGAAAGTGATACAATACTTAAATGGTTTCGTTCATCGGCATAGTTATTATTTTATTGAGTTTTACTGTAAACACTGTTAATTGGAATAAAAATATTGCATCATTCACTTACATCTAAAATATCCTTATTGAAACTAATTACATTAAAATAATTACAATAATTATTAAACGAAAAGATTAACAAAACTTGACGTTAGAACCTGCTGTAAAATTAAACGTATTCTAAATTTAGAATGGCGTCAGCTTAGTTTGCGTATAGTTCATACATACAGGCGGAGCCGCTGTCATGTTGTCGCTAGAGAATATATAGTTAATCAAGAAATTTCAGGCACACACAATACACTACGGGGATTATTCTATATTTTGTTAAGGGAAAAGGAAAAAAAAAGGAAAAATACGAGAAAAAGGGGAAGTTATGATCAAGCAACTGTAAGTGTTGCTTAACTTTAAATGCACATTTTAAGAAAAGCTTACAGAAAAATACGTCTGCTTTATATGCACGTTAATCAACATATAATTTTAAAAATCATGAATGAGGTAACGTGAGTAATAAGTTTAGAAAAATCTGGGAAGCGATATTTTTGTTATTGAATAAATGTGAATGTTTGGAAATAAAATCTAAAGCTTAATATAGTATTCTCAGAATAAAAAAAGAATAATTGAGATTACTTAACTTTCTCCCCAATGACACTACAATTGTATTTTTTATTGGTGTTACATCCATCGTAAATGGTTTGATGGCGAAATGATCTTGAATACAATAAAACAATTTTGTAGTAGTAATACTAAAGTGCCAATGTTATTATTACACAACTAATATTCTCATCTTCTATTACACTGGAATGTCAAATAAAACAGTCTGCCTAGGAGCAAGGACTTCAGAAACTTGAAATGAACGTTTAATATTTCGGTTGAATATGCGTAGTTGTTAATATAGAAAAAGAGCGAAACATTATCTTTT
Organism: Sepiola atlantica; assembly: GCA_963556195.1. NCBI lineage: Eukaryota > Metazoa > Mollusca > Cephalopoda > Sepiida > Sepiolidae > Sepiola > Sepiola atlantica. Next base: position 197,331,763 of record OY744519.1, on the reverse strand, counting down.
TAACAGCAGTTTCCCTCGTGACTGAGGGCGGTAGAAATAAATATAATAGCGGGAGTGAAAATGGCTGCAAGCTTCACTGTAAAAATATTTGGAATAGACCGTGTAGAAAAAAAAATGTAGAAATTATGTAAGAAAGCAAAACGACGCATATATTATAAAAACGCGCATACGGAATCGGCTTCATTTATTGCGAAACTAATTAGCATATAAAACGTTGTATCTTAAAGCTATATCTGCCTATAAACTGACAATCGACGTAAGTTCATACATAGATTATCTAGCACTCTTTAAAATAATATTTATATATGTACCATTTTGTTGATATTTACAACTTATTTGTCATAATTATATATATACATATACACACATATATACATATAGATTGATAGATACATATATAAAAATATATATATGTGTATATAGTAATGTATATATATATTGATATATATATATATATATATATATATATATATATATATATGTATATATATATATATATCATTTTGATACATTTAGATCGTACTGCATTAATAATTGCGAAGTAAAGAAATTTTCAATTTTTTTTTTTACGTGTTTCTTGGTAAATAGAGACATACTTACAGTTAAATTACCTTTATGATTATTATCAGAGAATATTAGAATGTAACAACATATTATAACACCAAGAAAACAAGAGAAAAAAAAACTAAAAGTAAAAGGAGAAGATAGTTTAAATGACTGTTTTCATGAAGCCATGATAGTTTGGAATTGATTGAATAAAACTCACTTAAAGAAAAATAGCATCAAAAATAAGTAGAGCCCGCCACCGGAAGACCATCAAACGAGATTCGACAAACGACTGCAGTATAGTAGTTATGAGAGCCCATGAAATTTAAAATATACATTTCTTATATAATCTTACAAATGTATATATATATATATATATATATATATATATATATATATATATATATATATATATATATATATATATATATATATATATAATTATACATATATATATATAATTATATATAATTATATATATATATAATTATATATATAATTGTATATAGATAATTATATATATATATATATAATTATGTATATATACTTATATATAATTATATATATACATGTTATTATATATAATTACATATATATGTTATTATATATAATTATATATATATTATAATATATATAATTATATATATATATATATATATATTATATAATTATATATATATATTATATAAGTGTGTATATATATATATGATTATATATATATATATATATATATATATATATATATATATATATATGCCGTCTTGTTACAAGCACTACACCTATTTGTTATACAAATTTTGCTATCATATTTACATACGGATTTACCGGATGTATGGATGAAGAATGTACATTAGCTTTAACGTAAGCTATTTCTTCTGTCTTTAAATACTTACAGATATATTAAGCTATATTATAGAGTGATTAAATAAACTATGACTGAAAGAGTGAGAAAGATATGCACAAATGTATGATACAAGGATCAGTTTCTTGTTCAGCTTATTGAAATTACAGCTACTTAGAAGAAATTAAACATAAATTTCCAAACATCAGTCTATCCCATTAGGTATATGAAACATTATTTTGTGTAAGGGAAACGACTGTTGATTACTTTTTCATATAGTGTTAAAGTTCTGAATAGGGTCGTCAAACACTCTCGACTAGTCTTCTATATGTACTCGCTACTAGGTACATATAGATATTAATTTCCCTCAATCACGTGACAGTTTTCCGTCGGCGAGTAGATATGACGACTGCTGTAGAATTCTATGCTGACTTTGTGAACCGAGTTCGTGACTTCCAACCGTCTGAACTTGTTACTTTTCTGTAATAATAAGAGCAATAAGCTTAAAACGCTAGCGTCTGTAGATATAAATAACTTAATATTTGTGTATAAGTGTTATATTTACATAAATATATACTTAAAAAAAAAATATATATACTTGAAACTAAATTTATGTATATAGATATATACTTGAAAATATATATATATATATATATATATATATATATATATATACTTGAAAATAAGTATATGTGTTTTTTTTTTCAAGTAAAAGTAAAAAGTAAAAGGATTAATTTAAACAGTCGTTTCTTGATATGTCTAGACAAATAAAAATGTACAACATATTTTAATCTTCTAGGAAAATGTATCATCAGATAAAAAAGCACCCTGAAAAGACTACGATTAAATCCTAGAATAACTTTAAAAATAATTATTTTAGATCTTCATAAAATAATGTTTTTTTTAAACAATTACTGGAAAATAAACATATCAGACCTGGAACCTACACTTTTCTATTAATATGAATATATATATAAATATATATATATATATATATATATATATATATATATATATATTAACATAAAGATAGAGGCAAAATGTATTCAAAGAAACCATGTGTAAGATGCAGATATTTTTATTAAATCAAAATCAAAAAAATTTTTTTTTCTTCATCTTGATTTTTTAAATCTAATATTTCGCTTGATAAAACAAGCCTCGGCAGAGCTTAGACTAGTACAAGGTATACACCTTTTTTTTTCGTAATACTCGTTCTTGGTCTTGTAGAAGTCTCTCGTCCGATGTTGTGTACTAACGGTGCAAATGTCTGTTTTAAATAGAACTTGATCGCGCATGGTCGCTGGTAGTTATACATTTGGGGAAGTTCATTTTTGTAAGCATCTTTTGAATTTTAACATAAAGATCGTGGCAAAATGCCTTCGTAAAAAACCATGTGTTAGATGCAGATATGTTGATTAAATCAAAATAAAAAATAAATTTATTGTTTCTTCATCTTGATTTTTGTATCTAATATTTCGCTTGATAAAACAAGCCTCGACAGAGCTTAGAAAAATAAAAGGTATACACCTTTGTTACGTCTCTCTCTCTCTCTCTCTCTCTCTCTCTCTCTCTCTATATATATATATATATATATATATATATATATATATATATATATATGTGTGTGTGTGTGTGTGTGTTTCGAAGTATAACATTTGTGAAATGTTTTAAATATATGCAGAATGTTTGTCTCCGAAAAGTAAGTCTCCGGAGCTCTTACGTCCAGCATTTCATCAGGGGAAATCGTTGCAATACAAAATGGCAAATAAAATTCACGAGCTAAAACAAGAATAGTGAAATCAAATTCCGATAGGTGGGGAAATAAGCATTTAAAATAAATATAATTGAATGAATCGACTTAATAACTTTTAAAAGGCAAGTTAGTTTTGAACTTACCCTTAACAGAATTAGAAATCTTACGAAATCCTTCTGCGTTCAAAGAGAAGGCTTTCGTAATGCGATAGTAGCAAATTACAATATTTTCAATTGTGAGGTGAAATAAGTCTTGTGTAAGATTTTTAACCAATAGAAGATTCGAAAGCCGGAAAATGGATATGGCAAAAGGGACGATTTGTATTATGTCTAATTTTGGTTTTGATATTCTGGTTTATTCGAGTTTCCAAATAACATTTCTTCCGCCTTATATAACCAGCATCATACTGGCATTTAAATTCATAAACGATGTTACTATTTTAACATGAGGTAGACTATCTTTTGAAAAAGACTGTAAAACAGAATCTGTGTCCAAAGCCAAACGTAAATAAACGGAATAAAAGCAACTGGTTACATTTTTGTGATTTACCTGCATAAATCCTGACTAATGCAACATGTATAAGGCAGTTTGAGATACAATGTACACCTTGGTGAGCAAAAATGTCAAAGAGACTTGAATCTGCAGTTCTTGAGACCTTGTTAACTAAAAATAATGCGGTGAAAAACCCCCACCTGTTCTCATATCGATGATGTATTGGTGGACGAGGCAGACGTGACTGCAGAAAGGGTGAGAGGGCATATCAACGCCTATAGGCTGACAGCTAAACCATCAGAGGGGTTAGAAAACGGAATGGCTCTGGGATTGACGATACAGCGGAATAAAGCAGGAATGTTGATACTTGGAAGAAGTAACTAGATCCCGGAAAGCACGGACGATATTACAAAGCGAGCATTTTTCTCGGTGCACGGATAGAGGGTTGGTCATTACCCCGTAGTCGCATTGCTGTTAGTTTCGTGCAATTTTATTACCGATTGAAGGATGCAATTTACCAAGAGATTCTAAGAATGATACAAGTGAAAAGGGTGTGCCATCTAAAGGGATAATGGTACATTAAAATGAGCCCAGAAGAGAGTAATATAGAACGACACTAGTAATCTAGCATTACAGACGTTGTTAGAAATAGGAGGAGTAACTGTTGAAGATACTACCTGGCTATGAAAAGGAAAAGGATAGCGTCAACATCAATTATTCGGAGCTCAAGACCACGATGGAAGGACATGGGGTTTACAAGCAGTAGATATTAGCACGGATACGATTACAGTCGCATCGTGTCGGGAGATAGACGAACCAGGACAACACGAGAAACTAAGATGCTTATCAAGCGTCGACTTGGGGCACTTGGACAATTTACCAGAGAATTTAAACTGAAAGTAACCCTCAAATTGGTGCTATCACATATTAAAAATTCGGACGTGCTGACCAGAGCAAAGAAAGCCTGGCTTCGAGATAAGAAAGATGTGTCTCCGGTGTGCTGTGTAGTAGCAGATCTAAAAGATATTCATAATATGCATCAGTTTGGGAAGGACAGAACGTTGTATATAGAGATGAAAGTGAGTCCAAAAATCGCAATCTAAAATGATCAGGACGTGGTGCAGCAATACAGGCAGTAACAATTGATTGACCATGCGCCACCCCAGCACGGAAAAGACAAACTATATATAGCAGAAACGTTGATGCGGCTGACCATTTATATCACGCATTAACCGTATTTAACTGTGATTAACAGTAGACATGGGAGAGTAGCGATATGGAGAGAAATTATAATAGAAACAACAGAAGAGGAAAATCAATTTGTTAAGGAGGTGTTTACTAGAAGATGTCCTAATGGATAATTGTGTGTCCTTCTTCTCGGAAGTCTTTAGAGAGCTGGAAGAGTAGTGGAGCGTTAGGCAACATTTTAGATTTGCGTACCGCCCGAGCGACAATGGAAAAATGGAGAGGCACTATAAAACTAGAAAAGCTGTGCCAACAGGAAACAAAATTCTGCCCAGAGAAGCAAATGATTGGCCAAGACAAAACCTCGGTCTCGCATTGATCTGTATTCACGTATGAATGGCGACCTTCACTTGTACTTACAAATAAAGACGAAACGTTGATGAATACATTAAAAAACATATTTTGTTTTTTCCCTTTTCATTTCCCATTACGTCGGATTAATCTCATCCTTCATTTCTCATATATATATATATATATATATATATATATATATATATATATATACATATACATATACATATATATATATATACATATATATACATATATATATATACATATATATATATATATATACATATATATATATATATATATACATATATATATACATA
>OY744519.1:197276272-197323772 GCA_963556195.1 Sepiola atlantica | reverse complement strand
TTTTGTTTAGTTTAGTTTTTTTACTCATTTGATTGTTTATTTATTTATGTATGTATTGTAAGTCTCAAGTAAATGTTATTATTTGCGAGAAACTGCTTGCTATCTTACTTTTACAGTTCAATAGATGTGTGAGCTCTTTAATGTTCAGGATTTTAAATTTCTTATTCAGACCAATCTACACGGCTCGTCTAAAATTCTACATGTACTGGCTGTCGTATTATTTTCTATTTAAGTATTGGTGAGCGTCCATTTTTTTTGAGCTCCCAATAGTCGTTTGCTAGTGCTGTTTTAATTTGACGTTCTCTGTTTTTTAATGTGCTTTTGTAGTCATAATATCTGGTTTTAAAATTTAGGGAGATCATACCCACGTAGTACTTCTTGTTATTCGGTTTGTCCTTTGAAAATAGTGTGGCTTTGTAAACAATCCTTTTGGTTAGGCATTGATTTTGTAGTGAACAGAGTGTACGATATATGCAGTTACATTATTTATCTTCATTGCTAACTTGTTCATTCCTATTCGGGTGATTACTATTAAGTTTTTGTTTATTTCTATTTGTATGGTTTATATTTTTGTTCTTTTTAGTGTTATTTTTACTACATCTGTCAGTTTTTGTTACATAGTTTGATATTTTCCTTCTATATAAATGATGCAAAACCAACATTAGTCACACAATCACTACCTTATCCTGCTGATTCACCATGCAGTTTTTGAACTCTTGCTTAATTTACCAATATCTACAAAAACATAAAAGCCCTACGTCTGATTTAAGACAAGCTTTAAGTTATAATACCAAAATAATACATGCCGTGACGAATTTGAAAGAATTTAAAATACTGGAAGCTACCTACATCAACACACAGCAACCACAGTAATTCACATCACGTATGAAACCAGTGGCAACATTTTTAAATGTTTAACTTCATGCGATTATATTCCGTGACGCCACTCCAGCGTCGCTGAATTCAAATTACCAACGTCTTTCCTGAAACAATGCGAAAACGTTGTCTGCGAGTTTCTGCAACGTCTTGTAAAACTTATCTTATTTCTCTACCTTTTTTGTCTATTTGTATGGGACAGCTGAGGATGATTCGACGAAGAATTAAACACGTTCGTGACAAGTATAGAATATGTTTTCTATTGTTTCTTTAAATACAAAAACGACATTCAGAAAAAATGAAAAAAACAAAGAGTATTATAAAACAGAATAATTCTGTTATTTTAACAATTTTTGCATAAATGATGAAAATGCTTTTAATACAGAGAATATATATTTTTATTTATAATTTTATGAACTTTTTTCATATATTTTTCTATATATTTTTTTCATTCTTTTATATTTTTTTTATTATTATACTTACTTTTATTTTTTATTTTATTTTATCATATTCTATTTAATTTCATTTTTTATTTTTTATTTTTCATCCTTTTATTTTATTTTTCCTTTTTATATATTTTTATTTTTTTATAGTTTATATCATATTTTATTTTGTTTTTATTCTTATTTTTATTTTTTATTTTTATAATTTTTATAATATTTTATTATTATTATTATCATTTTATCTTTCTATTTTTATTTTATATTTGTAACGTATTCCCTTCTCTAATATTTGTCTTGTAGGCTCTTCCTGTCAATAGATGTTCCTCTACGACGAGCTTGTTATTTTTTTCGTTGAATTTCTGTAAGACGTGGTGCTAAAGGCGCTGATGAAGACGTTTTGGAGTAGCTTTCCTAATTTAAAAAAAATAAAATAAAGTATTCCAGAATGTTTTGGAAACGACCGTACGCCATACTAGACTTGATGTTCTAATTCTTGGAACCATTGCAAGGTTCTTATTCATTAAATCCTAAATATATATATATATATATATATATATATATATATATATATATATATATATATATATGCTTTTAGGAAGTATCACAATTTACAAATGCTATAGTGTATTTAGAAATTACAGAATACTATGTTACACTTAGCCTGTGTCCGATACTGTTGCTATGAGTGCCACTAATGACTGCCGCTATGATTGCTACGTGGTAACTATATGCATAGTATCTGCATGTGTCCATCTATTCCCGAAATAGGGTTAATAAACATCCACAATAACAACTAGTTCATATAGTTCTTTAATACATATGGTTATACAGGCCTATCTCCGAAAGCATGAGACGGGTTCGTGAACAAAACAAATTAACAGTGTGGCACTAGAATTGTTTTACAGAGATATCAACAAGTATAATATATCGAAATGCATATAGAATGACAACGAAATATTAGGAAAAATAAACTCGAAAATAAAAATGAAGATCTTAAATCTGTGTGTACTATTAAATCGTCGTCCCTTAAAAGATTAGCCTATGAGAACATGTTATATTATTTCACAACAAAACTGTCGGTGGACTATTGTAAACATGACAACCCCTCCTCAAAACGTTATATTTTTTCATAGCTTAATACTAAAATATATGGGATAGGCAGATATCTGGGTGAGTCTTGATAAGTAGAACACCAGGAGTGACATGGACGAAAAAAGCGAACAATGAAAAATGAAATCAAGATAGAAGACATATCGAAAATATTGCAGGCGCAGACCCATAGGGAAATACATGCATGTATCTATCATAATGCATACAAATATAAACACGCAAATACACACACGCACACACACATATATCTCTCTTTCTCTCACTCTCTGTATGTCTGTCTCTCTTTCTCTCTCTCTCTATCTCTCTCTCTCTCTCTCTCTATATATATATATATATATATATATATAGTAGGTGTTAAGGTGAAATAAATTGCCAGAGGAAACTCGGCTATTAGATACCAATGTAATACACAGAACAATAATATCATTAAAATAAAATAACATGGATCAAATAATCACTGGTGCAATAATTTATTTCGACCCTGTGGTATTGTCAAGCATCAAAGCTAGGTGATTACATTTTTGAAAATAAAAAAAAGTGAAATTCACACTCACAATTTCAATATACATATAGAGAGAGCGACAACATATTTACTACATACCATGAGAGAGGGTGAAATTAAGTAATTAAGACGTAAATTGACCCGAGAGAGAGAGAGTAAGAGAGAGAGAGAGAGAGAGGGAGGTTGACCCCGTTTGGGATCCCACAATTGGCTCTCGAACTCCCTACATACAGTCCGTGGTAAATCATGCAGTTGTCCGGTCTCTCTATATATATTGCTCTCCTTCACCCTCACACTATTGCTTTCCGTTATAAATTGTGCATTTAAACCGGCCTTATAAAAAAGTGCTAGATATATGTTTTAATTTATGCAAACATGTACACAATCACCGACACTGGCATGTCAATGTTATCGATCAACAGCTGTTAGAAACTGAGATCTCCTCGGGCTGAAAGAGAATATGATCCTTCCCTCAGCTCAGATTTGGAAAAAAACAAATTCCTTAAAATTCGTTTGCATCAGATTAGCGCAGTAAAGCGACGGTGCCAGAAAATTAACTATTTCGGAATAAAATTCGCTCTGTATGTAAAGACGGAGATAAATCCCCACAAAGAACACTCCTGATGTAACGTTGCTCAAATTCATCTCGCCTGAGCGGATACACATGCTACTGGGAACCGTTGTGAATTAACTATTCCCTAGACACTTTCTTACTCCGTCTGAAGCCGACTGCTCCTGCACACGCGCAATTATAGCAGACGCTTACCGGATGTTAGCGTTGTGTTTGTTGCATGTTTTTTTCTGGCCAAGATCTATTTTATTTTATACATGCTACAAACAACGATTGTTTGAACTTGTATTTTATTCTTTTCTTTCGTATGTGTTTGACTTTAAATGTACTATTAGATCGCTCAATATTTTTCATTAGATGATGGATCGATTGTGATCCACTCTCAATTAGAATTTGAAATAGTCTCAAGGGAAAACAATTTGTATTCAATTAAGTTTATTCAATTAAACATAGTTAGAGTGGCTTAAACTGATGCATGGCGGTAGAAAACCAGATCTCCCGCGTCTTATTTTGAGCATCGGCAAAAAAGGAATTAATGATATGGAAATTTAAATATCATCAACAATCCCGAGAGGTCGCCATTTGGGAAAATTTACACATACAAATTTCATCGTATGGGATTCCATGAAATGATAAATGACCTTGAGCAAACGAAGCTGATAAAAAATTAATATTCTAGTAGAAAGCGTAAAGAAGAAACTGATACTAAAATGCGTGTTGCGAAGTTATGAGCCAATATCTGGATCGAAAGGTGAACACAATCTTGACTTTCATTATATCTGCCATATAAATGGCCGTCTTTGCAAGCGTGTAGATTCTCGGAGTGAGAAAAAACCAATACACGCTGGAACGGGCGTATTTAAACTATTGACTACGCACATGTTTTTTGACGTTTTTTTTGTATCCATAAAAGACGGACCTCATGACAGTTGTCCGAAGCGTTCTAGCACTGGAGAGGCTAAGATCTTTGGTCAATTTAGATAAGTATTTAACAAGGTTTATTTGAAAGAAAGTGCACTGCATTTTAGATGAACATGTAATAATATTTGAAACCTATATATATATATATATATATATATATATATATATATATATATATATATATGCCCTCGATGTAGGTTTCCATTGCGGATGTTCGAGAGCTATTATAATTCTGGATTTATTTTTTTTATGTTGATGGAAGAAGAAATTTATCAAGTTATTATAGATTGATAATAGTATGGGTTTTTGCAGAGTAATATCGATAGAGTGAACGTTGTTAGTCTTTGGTTCAGAGTTGAAGAATGCATTGTGTTCAATTATATTGAGTGTATATACAATCTCAGGGAGACTAATGTGATGTGAGTGGATAAAAAAATGTGTCATCAAAACTTCAGGAAAATGCATCATTAAACTAAACCTTGTATTTTCTTTACTTTAATTTATTTAAAACAAAGCACATTGCAAATGAGACGTAAGGGCATAATATAAATTTGAAGTCATAACTACAGAGACCCCTTACGTAAGTAGTTGAGCAGCGATATGTGTGTTTACATTACATTTAAGTGTATGCTTTCCGTGTAGTCGAAGAAACACGCGAGAAGGAAGGAACATTCAAAATAAATAGCCGTTCGAGGAAATGAGATACTAGAGTAGAATGCTTTCCGGAGATTTCGCTGGTTGTCGAGTCTGTCGTAAATATTTAAGTCGGAGAGCTCTAGTAAGGTAGTTCATCCGAGCACATTGTAGGGAAGTTCTTGTAAAACAAGCACAGCGATGCACCCTTGCGACGATGGGGCAGAAGCGTGCTAGATATGCGACTCTTTTTTTACCCTGTATAAGAAGTAGAGTCATGTAACTGGGGCACCAAACCAGATAACATAACAGTACTCCATGCATGCGCACATGGTGCCTTTTGTAGAGATATAGGATACTGCCAGCTGAGTTTTTTTTTGTAGAACGGTAAAGAGAGCCCATCTTCAATGCAGCAGCTTTAGAAATGCCTTTTGATTTATTTGTTTAAGTTCATGTTCTCAGGAGTTTAAATGATGGAGGGCGTATATATAATCCATGTCAAACGGTGGTTGAAAATGTTTCTTATAATTCCAAAAATGAGTTTTGCTATAGTAGGAGTCAATGTTACCATCCATTTATAACTACATTTAACTATTGATTAGGTTATTCTCTAATAATTCAGCCATTAGATGAAACTTTCATCGAGGTCAACGTGTTTTGTAGGGGGTTAAAAAGAAGCTGATTATATTAAATATCCGTCCAGTAATATCGTACGAATTTATTTTTATAAGATGACTTCCTACCAAGGCTTCTCTATGGATTTGGTTATATCAAGCGCTACAATTCTAGCTTAATAAACCTTGCACCGTGTATCGTATATACGTTCACACATGACTGTTAGGGTATCCGAAGTAGAACCGGTTTGCCTAAATCCATATTGATGGTCAAAAAGAAAGTAAGAATCGACAGGGTAGCAGACTATCGCTAGATTGATGAATGATTCAAAGAGTTTAGCTAACAGCGGGTGAAGATAGATGCTGCGATGGTTTTCCGGGTCACGTATTTCACCAGAATTCTCTGAACACTGGTAACACAAGGAAAATGTTCCAACCATCAGGAAGGCAACATTCGGGAAGGCATGTGTTATAGAGTTTTGAGACGACAGAGCCGAGTCAAGCAGAACATTTACTTATTTAGTTATTACTATAGCCGGGATAAGATCAGACAAATGTGCTTCGATTATGGCAATATTTTTGACGATATCTCCGACTTGGAAAGGGGTGATGATCACATAATCGAATGTGCCTTTATTCCACAGTGGTAAATTTGGAGGAGAATTGTTTGTAGAATCCGATGTAGAGTTTTAAGGCGAACCGCTCGGTTATCAGTTCAGCGTCATCAGTTGCCGTGCATGCGACATTATTGTGGTTAGATAACTGAAGAATTGTTGATTGCCTATTATTCACCACACTATTATAAATTTTCCAGAAATCGCAAGTTCCCTATTTTTGCGACACAATGCGTTTTCTGGTAATCTTGGTATACATCGTCTTAACTGCGGCTATTACATCATTATAACGATTTATTAATACTATAGCATTTAGTTTATTTTTATTTGATTCATGGCGGTTAAATCGACGAACTTGTTACTGATGCGCAATAGAAGTTGCACAGGTTGAAGAGAATCATTGGGGATAGTGCGGTTTTCTATAGAATGTTTGCGTGCTTCTATGCCTGATTCAACCTATTCAGTTACTTTATTGTAAACTGTTCAACATTATAGTGCATGGGGTGTCTATGATGGATTCTCAATAAACCCGTTGGTATTCACGACGTTTTTGAGAGACGGCTTTTCATCTTGGAGTCGAAAGATGATGGTGATATTAAGGTTCCCGAATGAGCTATGGGCCTTTGTCTCAAAAGCCTCAAGCAGTGTAGTCAAGAATAGACTGAGCAGTTAACTTGCCGATCCTAACAATATAGCAGCTAGGTCGGGAAAATGACGGTCTGTAAAAGGGGAAGGTCAACAGAAAAACACTACGCACTTATACCAGCTGCGTCTGTACGGCCCGATATACCAAACAAATTACCGTGGTGATCATAAAATAACCCAAATAAATGTACTCGGGAGTTCGGATCCAAAGATAGTTTTGTCTCATTTGTATAATTTGTCGTTAAAAGCCATGTGACATTGTTGAGTGAATTAATTGCATAATTCAATAATTGGTGGGGTAGGGTAGGTGAGTTTTATTTTGGACTTGATAGAACATTTTTTTGTGGAATCTTGGACATTTAACTATGGATATGCAGGTGTAAAGTGATTTGATATGTAGACTGTTTATAGTGAGGTATTTAATAATTATGTTTTGAAGTCTTTGTAACAGTTTCCGGATGCTTTTATATGAGCTGGATTGATGGAACCGTTGAAGGCCAATTTGTGTGGCGTGTGCCGATACTTGCTATCATGGGTCTGATGGCGATGTCTGCTTTCTAGGTTTTTCGTAAACCGTGAAGCTTTGAAGTTTGAGGGTTGTGTTCCAAGTAGTAAAGCAAAAGCGTGTAGGCCGGGTAAAATTTGTTCTACGTTGACGCTTGAATTATTGTGTCCTTGAGTCTTTGCTTTAGTGTGGTTCTGAGTGTGAATGTTTTGACCATTTAGTGGGAGGGGTATTTTGTGTTGATATTAATCCACGCAGTTTCTTTTCATCAGCATGGGTTATGTTGATGCCGTTGTTCTAGACAAGCTGTCGGATAGCTTCTAAATATTGATGTGGTGAGGTTGTATAACCTAGTAAACCAAGTTAGATTATAGTTAGACCTTGGATGTAATCTTTTCCAGAGTTTCTATGTTTATAGATTTTTGTGATAAAATCAGTTCTGTTACTTTAGTGATAGCAGGTACCGTATTTGAGGCCTAGACAAAGGGGGTCCGTTGTGATTGAATGTATATGTTATGTAAAGTTGGGGATGAGATCTTGGGTATTTAAGCTTTACTATGTGTTTTTTTTAACATAATGTGTGTAGTTTCTTATTTAAATGGTGTTGTTGTTAATCGCTTGTGTTCTTTAATGCGAATGTTTATTTGTGTGATTGTCGCTTTGTAACAATAAGAGATTAAATCATCGTATTTGTCAAAAATGACGCACATAAAATATAAATTGTTTACTAGCGTGCTATAGTGGTACATATACCACCAAAGATAGTAGAGTTTTGAATTAACTTCATTTTGAATATGCGAATGTTAACTCGAAAAATTAAAATAAAATAAAAAAGGATGATTTATCAGAGTTGCGTTTTGAGAAATGAAAGAATTACTTAGTTTTACGTTTCAAAAATGCCGTACGATAAAGAACTAGTTGGTGTAATATTTATCGATTAATAACTATAACTTAATTATTAAATAATTTCGTAAATAATAATGGCTGTTAGCACCTAATATTACGACAAATAGAACCTCAGGCATATATTCATTTACAACTGATTAAATTATAAAGGTTATCTTATATTTGTGTGACTTTTACTTCGTATTCTCATTGTAATATCGTGCTTTGTCGAGTATACAGTGTCATGACCAAATCTTAAGTTGATAGAGTGTGTTTTACTCTAAGATTAATTGTTAATATTTTTGTCCTTCAAAAGCATTTTAACTAAATTATTTTATTATATATTGTAAACTTAAGTTGAATAGGTTGTAATAGACTGCTTTTTTGACAAACAATGTTATGTTGGAAATTACATTTTTATTTTTTAACGTAGTTCACCCCAAACAAGGCAGGCCGCCACTGTAGACGTAAGAGGCTACTGAGAAGAAAGAACAGGGGAGAAGGTTGGATGGTAAACCTAAACTGGAATCTGCGCAGCGAGATGTCTGTTTCCATTAATTTTAAATTTCTGCATGTCAGTACTGGCGGGTAAACAGAAGGCGGGGATGGAGTAGCACAAGGAAAGGAACCATTTGAGTAGAAAGCTCTCTGGCATCTGGGGACCTCCACAGTGAAGTGATGGGATTTAGTTGATTTTCGAGTTGGTCTAGTGAATTTACGTCGAGGGGGCACCAGAGTAGCCAATTCATCGGAGCATAATCCATTGAAGTATTTGTAAAACAAGCACAAGGATGCTACATTGCGGCGATGGGACCGGGACTGGAGCTTGGTTGACAGTGAGGGACACATTAGGTTGGCGACTCTTTTTGGGACCTTGTCAAGGAGAGAGAGAGTAGTAGAGTATGCACCAGCCCATATGTGGCAACAATACTCCATGCATGGGCGGATGGTGGCTTTGTAGAGATAAAGGATAATGTCAGGTTAGAGGAGTTTACTAGCACGGTAGAGGGAGCCAACCTTCTTTGCGACAGCTTTGGCAATGTCTTCAATGTAGTTGTTCCAATTTATGTTCCATGTGAAGGTTAGGCCGAGGAGTTTGAATGATGAACTCTCAGGTAGGGTGTTAATTTCCATGACAATCGGTGGTTGGAGAGGTTTCTTTGTAGTTATTTAAGGAAAGGAGTAGGAGTACATTTTTAATATCTGCCAAGTATATTTACCTGACAACAAATTCAAATGCGTGCTTCTTTTAAAATAAGATCAACTTCATAGTTCAGGATTATACTAAAGCCCTACAATTTTCTTCATAAACTAATTGTATGTTTCGTTCGACCTATGATGAAAACATAAAATATAATAGGAATTTGGATTGGATAGTGAAATGTTAAATTATGCCACCCCAACGATTGTTGAACCCAACGTTTTTGCACTGGAATTTCTTCTTTTCTTTCATCTTCTTCTTCTGGCTGTGTTACCTCTTGTATTGACGGTCACCGAGTTGTGTACAACGGAGAAATCAACGCACACTCCTAAACAAGCACAACACAGACATATACATTGTGTATTAGACTCGTTCGTTACAAACGTAAGTGTTTCTGTGTCGTTGGTGGGTACATCTAAGTTAAGTTTGAGATTTTAATTCAGAAGTTTAGCTGATTAGTAACTGAACTCATTTCTATGTCGAGACAAGCATCTACTCGTCTCTTCAACGCGATATATTGGTCTACTCCACTCTCCCCTAAGCTGAACTCTTATAACTCATTGGCTACTCTGTCTGTTCAATATGTTTACATTCAACCAAAACTCCCTGATGTCTGGTCTGTTCCCCAGCCACTCTCAGCGTTTAACTGAAAGTTAAAGCGACTGTCTATCAATTTGACTGATCTCTATCTGACGATCACCTAAAGAGTTGAGTAGATTCCTCAGTCTCTCAATTGTCGTACACATATGAAACTTTTTCATCACTTTTCTCTTTGTAAATCGTTTCATAACTTACACTTCTCTGGGAGGGGGGTGTTATGGGAGACAATTCGTAGTGTCACAGAGTCACAAGACTTGACTTAGGTATAAGTTCCAAATAAGTAACTTATTGTGGTTGCCCTGTAAATGATCCGGAAGAAAAACATGAACTTGGAATTAAGAGAAAACAAGTATATTGAAAAATATAATACAACAGAAAACAAGCGTGGTTGTACAGAAGACTTGACTACCAGTACAGATAGGTGTAGTTCCCAACTGAGAGGCAGGCGCTTCCAGTATTTATTGTGAGTAGCAGAGTCGAGTAGTCCGTATAGGTTAGGTACCATAACACCCCCTCCTAAACCTTACGTCTACAGGGTTCACAGTATCGTTTTCTTTTTGGAGTGATGCTATTCTGAAACTGATTGATGTAGCTGTATGCCCACAGTGTCGTATCTGGTAACCATAACTTCTTCCTGGGGAATATTGTTTTCCTGGTATAATTCAGGTGTGCCTTATGACATAACTGTATACTTTCATTACAATAAGATTTGATATCCTCCAGTTTTGTAATTCTAGACTTCTAATTTTGGAGCACATCTTCAAACTTGGTAAAATGTCTTCTTTGTTTTGACATTGAACTTCAAGACAAGTCAGCCTATTTTTCATCGTCTTGATCGCTTCTAAAACATCAATGAGTTGCAACTTTATCGATTCCAGCTATTTAACTATGAGTGCACATTCTTTATCCTTTTACTGTTTATCCAAGGATATTGACTTAATCTATTTCAGTTCAGTGTTAGCTATTTGCGGCGTGAATTCTGTGTCTTTATGTGCTTTAATTTATGCAGACAATTTACTTTAAGTCAACTTTATATGATTTGTAATGGTTGAAACAAAATTCTGTTTTCGTTTTTATGACTCGGTCATTAGATTTCTTTTAATTTTCTGGCTCAAAATGTTGGCTGGCTACCCCCATAGTTACAACCGCTGCATTAAGTCCGTGCAAAATAAATTGTTGGTATTTTTAATATGATAATTAAACTTTTTGGTTGTTCTGTTTTAAGTAATGTTGCTAATAATTTCACCATTCACCGTTCTAGCTATTTGGTTAGCTCTTAGCATGGTCGATTTATCCAACCTTCTCCCTGTATGCATATTGATAATCGACACGGCTTTATTTGTAACTTTTTTAGCATGTATATTTGTACATATTTACTTATAAGTGTGGCGGTCTGTTTGTTCGTTTTCGTAGGGGTTACCTGCACTTTATTAAATATATTCGTTCGTCAATGTGAACGCTTGTGTCCGACATCATTTCAACATACACGGGGGCTTGGCGGTAAATTATGATGTTTTATTGTGGTGTCTTCTGTTTTTTAAGAGCATTAACATAATCCCTCTTTTGTATTGAAATGCTTTTGAAATAGAGTATTAATGTGATGTTTGACGTACCTTTCTTATATACTAAATGCCGGTCTCTTTAATGTCGTTCGAATCTTGTTTACCACTTATAAATATATAACAGTATTCGGCTAATTTCTGTAATGATAAATCTCGTCTACTTTCTAAATTTTGTAAACCCCTGCGGCCGATTTCTGCGTCTTTTCCTGAGGCCAGTCTTTGCACGAATATTAAACATTTAAACGTATCCGCGCTTAGTTCAGCTAATTGTAAAGCGTCACAGTGTTTATAAACGATTGATGCGAATGTAGCGTAGTCTTCGCCATCTATTTAGCTTAATTCCAGCGCTTCACCGTTTGTGGAACAGAGAAGTATTAGGGATACATTATTCTGTTAAAAGTGTAACTGCTTCAGAAAAAGTAAAGTCTCTCGTTTTCCAGAGTAATATGAAGTCAACGAATTTTGTATGTTCGGTGATGCTTAAATGTCGGAGCTTTATTTTAACAATCTACTTTGTATGGATCCTAATACACTCTGAAATATAAAGCAATGGTTCTATCGTCGTTTGGGGAATAAGTGAAATTGTCAATTGTACTTCAAACAGTATTCTGCGGAAAAAAATGCTCGTGTTTGTTTCTTTGACATGCGATATTGTTTCCATTAATACTTCGATTTTTTGATTGGTTTCTCTTTTTTGTTCCAGTAATGTTTTGTCGGCTTTTTCATACAAGTATTTCTTCTGCTTCTGTTACGGTTCCAGGTATTTACTTTCTTCTCACAGCCGAAAGATGTGACAAAAGGCCGGAATGATGGTAGAGCAAGCCCGCGCCTCTAATGAAGGAGCATGTTGGCCTCTATAAATAGTGTTTTGGCAGACCCGTCGGCATTCCTAAGGCGGTAGGCAATACACTCATATAATCCAATAGAGGGCGGTAGGGTAGACCTCTTATAACTAGCCAGGATTAATGTTTCAACCCGAAATATATAATGCCACCGAAATGTCCTAGTACCCGCCGGGCTGGGGTGGGTCATAAACTTAGAGGCAGGCTCTTCTAAATTAATGGTGTGTGGAAGAGTTTAAGTAGTCCATGTAGGTAAGGTACCAAAACACATATAATTGGAAAATTCGCCAGAAGAACTTCGGTCAGCTCAGTGAAAAACCAGGTAGCGTGACAAAAATTAAAAAAAGACTACTAATACTTTGCTTAATTCGCAAAACACAAGCCAAGTTCTCATGTCTACGAATCTAATCCTCATATCACTCAGCTTGTTTTTATTTCTAACTATAGCAACCGATTTTTTTTATTTTTCGTTTCAGCTAAATGTGTATTGCAGTTCCAATAATATTTGTGATTGTCCATAGCACTTTTTTTTTTAAATTTGTGTTTGTTGCCAGAGATAACTACTTACTCAAGGTGGATCAAAGTGTAGTATCTGTTCCGATGGATACTGCACCCCATAGACTGGCATTATCTTGGCCTTCGGGGCTTGATTTACGCCGGTCTATTGGTTTGTCATGTGCAGTTCTAGGAGGTCAACCCGCGCAGGCTTCGCCTCCCCTCTTTGGGGAGGAATAAGTTTATTGCTTACTGCCTGAGGCGCCCCTACCGGGGAATGCCGACGGGTCTGCCCAGGCAATTTTTAAACCCCACTTTCCCGACCCGACCTTGGGTCACATCTTACTTGTGGGAGTAAGATAAAAACTGGCCTTGTGCCTAACTCCTGGAGAGGAGTAAATCAATACCCAATACAAAAGTACAGCGAATGTTTACAAATGACGTAGAACATACAGCGATATACAGACCAACCAAACTGAACGCACGCGATTAGTTATAGTATAGAATATGTCCATAGAAGCGAACTCCACTATTAGCCCCGAATCCAGGATAATTCTCTTATATCTTATTCTAGCGTTTCATTCTGTTATTAATCTAATGTTCATGTTCTTTTCTTTCATTGATCGCTGATTTTTTTTAATTACCTGATTTTGCTGATTGGTACAGTTCAAGAAATAGCCAAAAACATTGGTTGTTATATCAGCCAAATAATTTATTTATGTTGCACAATGTTATTCTAAATAATTATATTTGTTTTCCTTTTGATCGCGAAAGAAGTGCACCAGAATGTAATACCAGTGGAATAAAGTTGCACTCACCTGCAAGTAAAAAGAAGACCTTATTTTAAATGTTGATACAATTAAACGCTTATTCAAATTTATTTTTAAATGTCTGCTTCCAATAATCAGTTATTCTCAGCTTATAAATTGTACCAACTCATGTAATGCAATTGTAAGAGTGTTCCCTAAGGAGCCGTGTACCAGAGTGCAATCCTTGCTCGCGTCATACAATACAGTAAAAACATGAGATTATGTTATTCGCTAAATACCCAGCTTCACGTGCGGGTCAATAATAATCGGAATTATCCAGGTAATCAAGTGAAATAGTCTACTATATTTACGTGTAGTTGCTAATCTGACGGAAGCATTTGACTCTCCTTCGTCTAGGGTCGGCTAACTTACTATAAGTTATTATTGAAAATCATGTATCATGTTATAAAAATATAATAATTCTCCACCACAACTTTTCAAGCATTTACTGCATTGAAATAAACAAATCATGATGTTTTTTTTTATCACAAAATACCTACCTGTCGCGTAAGTTTCGTTACAGATGAACCTGAACTTATTTCACTAAAGACATAACTGTTGTATATATTAATAACATTATTTATAAGTGTGCGTCTAATTATCGTGTAGTCTGCTCATGCAATCATTATATAACTATATTTTACAGTTGACAATGATTGATAATTGCGATGTAAAGCGATAGCTGGAGTAGTACGAGAGGATTGTTATGTATTACAATGCTTACAGTGCAATCCTTGTACAAAGTATTATATGTTTTCGGAAATTTCCGGGATGAGGATTGGTATATTTTAATTATTTTTACCACTACTTCTTTTGTCGTGGGTTTTATTCTCACAACGTTAAGTTTGCTGTAGCCCCCGACCCTTTTCACGTTTATCTTGTTGAGTTCCACAATCGTCATGTCGAACACGGTGATATGTACGTAATTTTGAAATAACCACATCTATGTAATACACACATGTGGATAGTTAACGTATACATCTGGCGCAACAGATACAGTTCTAAGTGATAATCAGTTTTAAATGACCGTCTTCTTGAAGTTTTAGGTACACCCTTTTATACAAACAATACGAAAATGTGATGAGAATTATTACAGACTTCAACTCTGTATGGCTGACGTAGTAGGAAATATCAACTTCTATGGATTAAATAAATGGTTCAGTTCAGATTTCTGTATAGATTCCCGATGTTGATAAGACGTAACATGACCAAGTCTGAGGTTAGATCTACAATCAGTTTGTGCAAATAACATCCCATATTAGAACAGTAAAAGGAATAATAAAAATAATACAGAAAATGAGGCACATAGGTGTGCCGGTTAGAAGAACTCTGCTTTTTGATGATCGTGTGACTGTTTCTATATTAGAATACGCTAGTTCACATCGGCTTGTCAATAAAATCTTTTTTAACAAGCAGGAGTCCTCATTAGTTGAAAATATTGAGTTCACACCTTTAGGTGAAATGTTTTTTTATTCTGGGGCACCTACAGCGTTTGTGCAGACGTCGGAGAAAGCAATTGATTTTAGTGCATCCCATTCTCACTCAGTACAGAAAGAGGAAGGAGTGAAAGGTAAGCCAAGCGAAGAGAGAAAGAAAGAGAGTAGCTTATACAAACTAGTATAAATACCAGCTAAAATACATACCATAGATGAAGTAATGTAAATCTATATTTGTTATGAGTAAATGAATTTAATTGTTATATAAATACATCGCCTTTTTAATGCTTCATCGATTTTTCTTGACAGAATGGATACTTTCTATTCATTTATATGTCATTTGTTCATAATTAGATGTTCACTAAAAAATTATAGAATATATAATTAGGTGGGTATATGTACAGTTTTTAATAACGATTATTCAACGACAGAAGTTTTGTATATATTTATCTACTTCCCAAAAAGTATTAAACTTACACTTATAAAATAAATTATGAAAACATCGAAGGTAAATCCGAAATAAATGATCATTAAATACCTGTGTTTTTAATAATCATACAAATCGCTCATTGCCCCGTTGGATCAGTTTTTGTTATATTCCACTATCTTTCTCTTTTCCTCTTTTTCACTCTATCTCTTCCCACTCTCTTTCTACGTGTATCTTTTATGATTTACCGCCTGCTTTCTCTTTTTCTCTCATATGTATTTTCTCTTTCGTTTGCCCTCCCTTACTTATCTCTTTCAATTATTTACGGTATTCGCTTTCGCACTCTACTATCAATCGGTCTCTATTTACCTCATTCACTCCGGTAGCGTTCATGTGCTTTATTTGGCTACAATTTACAAGTTCACTTTTCAATCTGTATAACCGTTTCTGCACCGCCATTCTATTAAACTGAATAAAAGGTCAACTTCTGAACAAAAATGTATTTCGGTGTGATTATAGGATATTGGGCTGCATTTAGTGGTTCGTTCACTTTGCTATCAGTTTGTAAATATATCGTAATAAACCTAAATAATATATATATATGATAATATATATTAAACAATTCATATATTTTTATCTGTCTATCTATCTTTAACACTATCTATCTATTTATCTATCAATCTCTGTCTATTTCCATATATATTTATATCTATATGAATATATATGTATATATATATAAATATATATAAACTCAGTGTGTGTAAAGGTTCAGGTATAGGTCGCATATCCTGGACGCGCACAAGTATCGTTGCTGACATCGCACACGTAACGACTGTGATTTGTTAAGAATCCCTCTCCTTCCGCTGCCTTGAACCTTCCCTGAGTTTTAGTACCCATTTACTGCTGGGAAATCCGCATGCCGTGAGTGGGATCGAACCCGGGTAGTCCAGCCCAAAGACAAGTGCTATAACCACTCGTCTACAGGCCCTCCCTTCAGTGTGTGTATGCGTGTAATGTTTCTCTGTTCCTTATAGAAAGACAGGTCAGATCATTTACATGCCATCTAAAACTAGAGTATTACGTAACATCCACATTGAAAGAAACAAAAAGTGTTACCAAATCTCTAATTGCACAGATAAGTAAGTTATGACGACACATCCTCTTTAAACCTTGAAGTATGTCCTACTTGTATTTTATTTCAATTATATGTATACCATTTTCTACAGAGTAAATTTGAATTTCTCTCGGATTAGTAAGTGACCTTTGAACCTAAGGGAGCAATGAGGACTGAACCTCCTATAGATATGTCATTTATTGAAGATATTTATATCGTATGTATCACATTTCCGGGAGAGAAAATAGAAGTGGTCCCGAATCTATACGTTACTCTCTATGTGCCGAATATCTACGTGGTCCCTATATAGTATGCGCACTGGGGCAGAGATATGGTACATATATTGTATTTGCACACGGGCAGGGATAGTTACGCTTATAGTATGCGTATCGGGCGGAGATAGTTACGTATAAATTATTCGCACCGGGGCGGTGATAGGTACTTATATAGTATGCGCACCGGGGCGGCGATAGGTACTTATATAGTATGCGCACCGGGGCGGCAACATGTACTTATATACAATGTGGCGGTGATAGGTACGTATATAGTATGCGCACCAGGAGGCGATGTAGACGTATATAGTATGCGCACTAGGGCGGCGATAGTAACGCATATAGTATGCGCACCGGGGGCGCGATAGTTACGCATATAGTATACGCACCGGGGCCGCGATAGGCAGGTATATAGAATGCGCACCAGGGCGGCGATAGGTACGTGTATAGCATGCACACCGGGCAGCGATAGGTACTATATAGCACGCGCACCGGGGCGGTGATAGGTACGTATTTAGAATGCGCATATAGGCGGCAATAGTTACGTATATAGCATGCAGATCGGGGCAGCGATCAGTATGCACATTCTATACGCACCGGTGCGGCAATAGCTACCTATATAGTATGCACACTGGAACGGCGATACGTACGTATATAGCAGTTTCACCGGGCGGCGATAGTTACGTATATAGCATGCGCACCGCGGCGGAGTTTGGTACGTATTTAGTATTCGCACCGGGGCAGCGATAGGTATTTACGTAGGTGGCACACCATGGCGGCGATAGGTACGTATATAATATGCACACCGGGCGCAGATAGGTACGTATATAGTATACGCACCGGGGCAAAGATTAATACCTATATAGAAGGCGCAGACAGAGGTGGTACTTTTTATAGAAATATGTCATACGTTTGCCCTGGGCAATGGAAGGGGAAGAGTGGGTCAGAAACAGCTTTCGCAAAAGGAAAAGGGAGAAAGCAGCTTTGAAATGGGGCGACCAGGGAAGAGAAAGCTAGCAAGATTAAGAGACGGCTATAGAAAGAGGGATAACACTAGAAGTGTGAATATAAAGATGTTACACACGAGATCTTTCTCCTATTTTATGTGTTTCTGACCTCGAGCAACGCCAGGTGTCCCTGCTAGTCCTAACTAATCATGATATTGGGCATTTAAAAATAACATTCATAAACGTCAAGTACCATTGAAGAGTTAATTTAATTATTCTATTTTCAGTTCTGGATGTTTAAAAAGATTTATTACACATAAAACAACATACGATCGATGCGCACGGCATTCCACATCGTTGTCGGTATTTATATACATATAATATTCTTTAACCCCAACCACTTTTGGCTAAACAAAATATAATGAATAATTATTGCGTCGATGTATATATATATATATATATATATATATATATATATATATATATATATATATATATATATATATTTGTGTACGTCTCTATGTCTGCTCATATATCAATGTGACTATATAGTTACCATTCCTAATCTACGTTTCTGTATTAAACTATTTATAGTGTATATATATATATATATATATATAAATTCATATACATATATATATATATATATATATATATATATATATATATATATATATATATATATATATATATGTACAGTTAAATATCTCTCTCAATATATATATATACATTAATTTAAAGTGTATATATATATATATGTATGTTATGTACTTTTATATTTATAGAATATACATGTACCTTTTATGAAATGTTAAGTGCATATACTATTTATAACTATATATACTCATATATATATATATGTATATATATATACTCATATACTCGTGCTGGTCAAAAAATAGAACATATGTATAAAACTGTAAAAATCATTCCGTTTGAGATAATTTTCGGCTTTTAAATTGTGTAGGCGAAATATTCTATATGTAAATAACAATTACAACTATTTTTAATCATTTGTCATATTTGCATATATAAGACTTGATTGTCACAGAGTAGTTTATTGTTACATTAGGAAATTCAACGTTTCAATTTAATAGAACATTATTCGTTGAGTAATCTCAAACTCAAAAAATTTATGTGTTTAAATAGAGTTTGCAAGTAATTTAATCATAATCTCTCATTCTTATCGAGGACAATCTGTGAGATGTAATTGGTGCTAAAATATTCCTATAATGCTAAACTAACTGAAATAGTTGGTTTACGATAGAAACTTTTTTCATATCAATTGCAATGTCAGTTTTTCAATATTTCGCGTTTCAAAATAATAGAACAAGACAGCTAAGAAAACAAAATAGTTTTTTTATTAACTTAAATACAGATAAAAATTAACTAATATTTAGTAGCAGCACCTTTTGCCTTGATAACAGCATCAATTCGCCGGGCATGGAATCAACAAGCTTCTCGCAAACTGTGTAGACACCGAATCACATGTGTTCTGTATTGCAATATTCATGGCTGCAAGGGTAGTAGGTTTTTCTTTGTGAAGCTTCCTCTTCATCTGATCCCACAAGGCTTCAATAACGTTAAAATCTGGCGAGTTCGCCGGCCATTCAAGAACAGGGATCGATTGTTCTCGGAGCCAGGAAGTTGTGGACTTGGCAGAGTGTGTCGGTGCCAAGTCATGTTGAAAAATGATGTATGTAGCGTCACTGTCAAACTGATTATCCAGCACTTACAGTAAATTAGCTTCCATGATATCTTGGTACACTGTTGCGTTTACATTTCCTTTGATGAAGCAGAAATTACCAACACCCTTAGCACTCATACAGCCCAAAACCATGCAAGACCGCAGGAACTTCACAGACTTCTTGACGCATTCTTGGTTATACCGTTCCGTGGATCTTCGCCAAACACGTGGCCCTTGGTCGCCAGAAGAAATACAAAATCGAGACTCATCTGAAAAGATCACACGCCGCCATTCGTCTGTAGTCCAGGTTTGATGACCAGTTGCCCATCGTAGCCTCTTCAACATCTGATTTTTGTTAAGGAGCGGTTTGGTGGCAGCTATACGATTTTGGTATCCCAGTTGCCGGAGCCTTCGGTAGGTAGTGCTCCGTGAAACGTCGGCACCAGAAGCCTGTTTCCACTTTTAGTAATGTGGCCTGTTGACTGGAATCGACTTTTCTTTGCCACCTTGTCCAGCGATTTCTATGTGCGTCTTTCCTACTTCCCGCAAATCGAACATTCGCTGCTTCTCAAACAAAGATATGTCTTTAGAGCGACCCATAATGAGCGATTATGATTAAATTACTTGCAAAATCTTTTTAAACACATAATTTTTTTGAGTTTAAGATGACTCAACGAATAATGTTCTATTAAATTGAAACGCTGAATTTCCCAATGTGACAATAAACTACTCTGTGACAATAAAGTCTGAATATGCAAATATCACAAATGATTAACAATAGTTGTAATTGTTATTTACATATAGAATATTTCGCCTACACAATTTAAAAGCCGAAAATTATCTCAAACGGAATGATTTTTACAGTTTTATACATATGTTCTATTTTTTTGACCAGCACGTGTATATATATATATATATATATATATATATATATATATATATATATATATATATATATATATATAGTTATAAATGTTATGTGCACTTAACAGTTCATAAAAATACATGTATATTCTATAATATATAGCGTCAACCAACGTTTATGTGTACGTAAGTTTCAGAAATTTATATGACGACATTTCTATGTTACAACAGTTCTCATCTTTTACGATCGTTTAATCTCATATATAATATTCAAACCAAAGTCAATTCGTGTGTTATATTTATTTTCTCTCAGATACGTCTAATAAAGAAAAAAATCTGAGAAACAAATCACAATATTACAAATTTGAAAATAATTATTACATGTGTCAATGAAAATGGCCATTGCTGTTTAAAAATCACCGCCGTAAAAGATTTGAATAACACATACACTCAAATAAGTTTTCTTTCGGCCATAACAAGCGTTTTTTTTAGGTTGGGAGTAGGAAACTATGATTTTAACTTCTATGTTGCAAATTATAATGACTATTTTTATTAGTAAAAAAAAAAGGATTTACTTATTTCTACGTAATATAACCAGGACCAGATTTCCAGATAAAAGGAAACCTAAATATAATGTATATCCACTAAAAATATTTCAAGAAGTATAAAATAGTTAACATGAATATGCCCAAGCAAGATGATAAGAAATGTGAACTATTTAAGAATATGTGGGCTAAAAATAAAGATTCGAGACTATCATCATAATACAGATAGAGAAGAGTTGTATAACGGAGCATGTATCGTTTAATAGTCCAATTGAGTAGGCATTTTGATCAACCTGAGAGGGACACATTTACTAGGTCGCACATATAACTTTACTCTACACACTAGCATACACACATAAGTATGCGCCATAATTATACATACACAAAACATACACACAAAACACATGAAAAAAGATACATATCACAGTCAATAACAGTATAAACATGAGTTTCCTTGATTAAAATACGCAATCATAACAAATAAATATATGATATATAAATGGTATATGAGTTCACAAAAAATGTGCACTGTTAATTAATTGAGAATTATGGGAAACGCAATTAACATCGTTTAATCCATGTTCCTGTACACATATGAATACGCACTTTAATGCTAATAGATACACACTATAGAAATTAGTAGGCAAACAATGTATACTATTTACTTATTTACGTGAGTTAATGACTTACAGTGGTATTCCAAGCTGGAAAATGTACATTCGTTATTATTCAATAAATCGCTGGAATAAGCGTGTCTAAATAGATTTTAATGTATAAGATCTCTCTATCTCTCTCTCTATCTCTCTCTCTCTCTCTCTCTCTATATATATATATATATATATATATATATATATATAGAGAGAGAGAGAGAGAGAGAGAGAGAGAGAGAGATAGAAGAAAAAAGAGTGATAAATAAGCGACGATTGTCCACATTTATTTCAAATTTCAATTGTTCAATGCAAGGTTATTCAGTAATAAACTAGTGTTTATTATTGTTTCCTAGTTTACTAGTGTATTACTGAATACACCTTGCATTGAACAATTGAAATTTGAAATAAATTTGGACAATCGTCGCATATTTATCACTCTTTTTCTTCTATCTCTACAATTGCTCTATCTCGTATATTGAGCTAAACCTCTTCACTATAGGTTCCATCTACTAAAAGTTTTACGTTTGGTTTATATTTGATCATATATATATATATATATATATATATATATATATATATATATAGTATTATTTATTTAACTCCTATTGTGGAGCATATACTAACCCACTAGTATATACTGATCTTGTTTCTTATTCACACACCACTAACACGCATGCGTCAGATAATTTAACAAAACCAATTCATATAAGATGACAATTGCAGTATCGCATTACAGTTTAACTGCACTTAGCCGCATTACATCGGATATTGCCATCTTTTTTACACGGTGTTTACACATATTACTGAAATGACGCAGAAAATGTTAGTCCCGCAGATATCAAACGTACAATAATTAAACCTACATTATGAAACAACATCATTTTATAAAAATAAATAATAATGACTACATCCAAACAATTTTTAAAAAATGTTTCTTTCCCCCGCTCTAAAAAAGCAACATTTTACTGTGCATTTACTAGCACACTCATGCCTCATACGTGGGTAATTTTATTTCTTGTTTCTACTATCCTTTTTTTTTTCTTTACTTTTTATTTATATCTGCTCTCTTTCTTTCTTTTCTATCGATTCTCGCGAAAAAGCGCAGATGCGTCGTAGATATTTAATAATACAAATATTATATAAAAAGCCACACTGTGTTCATACTTAAAGCACCACTAGTCATCCTCAACATATAATATTATACTTATTTCATACAGTTCATCTCGGTTCTCATAAGATTCAATTTTCAAATTAAAAATCAAGCTATTTAATTCTTATACCTATAGCTTGTAGTCCGTTGAAAAAAAAAATTGCGTTATTTTAAACATTGTAATAGATCAATGAATTAATATGATTACAGATGATTGCTATTGTACCGTGAATAAAAAACACTTTCGTATAAAAATAAATTACACACGTTTCTGTAAATATTTAGAGTTTTCAATATGAAAATCAATACAAACAAATTAAAGTTGCCAGATGAATAATACCGCTTAAGAGACATTGCTAGATTTGACACAAAACAACTCACTCCGAAGACGAGATATATGCTCTGAATTTTTCTTAAAACCCGATTAAGTTTGCTTTGCTCCGATATTAGAATTATATATATATATATATATATATATATATATATATATATATATATATATATATATTGTGTGTGTATTTAGGTAGAGTATTATCATTTACGCAAACATTACCAAATAACACGGAGTGTTTATGCTTGATAAGTCTATTTTTATTTTTTTCATTTTCCGAATGGTCCATTTACTGTTTCGGTCAAATTGCTTTATGCAAGTTCCATGTGTTTCTTGTTCCATTTTCTTTCTTTCTTGCGAGTACTTTAATTTTCAGGCCGTGTTAATTTTGGTTTCTTAAAAATATGTCTTTACTGTTGAGTGTTTTAAATTATTATAACGACAAGTAATTTACAACTTAAAATGAGCGTTTATAATATTGAGATGGTACATGAGAGAGTGATTACGTTCTAAGAGCGTGCCAGATTCAACAGTTTGATTGCTTCACCGTTAAGAATTTGTATTACGTTATGGGCGCGTTCAAGATTCAAATGTATAATTTCTTAATGGCTAAGAATTTGGTAACGTTGTTTATTACATAATATGTATATATATATATATATATATATATATATATATATATATATATATATATATATATATATATATATATAAGGTAAAATATGAGAATTAAGAATTGTGAATATACAATATTGATTAAAACATCAAAAGTTCAGAGCAAGGAGCCTCATATCCTTAATCCATGAATTTTCAAAGATAAATTCTACTCATCAGAGGATGGGGAAGCCGATAATCTAGTTGAAAATATTATCGGCAACACTTAACTTTGAAAATGTTATATAAAGTAAAACAAAGTAGAACTAAAGAACAAAATAAGGGCCAACGGTGAAGAGTCTTATATAGAGGTGGGAGCGTAAAATCAGGGTGGAATTTATCTAAAAACACGTAAGGGCAAAATAAAATTAAAATAAAAGCATCTGTTATTTGGAAGTAAATTCTTGAAAAAAAAAGCAATACTCAAATTGTTCAGGAATCATAAAAAATAAATTGATCTATTAAATATATTGAGCTTTACACTATCACGATAGATTATTATTATTAAACGATAATTCAATTATCGTTATATAATGCAACATTTAAATATTATTATATATAAATAAATAACTATATATATATATATATATATATATATATATATATATATATATATACATATATATGTGTGTACACGGATTTTTGTCTTTGCTTGTCTTTGAAGCATGTAGTAATAACACACTTTCCTTCTTTTTCCAGTCTTTTTCACTTTTTTACTTCACAAGATTTTTAAAGCTTCACCGGCTGTGCAGTAGACGACAAAAAAGGGCATGTTGCATCGTATTGTCCTTCTTTGCACATTCACAGATGGACACATTCAAGCGAACCAACACACGAACGATGTCAAAATATCAATTATATATAACAAAAAAAAACGAGAGTGTTTTTAATGATTCCTCATGTTGGGCGACAACTCAGGAAATATGGCAGACTTTTTAATAAGAAGAAAATCTGCTTTTCTAAATATCAAATGATGTGTCATTACAAAGAAATGAGAATCGATAGACATTACTGTTTTAAAAATATATCACATTAAATTGAAACAGATTTTTCTCAAATGATAGGATTCGGTTTTATGAAACATGATTGCCACTAATTATTCCCGCCCGTTTAGTTGAATCAGCGTCTAATGAAGAATTCAAGCGAAGTCGCTTTAAAGTGTCTTAACACAGATTGTTCATGCGGAACTATGTCAATATTTATTCACGAAACGGGATTGATTTCTGGAATGAATTAATCATTGTGTATAGTCTTCTGTCTCTCTCTCTCCTTGTCTCTCTCCATCTCTCGTTTATATATATATATATATATATATATATATATATATATATATATATATATATATATATATATATATTATATATATATATATATATATATATACATATATATATATATACATATGTATATATATATATATATATATATATATATATATATATATATATATATATGAAGCGATGTATGTAGCTGCATTTTATGTTTCTGCATATATTAAAAAATTAATCTTACTTCTGTCACCCCTCCTCAGTTATTTTAACATTTACCTCCTTTTTACATAGACCAATCACAAAAGTGAATTTATCTTTTTAAGACGATCAATTTCTCTCATTATTCGGTTTTTTTGACGTGGTTGTCTATACATCTGAGGAGACCTAATTAAAGGAGTCGAAATAAGTTATTATGTGTACAACCTTAATGTGTGTATAGTTTTTCTTTTTATAATTCTATATATATATATATATATATATATATATATATATATATATATACATATACACATATATATATATACATATATACATATATATATATATATATATATATATATATATGCAAACATTGTCAAAAATAAAATAATTTGTCTGTTTAATAATAACTTCTTTTTATGTTTTCAATTTTTCTGGTGGTCCTTTTTGTATCAAAATAAAATAAAATAATAAATTTTCCCTAGGTTTCAAGAACGTTTTCCATTCTTAGTCGAATTAATCTAAAAACGTTCGTGAAAACATGGAAACTTGTGAAACCTATGGAACATTTATTATTAATTTTTATTTTAATACAAAAACGGCAGTCAGAAAAATCAAAAAAAGAAAAAAGTATTATTAAACAGACAAATTCTTTTATTTTTACAATGTTTACACAAATGAAAAAATGTTTCCAAAATACACACACAATGTATATATATATATATATATATATATATATATATATATATATATATTTACAATTAATCATAACATCAGATTGATATTCTTATATTATTCGATTTCAGGAACACTTTCTGCTATATTTGCTTACTTTACATTTATAATATCCTTGAATTTCACATTTTCCGTGCTTAAAACAAATTGTGGACTTTGTATTTTCATATTTTTTTTCATGTTTTCAAATCTGTGCTAACATTAATATAATTATTACTGATGTATCCCGATGATCTCTTTTGAAAATCCATTATTAATGATAGTATCTTTGTTTAATCCACTTAATGATTCATTAGATATAGTGTTCAACTTTTAATTTTCATCATTCATTAAATGTTATATAATTAAATTATATGTAAAGTATATATATATATATATATATATATATATATATATATATATATATATATATATATATATATATATATATATATATATATATATATACAGGGTTAGCCATAAGTAGGTGGACAGTAAAAAATATTTTTTTATCGAAGTGTAAGAGGCAGACTTCAAAGCTGTGTAAATCAAGAAGGAAGATCTTTTTTTTTTAAAGTAATTATTAATCTTTATTAATTTTTAAGTGTTTCTGGCTCACAGCCGTCATCAGCAGAGCTAACGTAAACAAATATCAAACTTTTGACATGTGTGTCTATAGTCCAGCGTCATACCATTGGACTACAACACCCTGATTAGAAATATGTACGAACTTTATCACCTAAATATCTCATTGTTTTATTGATGATTGCACTGTTCATTGTTTTTTCTTACCACTACTATTTCGATTGTTTCATCCTATATATATATATATATATATATATGTATATATATATATATATATATATATATAGAGAGAGAGAGAGACAGACAGACAGACAGACAGACAGACAGACAGAGAGCGAGAGAGATAAATAGAGATAGATAGATGGAGAGAGAGATAGATAGAGAGAGCGAGATATATATATGTATATATATATATATATATATATATATATATATATATAGAGAGAGAGAGAGAGAGAGAGAGAGGGAGAAAGAGAGAGAGGGAGAAGAGACAGAACTTTTGATATAACATATGTACTCTACATCGTATCTCTGTTATTTTGCTTCGGCTTATTGCTCTGGGTGTTGTACAAACGCAGAGCATGGCCATCTACATGTATCATATATACCTACAAGACCCACGGCGAGAAAGACTTTTAAAAATAAATCAAGCCCGCTGAACAGTATGCGCGACCACAATCATATATTGCAATTTTTGTAGGGATGACCTTCTCCTCTAAAGAAGAGCCAATCATAATATGCAGAGCGTAATATACTAAACTAATGAACGGATGATAATGAATGTGAGGATATATATTTTTACAACCTGGTGAGTGGCAGGGTAAACAACATCTGTTTTGAAAATGTTACATTTAGGGAGTGCGTATATATTATTTTGGGGACTTAAAAAAAGTGTATGAACCGATCATAATGAATTTTTAAATATATGTCCTCGACAATCTGGTGAGTTACATTCTTCAATTTTTGTAAAGTTTACTATTTAGTGTATGCGCCAACCTAAACTCGCACCCACCTGAAAAAAAACTCTTACACTATGGTTCCTTTCAAAAAATTAGTATAGAAAACATTGCTATGCATGACATTTTGAGTTATATAAAGTTACTAGAAAAATACCCGTCCTAGGACGGGCATCAGCAATAAATAAAGGATTAGTATGAATTGTAATGTTCTTTTCTTTTCTCTTGGGTTTTATTTTACGCCCTTAAATGATACAGTTTACAAAGAAAAAAAATAATTCACTTGTTCCCAAACATATTCCATAATTCATAAATTCAATGATTAAGGGTTTTACCAATCAAATACATATTACTTACGCCTACGCGCGCGCTCCGAATTTTTAAAAAGTGTATTTCTCTTTACATTCCACCGAAACCGTTTTCAGATCCTCTGGCTAACAGCTAAACGGACTATTGTAGGCAAGCAACATTTTATCTTCGAAGTACATAAGAAATGATTTAAAAAATGTATTGTTTGAGAAAGATCGATTGAGATCAAAAGTTTTTTCATAACTTTAAGGTAAATACCACTTCATTTTAAAGAAAAAAACATCGTGATTTTAGCTTAAAAAAAATGTTGAGATTCTGATACGAAACGATATTCTTAAAAGTGCTAACATACTATTTCTCGCATCACACAACCCACGTGATCCACCAATACAGATTTTCACATCGTCCGACTAACATCTGAACGGCTACTATTACTAAGACTTATTCGATGTAGGCTTTCAAAAAATTGGGCACTCTCAGTGAATTTAATAACACTACCCGCTTCATGGCGAGATCCAACTCGCTTGCTGTGAACACCCGCCAACTTGGCATTAACAAAGTAAAATTCGTACTCATTTCCAAGCTAATTTGTGGTGGCCAACGGATTACGTTCTTGACTGCAAATCAGTGGCGATTTGTCGTCGGGAATTAGCGGCCTGCACTGAAGATTGCGTAAGCATGACACATTGTTGGCTCTAGGTAATGAGTAATTAATATTTATTTATAAGTATTATTATAGGCTTCTTTACAAAATCCAGGCACTATTAGAGAGTTTAATAACAAGCAGTATCACTAGTTTCATTGCGAGATCCATCACGCTTTGTTGTTGTTGATCACTATTCACTGGTCGTTGTAAATACCCGCCGACTTGGCATTTACAAAGTTTAATTCGTCCTAATTCTCAAGCTCATTTTTGGTGGCCAACGGGTAACGCTTTTGTCTGCGCATCAGTGACGATTTGTCGTCGGAAATTAGCTACCTGCACTGAAGATTGCGTAAGCATGACACATCGATGTCTGTAGGTAATAAATATTCAATATATATTAATAAATATTATATATATATATATATATATATATATATATATATATATATATATATATATATAAATGTATAATAGTAGTAGTAGCATCCCCGGCGTAGACCGGGACTGATTAATATTATTTTCTTTAAGAAAATCATATGTAAGTCATTAACATATTGAACATCTAAGGGAGATAACTCGTATATTACACTCTTAGTTTTCTTTTGTGAATAATTTAGATTCCATCCCTTTTAACGTATTAAATTAATGAATATTATGAATTCGATCTGTTGTAGCAATATTTTGATATCCGGGTGTAAAAATGCTGTTAGAATCGGACATTTCGACTCAATGTTTAAATTAGGTAGAGTAGAATTTCCCATTAGATCTAAATGCACGTCGAAAATTTTAAAAGTAAATTAAGGAATAAATATAAGATACTTTTTTGACAGTTACTAAAACTAGCGACATAGTTGATCAATATTATTTTCACTAAATTGATTTAAACACATAAAAATGTAAGATTAATTTAGATTATAGATATGTTCTTGCAAAATGTCTTAAGTAAAGATAAATAAAGATAAGTAAGGAAATCAACATTTTTGAAGCATGTATAAATGTGAAATATTTTGAAAATCCACAATTGTGCGATTTTAAATGAACAATTCATTTAAAATCGCACGATTGTTGATTTTCAAAATATTTCACTTTAATACATTCTAATCCGTGCTTCAAAGATGTTGATTTTCTTACTTATAAAAAAAGCGCCAATCTGCGCATAACATCGCCAGGACTACACTTAACTCTAACGTCTTAAGAACTTTACGTCTCTTTCTCCTCGTGTTGTGATTCGACCCCGCGGGGTTAATACCATCAAAATGAGGAGGAAGAAAAGAAGAAAACAAACTATAAGACAGTCCCGCCTGACAAGGTTGTTCTACAACCAAAGCTTGCAAAAAAACAAAAATTAAATAAATTAATTGTTCATTTAAAATTGCACAATTGTTGATTTTCAAAATATTTCACTTTAATGAATAAATATATTTCTGACATTTATTACCAAAATATTTTCTGTTTTAAACGCGTATTGAACTTTGCTTACAAAATAAACGTTTACTATGCATGTCGTGTGTTGGTCTTAAATAACCGAAATCTGGTGAGATGTGATGAAACCGACTCACCGACCATCTATGCATCCCAGTTTATTTATTTCATTCGTCCTGTCGGCGAGGTGTTACGCAATTCGCTCAATGCTTGTTTATTACAAGATACCTACGCGGGCGAGCTTAACTTGGCTCTTCCAAGTAGAATAGTACAATCTTTTGTTCTATTTAATTAGCTATTTCTATTCAATATAAGTGTGTATGCGGCTCAGCACAAGATTTGACTTCTTTCTTGCCAAATATCGAGATTGTTTGCCCTGGGAAGTCCACGAGACATTTTTCATTATTGGTTGGCAAATTCCACAATTACGTAGGTAATTCCACAGTTCGTTGTCTGTTGCAACTTTTATTTCATTTATGCGTCCAAATATCGATAGATTTTTCATGTATATATTATTTTTATTTATAAATTGTTTAGTTCGATTGTTTTATATTTGCCCATCAAGAAAATTAAGAGCAACAAGATATAATTTATTATTCCGTTGTTGATGAATATGTTTTTTATGTTATGTTTTTTTTTCTTTTCTTTTTCTTCTTCGTGCCATTCTTCAGATTCTTTTTCTATTTACTTGGTTTTCTTCAACTGTGCCGTCTTCTTTCCTTTCTTCTTTCTTCAGCCTCCCCTGCTGCTCTTTATTCTTTCTTTTTCTTCTATTCCATCTTTTCCTAGTTTTTTGCATTCTTTCTTACTCTTCTTTTTCTCCTTTTTCATATTATTTTCTTTTCCTACATTTTTGTATTCTTTCTTTCTCTTCTTTTTCTCCTTTTTCGTATAATTTTTTTCCCTACTTTTTTGCATCATTTCTTTCTCTTCTTTTTCTCCTTTTTCGTATAATTGTCTTTTCCTACTTTTTTGCATTCTTCCTTTCTCTTCATTTTCTTCTTTTTCGTATTATTTTTTCTGATATTGTTTTTACTTCTGTTTCTTGTTTTTCTTCTTCTTTTTCTCCTCCCCTATCCTTCTACTTCTCGTCCTCCTCCTACTACTGTTATATATAATCCTTCATTTCCATTCTCCTTCTATTACTTAATCTACAATGATAATCTGCATTTTCAATATTTCCATCGGTTCTATGGAAAGCTTAATTGATTTACTTGGAGTGTTTATTTTTTTATTTTTCCATTAGTACACCTCCAACAAAGCATATTGCCGCATAAGTGTTTGTTTGCCTCCTTGCTCTTAAACATGTGATATGCTGGGATCTCGAAATGTTACAAATGCTTGTGTTTGCATTGTTCCCAGTAGACCATCTTCCCAACTTCGTCATGTGATCATTTGTATT
Organism: Sepiola atlantica; assembly: GCA_963556195.1. Lineage (NCBI taxonomy): Eukaryota > Metazoa > Mollusca > Cephalopoda > Sepiida > Sepiolidae > Sepiola > Sepiola atlantica. Next base: position 197,292,364 of record OY744519.1, on the reverse strand, counting down.
TATTAAGCGATTATTGGCTGTACTTACTTATGATGTGATTTAACATTTCGTCTATGAGTCCACAGAGTCTATATGTACTGATTACCTGGTTTTATTAATATTATTCATTTTATTATTTACTCAGTAGTTTTTTTTGAACAAGTAATTATTAGTAGTTGTTCAGTCGCAAAAGTTATAATTGTCTGGCGATTCTAAATCAGAAGAAGTTATTTGCCTCTTTTTATAGCCATTTCAAATAATGTCGTGGCATTGAAACAGCGGTGTTCCAACAACGCTTAGTCTTCTTTTGAATGTGAGCGGCAATAAGCTTCCCCAAGGTCCCAGTACTCTCTACACACCTGTTTTGTGAAAATCGCTGCAGACAAGACATTTAGCCACTTGATGTAGGGAGCTAACGAGAACAAATATGATTATCGCAAAGACAGCAGAGCAAGGCTATACGTAAGAAGAACAGGGTCAGCAAGAAAGAAAGTTCCACAAGCCTTTGGTTCTTAGATGTCGCTACTGATATAGGAAGCTGTATTACAATGAGGTATCAAAACATCAGATTGATGGAGACAACTAGGCCAACGTGTCAAACGCGCTGTAACAAAAAAAGTGGGGAAAAGATCACATAATTCTGAAGAACACATGCCACCATAGTATTTCTAGAAAAGACTGAGTATTCACATCACGTCTGTGAGAAAGAGGGTGCAGAGAAGAAGAAAAGATAAGCCAACCAAATTCAAGTACACATCTACATTTTATTAAGAACACTCACATATGACGGAGATTCAACAGCCGAAATATGACAAAAGTACACCAGTTAATGAAGGTATAGTTTGTATATCCCCTACTTTGTCTGCAATATTTTTCTATATATTTTGTAATATTCTGCAACATTCTTTCAATTTTTATTGTATTACTATTTACATATGGTTGGTTGGTGTCACGTAATTTTGTAGGTTAGATTTCGAACTCAAGGATTTTTGTTCAATATCTCAGCTGTTTCCATCGGTGCTGTGTATTATACGCTGCCAATCTTTTCGTTTGAGTTGAATCTTCCACATTCTCTTATCCAGTACAATTACAGTGACTGTTTAACGTTAAGTCTCTCATTCTTATATTTTATTCCTTTCTTTTTTTTACATTGAATGGCTCAGCATCCTACTTTGTGGCCATTTTGTTTTGTATGGTTATAGGTTTCTCAGTTTTTTGGTCCATGGGCCTGAGTTTGTCCATCAGATAAAGGGTCCGCAATATATTTCTGAGGATACGGCCAAGCTATCCCATTTATTTTATCATATTTTTAACCTATAATTTGGAGAGTAATAGTTTTCTTATTGTTTTCATGTATATCTTTGCCTCTTCTCTTTCATTAAATTGGGGGTCTCAGCTTTCACAGATATAAATAGGAAGAATGTGGCCAGTTCTATGTTTACCACTGTTATTTTATAATCATTATTATTATTATTAGTAGTAGTAGTAGAAGTAGTAGCAGTAGTAGTAATGGTAGTAGTAATTCTGAATAGTACGGACCCTGCTGAAGTAATAACGTTGTTATTTAGAAAGCCATTCTTTATATGGGGTGGGTTTATTTATAACTATTCTGTACTTTAACACATTTTAATAAACAACAAATGTCGTAACTATTGAATTTCACTTCAAACCCCTATAAAAAATAGCACGTTAGTATTATCATTATTTATTAGTATTGCAGTAGTAGTACTATTAATCAGAGTAGTAGTAGTAGTAGTAGTAGTAGTAATCATCGCATTTTATATGCTAATCTATTAGATATACTTGCTCTTTTTCCAGTTTCTCCTTACTCTTCGCTGCGCACTTCGTTTTTATTATATTCCTTCCATTCTATTTCTCCTTTTTTGCGTCTTCTTTTTCTTCTTGTTCTTTTCGTCCTCTTTTGCTTCTTCTTTTTTCATCTTCTTCTTTTTCTTCTTAATCTTTTTATTATTATTATTCTTTTCATTATTATTATTATTATTATTATTATTATTATTATTATTATTATTATTAGTATTACTACTACTACTACTAACATTAGTTCATAGTAGTCTCAACTTTTGGATGTTTTTAGTTAGATTTTTCTTTTTTTTTAACATCAAGTCAATTCCCTTGACTTTATACATTCAATCTGTACCTTAACACTTTCGCTGTTCCTAACAGGCAAGCCTTTCGTACAATTAGAAAATAAATTGTCTCGTCATTCTGTTAAAGCCATTTATGGTGGATTTTCGTTATGGTCGCAAGCGGTCCAATTACAACAGCAATCAATTTTACTTCTTTACATTTCCATAGTCTAATAATTCCAATTGTAGATCTTGATATTTGTTTATTTGTTCGTGTTCTTTCTCTTGCAATCTGGTATCGAACGGGCACTCTATATCAATGATTAAGTAAGTTTTCTTGTTTTTGTTTGGAAATATTAAGTTGGGTTTTGTATCGTCAAGAATCTTGTCAGTGTGTATGTACATTTCCCAAGAAAGTTTGACATTGCCGTTCTCCTGTACCACTTCTGGTTTATGCTCATACAAATTTTCATTGTGGTCCAATTCATAAAGTTTGCATATCACCATCACCATCACCATCACCATCACCATCATCATCAACATCACCATCACCATCACCATCATCATCATCATCATCATCATCATCATCATCATCATCATCATCATCATCATCATCATCATTGTTATTATTATTTGTACTCACTAGGAGTTCTTATACATGGCATCAGTGATTGCTCACAGACAACCGGTAGTATTTCCTGGAGTCTGAGTGACAACAAACCGCCGAGATTTCCAGTAATCTTCACATCTTTTCGGGAACCATCGCAAATAACATTGCGGCATCGCAACAGCCCTTTACCATTTATTTATAGCTGGTAAGTACTATTGGTCTTCTCTGGGAGTTGGGTGGCATATTATGTATCTTCTTATTCCATTTCCTCTTCTTTTCGTCATTCTCCTTTATTACTTTCTTATTTTTTTCATTTCACGTATCATCTTCTTTCTCTCGTGTTCCTCGTCGTTCTGTTACTTCATCGTTGTTGATCTCTTCCGTAATCATTTTCACTTCTTGTTACTTTACAACCATTTGTCTTCTTCTTCTATTCCATTTCTCTTTTAATCGATATCCTTTTTTATGAACCTACTTTCTCAACATTTCTTTTGATGTTCAGCATCTTTTCTTTCTATTCCTTCTTTCTTCCTCAATCTTATTCTTGTTATCTGTCTTCCTTTCCACATCTTCCCTTTGATGTTGGTAATCATCATCATCTTTGCTTCTTTTTATCTTCATCTTATTTGTTTTTCCGTCTTCATGGTCTTCTTTTTTACTAGTTTATTATTGCATTCTACTTATTCGCATTATTTTGTACATCTATGTTTTTAGCGTATTCTTCTTCTTCTTCTTCTTCTTCTTCTTCTTTACTTCCATATTTACTTCAACTTCTTCGACTTTAATTTTTCTTTTTTTCCCCATTTCTCCTTCTTCATCTTTTGTTGCTTTTCTACTTCTCCATTTCAATCTTCTTTTCTACTTCCGTTTCTCCATCTTCTTATTCACTTCATCTTCGTCTTAATATTCTTTTTCTTTCTTCTTTGCTTCCTCTACAATTTCATTTTCTTCTTCTTCTTTACTTCTCCGACTTTATCTTTTTTATTAATTCCCCGCGTTCCTCCTCTGTATTCTTGTTTTCCCTTTTCTTTTTTTTATTATTTATATTTTGTTTTCGACTCCCCCGTCTGTTTTTTCTTCTTCTTTTCTACTCATCCGCATTCCTCGTCTTTTTCATTCTTCTTCTTCCTCTTCTTTTCATTATTACCCTCTATTTCTGGAACTTTTTCATAACAGATAATGATCTCTTGCTGTAAATATTTCGCTATGAGTCCGTTAACGGGATCGATATGTCTGCTGTTTGCGGACGGAAAACAAACATATTGACAGTTTGCAATTTGTATCAGTTAATGATAGCGTTTGGCCCGCTGTAATAGACTAGTCTTGGCTTCCCGTTTTGGCCTACTGTGTAAAACATTAATCTAAAAATAATCCTATTGTAACCACGTAACACTTATATGTACTTATATGAAGTACGCATGCATTTATTTAATTTAATTGTATTTGATTTAAGGCTACGCAATCATAGACAAGCCGTGGACCTTTAGATTCGTCCAAGGATGGCTATACAATGCTCAGTCCGTATTTATAGTATTTAGTCTTGCGTTTAGCGACATAAATACCATGGTGTAGTTTATAATAGAAATATCAGTACTTCTCCTGTTGGGGAGTAATATCGGCCCGAATCTTGCCGATGTCCATTTAAATAAAAGATCGGAAATGACCTACCCGTTGTCGAACAACCTTTTTTCATGTTTGCTCTGACTTAAGTTTAGTGTCAATTATCCCATTTATCTTTAGAATGTGTTTAATTATTTACTTAAAATCGTTAAACGAATGAACTTTATTTCATTTATTAATTTGTTTCCAAGTGTATTTAGTTTTTAGAAGAACCCAACATTTTTAATCCTTGACCTTCATCCACTTTTAAGCAACTTTATGTGTACTAGCCTCTACACGCAATCCCTTCTCTCGATCGAAAAAAACAAACGTACATTATAATATACCGGTAAATTAAGGTTAGGATTTTGTCTATAAGGCTGCTTTTTTGTAGTAGAATACAATTAGTTGTTTCGGAGACTGAATAGCTGTTGTTAAATAAATTCTGCATTTATAGCCGTATGCTTTAATGTCGTCTGAATGGTTGTCTATAAGGCTGCTTTTTTGTAGTAGAATACAATTAGTTGTTTCGGAGACAGAATAGCTGTTGTTAAATTAATTCTGCATTTATAGCCGTATGCTTTAATGTCGTCTGAATGGTTACATTTTTACATCGTCGCATTAAAATCGTGAATATCTTCGGCCATTCTGGTTTGTTTCGTAAATCGCAATTACAAAGTTTCAGGCCGTAGTAACACGTTTTGAATTGCTAAACGTAAACATTGAATGAATGTATATTTATTAAACTTCCAAGAATCTGCAGACACAACACCGCCCGTTCATTATATATTAACAGAGGGGGTAGAACGAAACTTATTGTATATGAGTCGAATTGTTTTCTAAGAAGCTCTGTTGCATGTTATACGTGCAGATTGAATCGACACATATTGTTGTATAAGCATCACAGACTCTCTACAATATACTATTCTCCATTCTATATACGCGGATTTAATGTGCGCATCTTATTGTATATGTCTTCTCACATCTTTATAAGAGATGCTGTTCAATTCCTTATGCCTATTGTGAATGAACGCGTTTTGATGTATAGGAGTACAAGTATATTTCTAAAAAAACTCTGTGCGATTTTGTATACGCGCATATTGGATGGGCGCTTTTTTATTTGCATGTTATCATCTCTATAAAATGTCATGTTATATCCGTACATTGAATGAGCCTATTCTATTAAATAGACGTTCATTATATAGTTACTCAGTTTTATTATGTACGAACAGATTAAATAATCGCTCGTAGTTATATGCGTTCCAGTATGTAAGCGCATATTGAATGAACCCACATATACGTCTAAGCATCTATACAAGGAAAGTCTGTTCCATTATATATGCACATAGGGGATGGTTGGACTTCATACCATATAGATCCAAGTATATTTCAAATAAGCTATGATCTATTATGTAAACGCGCATATTGTATGGACAATTTTATTGTATATACATCCAATGAACTCTATATAATTCATTGCTACATTCTATATGGGCAGATTTAATACATCTCTAATCATATTTATTATCAGCTCATTTTTATCATATACACGCAGATTAATTTACTGTACTTATTGCATATGCATCTAAGCATCACTATAAATGTTCTGCATCATTATATATACCCACCGTTAATGAACGAATTTAATTTTATATTAGTGTAGGGTTATTCTTTTTAAAAAGCTCTGTTCCTATGTGTATACGCACATATTGAATAGACACTCTTATTGTATACTGGTTTAATAATGTCTGCTCTATATTATATGCATAGATTTATTGGGCGCACCACAGTATATAAGCGTGCATGGGTCGTTATGAGAATCGCTGTTTCATTATATATTTTCAGATCAAATACACGCCCTTATTGTTATATGCGTTTTATAAATGGATATGTGCGTCTGTCACTCTTTAATTTGAAATAGCATATTCGTTGTATAAGCCCGGATTAAATTGCAACCTTTAAGTGTACGCGTTCTCCGTTGAATTAGATAGATTCTTTGACAGTAACGTTAGGAGAGTAGAAAGTTGATTTTGAGTTTACTTTCGACAGCCTCGGAACTCTCGCTTTCCTTATTTTGTCCTTTAGTCCTCACATTCCATGATCCATGTTTTTGACAAAGGTGGGGGAATTGCTTTTTGCTGAATGGAAATATATGAAGAGTTCGAATGCCAAACGCGATAAACGCCATTTTCAAAATCACGAAACTGTCACTACAAAAAGGGTTGCATTTCAACACTCGACGACACCCCAAAACTATGTGTTACATAATATGATAGCAAAGTAATATCCTTTTGATTTCAATTAAGATCAGCTTCATTCGAAGTCTAGATTTAATATATTTGTGTTTTTATTGTCAGATCTCAAGTTAAACGAATTGGATTTATCGCGTCTTGCATTCGAACTCTTCATATATATCTAACACTATCGTTGGCTAGTTCTTTATCTTGAAGTAGTATTTATTTGGCTCTTTACATCAAGTGGTTTCATGTCTGGTCTGGACCGATTTTTATTTAAAAAAAATATCAGCTGTTTAAGTTAATTGTTGACATATTTTACTAAAATAAATTGCTAAATCTAATTTTATTTAGTATCAAAAACAGAATGTGATCCTAATTAGTGCGTTTTATCGTGTCACACAGGAAAGGTCTCACGTTTAATATTAATTATCTGCCAAGCATGGTTAGCGCTCAACATTTTATGTAAAATCCGTATAGATACATTTATACGAAGAGAGAAGGCAGCTACTAAACTTATTCAATAAATAATATAATTAGTAAAATAGACGCTTTATTCTTCGTGTATAAATTTACACATATTGTTAGCCCTGCGCTACGAGATCTACAGGCGTATAATAGCATTACATTTATCGGGAGTATACCCGCCCCAGGACAGATAAATTGAATACTCGAACATAACATGTTTTAACTAATTTTATTTCTCCGTACAAAGATTAAAGTTAAGAAATAATGCCACTAAATGTTATTTATTGAATGATTATTCAATGTTTTATCATAATCAATTATATAATTTTTATTTTAAAAGATGTATAAAATTGAAGGCTCCAGCATGTCTTAAGAATAAATAAAAATTAAGGGGATCATGTTTACTTAGTGTCTAGTGAGTAAAGATACATTTTCATGCAAATCTGAAATATTTAAATTTAAAATGAGTGGTGGTGGTCATACTATATCCCCTAAAATATCCACAAGAAACTTACATTTATAGAATATATATATAAATTCATGTCTAATATACATTGCTAAAACTTCTATAAATTCTAAATTTTTACATAGACTTCTACTTACTATTTGCATTTTATTCATAAAACTATAGTCGACATTAACCACCCTTGCGCGTATTTGCAGTGAATCCCATACGTACACACATATATGCTTACCTAATTATATATGAAAAGATATGTTATTACACAACACGAAACACACAAATAAAATATATGTAATCCTTCGGTGATCACAGACTGCTTTGGTATTATATGGCGTTATTTTCAAACGAGGATCAATAAGTTGTAATTTTCAGAATATTCGGATTCCAATTCTCACCTTACTTGTTGTTTTCAGAATGTTTTTGTGGATGTAACACCTGACCCTCTTCAGTTTCAAGTTTTCGAACTTAAGAAATTGAATATCGAACTCGGCAATCAATACGGAATTTTTAAATGTACCTTTTATGTAATCTGCGGGTTTATAATATTCTTATTCCGTCAGCCATGATAAGGTAGAATTGCTAGACTGACGGAACGAGAATTGTTGACCCCCGTTGATTAATGAAAGCGTTTAGTTCGAAATTTCGTATAGGTGCCTAAGTTCGTAGTTAAGATTAAAACGTTCGGAAAGATGCACCTGAAGATTGTTGGATGTTACATTAGCAGAAATGTCGTTAAAATAGATATCAATATGAGAACAACAGTACTATGAATTGTTTACGTAGTTGATATTAGAATATACAAACATATATAACAGTTTGTCTTATTTTGGTAAACAGCTGACTACTTTGTTTTATGTAGTGGAAAGTGTTCCGTCCTGCTAGATAGAAAATCATAGTTGTCCTGAGGCCAAAGAACTTGTTCCACACTAATAAAAATTAATCTAAATGTCAAGTGGATTATGATAGAACACTAATAATTACATATTTACAAAATATTGTGATATAAAACTACTTTTAAGTGATTTTAGTCCCCCATATCTAAGAGAATATTGCAGCATTTTCTCGGGAAATTTTACTGTCAGTTTTCTGCGTCTTATAATTTCATGTAAAATGTCGTAAAAAACAATTCTATAAATTTTGAGAACAATGAAAAATGTAATGAAATAAAGAATAGACGGAATAACGGATTGACAGAATAAATGACTAATATACCAATTTAGATTTATATAAAGAACGCTAAATGAAAGAAAAATACCGCTTTCTTATTGTACGCCATGTTTCGTTTTTTTATGTTTTCTGTCTTCTGTTTTCTAATATTTATTCGTTTCTTTTGTCTACGACTTTTAAGCCTGTTACTCTAGTTGTATTATATTCGTTTTGTGCTTGCATGATTATTGGTTGTTTTAAAAGAACGACAACAATACTTATTATTGTTGCATGTTAGGTAACCTGGAGTCCATCCAGATCCATCGCTAGAGAAAATTGGCTTGAAGGATAAATGCGTGTTAACAATGAAGCGGAAGTACAAGAAATGATCCAAAATAGGTGTAATTATTATAATTATTGTGTATTTTGATAATTTTTTTTCTTTTTTTTCTGTTTCTATTGTCGTTCTTCTTGAAAACCGCATTTCTGATAATTTAGTTTGTTTTCTTCAAACAACCTTCTTTATTTATTATATTTTGATCTTTCTTCAATTACTACTGCTTATTTTATAACAACGACTAGACTTTATACTTTTGTATATTTGTTGGCCTAAATTAACCCAATTGTCTAAAGAGATGGAACTAAAAACGTACACCATAACTGAATCGAAACATTACACTGTAGCCTCCCCTGAGATGATCAAAATACGATAACCAGACAATAAAATAACAAAAAAGAATAAATCAGATAAGCTAATGAATTTATATAACTTTATTTATATTGATAACAAAAACATAAGTACATGATACATAAGGATAGGCCAACTGGTTTTATTAGGCGGTAATTTCTAAATAGTGTATACAGTTCCGACAAAGTAATGCCAGGGAAACGTGTATAACTGAACACTTATTTTTCTGATGAGGCTGACATATTGCATGAGTGTTTAATTTATCAAAGAGCATCAGAACAATTCATTGAATTTTGAAAATTATGAAGTTGAAATTCCGTAAAATCTTAAACTTTTACCGTAATTATTAAAAGTCTAGGGAATAAGACAACGTCATCTGAGACGCATGCTTGCTTTGGCCAACATATAAATGAAGTAACGAGTCACTACACTATACATACAAAAGGTTATAACCAAAGCTATGATGTTCATCTTTTCTGTCAATGTTACTTTCACTTTTACTTTAATATCTAAAGCTTAGATGACTTACAAGTTATATCATTACCGATATATGTACCAAGTTTGCTGACGATGGTTTAGCGCTTTAGACGCTAGGCTGTACGCAAGCAAACATTGTGACAAACCGACATACTTGACCGAGAACATTTCCTCTTTAGCGGAGTAAACACGAAAAATACCTGTCCTTGGATTGTTTCATGTTTATCTTTGAAATGATTGTGTGTTCATTTTCTCAAAGAGACCACAACCAAAATAATCGATATCATTAACACATTTTTGACATTCTAAAGACAGTCTTGAATGATCGATACCCTTATGTGCAACACGCCCAAAACAGTAGTGACATATATGAGACACTTTGATCTATAATAAACAAAGACAAACAAAAGCTAAACATACAGAAACTTTGTGAACTTGCAAGTCGGTTAGAAAGTAAATTAATAAATGAGTTGCCATGTATCAATTCTTCACTTCGTTGAAAAATAGAAACAATCAAAACACGTTTCATTGGAAACAGCTGATTGCGCTGTCAATTAGAAAAATTTGAATTTGATTGATGAATGCCCATTCGTGATCTTACTGATTTGTATGCAGCGAATCTTTTAATTTGTACAACATTTTAATTTAACAAGTACACTTTGAATCAAACATTTAAAAAAGCTTACGCACTCATTCTTATTGGTAAGATAAACGATTATATTTTTTTGTTTTAAATAACTATTAATATATCAACGTAACCATATGTGTAACCAATGCAAAATACATACCATATATATATATATATACAGTCTCAAAAGTTTTTCAACAATTTCAACTATTTCGAAAATAAAGACACTTTAGTCTTAAGTCTTTCGGTTAAACATTACTTTTCTTGCAAGTTAATTTACTTTTTAACAGTCACTATATAAGTTTGTTTCACGAAATTCACGCTAGTCTTCACATTATTTGAGGGATAATCAGTTGCAAGACTGTTTCGTGAATTTAAAAACAGAACAGTATTTTATCTGATGGCTTCCCAGCAGAGTTGATCAGACCCACTACCCTTAAAAGACAAGAACAAAAACGTTTCGTATATTAGATCTCTCTCTATATATATACATATAGTCCCTTTTTTTTTGAATTTGGAAAACTTTCCTATCAAGGAAATCTCATCCAAAAAAAGATTTCCTTAATTAGAACGTTTTTTCAAATTCATCTCACTTCTTTGTCTTCTTTGGTCTGAAGAGGTAGACTCTTTGTGAAGAGTACAACCGAAACATGTGTGCACATATGTAACCAATAATATTTATATGAATAAAATGTATAATATATACATATATATATATATATATATATATATATATATATATATGCGTATTTCGGCATCATTCTTTTATGAATTTATCATTGAAGTAATAGAAGTTAAAGCTTGTGTCTATTCCATTGCTAACATTTTCTTTGCCACTTGCGACCAAGCGATCTGATGCTATGTTCCAGTTCTGTGTACAGGAACTCGCCATACTTGCAAGCACTTTCAATTTGCATAAGTCGCCCTCTGTCACGTGATGATGTAAATGATGTTGGTACAAAATAAATAATAGCTAATTTAGTGTATTCATGATTTGATGGTTTGCATCTGATAACAATTATAGATTTTATTTCATCGTTACATACGAAATAGTGGACCCCCTTAGAGGGGAGGTAACGCAACAGTCAATAATACATTACATTTATGTTAAACTTTTGAGAAAGAAGATGTTTGTATTCTATGATTCCATATTTAATTGAAAATTAAATAAGAAATTAAAGTAATGATGAATTATTAATTGTATTTAATATTATCTGACATATATTTAAAAGATAACCTATGTTAAATATTGAACGAGTAGACTTAATAGTATGTAATTTGGTCAGTTCTACAAAAAAAACAGGAAATGGAAGTTTAGGAGGGGTTAAAGTAGTGCATTCGAATTCTAGTTTCTCTCAGCGGATAAGATGTCAAATAACTCAAAGAGAGAAAGGGGGAAGGGGGGTGATATAATTTGGATTGGAAGCCTGAATATTCGAACATCTTATGTAAAAATGTCATGATAAGATTACATTAAATAGTATTCATCGATCTCACTCGTGGCTGCCTCCCCCTTTCGCTGGTCAGTTATTCGGTACAAGAACAACGCGAATCAACCTATCATGTCTGCAACAGTTTTGTGTTGCTTTGTCATTTTTTTTTCGATGTATAAAGTAACTCATTTGCAGGCCGCGTATTTAGAATTTGGTAAAAAAACCCACGGGAAATACAAACAGCAGAAGGTTATATTATAAACTTTTATAAATCACACAATGTCGAAATGCTACAGCCAACTTAGTTTGGTTATTTTAGAAGATCTAAAGAAACAATTGCAATTAAAGATTTTACAAATATGTAAATAGACAAATTCATATAGAATCACCGAAGTCAAACGATATTGAGATCGATAATCATACAGAAAATTCCAGAAACTGTACGTATAACACAGTCTTAGAAACCTTTTCTTGTGATGCAATTAAAAATAAAAAAGTTTGCATTAACAAGTCTGAAACTGTACAGAAATTGAAAGAGAAAATCAGAAATGAAGTCGGAATTTAATCGTAATCGAGTCATTCTGCAATTTGTTATGGATAATGTTTTGGAAAGGACACAATTGTTTTTTAAGCAGAATATGTAAAACATTTAAAATATGCTATCTTTAATGAATAAATTCATTTTTAATTTTGTTCTTTTCTGCAAACAACTCCCCATTGTGTTCGTCATAAAATGCTAAAATTCTATCATGGTATCATTAACAATAAGGAATCTATTCAATTTAACAATCACTCAGTAATCCATCAGTGACTTTTTAGCCACCATTTTAACCATATGTTTATATCGTAATGCTAACATACTACGACTGTTCATTTCAAAGTCATCTATTTAAATCATTTCGCTTTTAGTAATATTTATAAACACATTCACAATTATCGGGGAGTGTTCTATTTCTGTTTTACTAAGAGGTTTGCATTGTCGCTAATAATAGTTGCAGATATTATTTAGCAAATTCTAAACCTAAAAACATATATAGTGATGCACAAATTGAGTGTTTCGCTGTATTACCGCTATTTAATGTGACAAGACAGACACGAGCGTCAAGCTGGGATTGGACCAACTACCGTTTAGTTGACAGTTGATGATTTGGTCGTCATACAAACGCTGTTAGGAAAAGAAAATCTAAATTGCAATATAACCATTCAAAACAAATAGAAGGTGTACAATCATTTCTTCATGCACAGAAAAAAATATATGTACATTCTGGTTGCAAATTTAGAGTCTGAAGATGACATGAAACCTGAGGTCGCTTAGCGTGTAAAGAGATGTAATTAGCAGATAATTAAAATATACTACAGAGTGGCAGCGACAATTATGCACTTTAAATAAATGTACTATTAGTATGAGAAATTGTATATATATATATATATATATATATATATATATATATATATATATATATATATATATATATCCGATTCGTTATGGAGCTTGTTCCGGTGTCTAGGTTGATTCTGTAGCAAGGGGTCAGACCGTCCGACCGTCTGACATTAGCAGTATCTACACTGATGAAAACGAAAGCTTAAAACGCTGGCGTATGTAGGTACACTCAATGTAATAGTAATTACTTAAAATTAATTGTTTTATAAACACTTTTAATAAGATTGAAGTTAAAATAGACTAAGACGTAGCTATAAATCATATTCCGACAACGTTCGTTGAATCTCTAGTCCGTCTATCTATGTTTGTTTCCCTTCTCATGAATATTACATCAATTCCCTCTTTGACGCGGTAATATCTCGTGGAAGATTAGCTATTGTGTATACTTGCGGAGTCTAGGTTAATTCTGTGGCTGGGGTTCGAACCTTGCGACTGCCGGAGATTATCATTCCCAACAGTGATGAGAACGAAAGCGTGAAACGCTGGCGTATGTAGATGAAGGTAATTCAATATTGTTTACTAAAAATGAATATTGTTATATATATATATATATATATATATATATATATATATATATATATATATTAATAATAGAGTTTATGTATCTGTCTGTCTGTCTGTCTGTCTGAAGCCGAAACTCCAGTATGACTATTTAACTGAAACTAATCTTTTTGAAATTCTTTATATACTGTCATCAAAAGTCGTTCAGACACCAGATGGGTGTTGCCATTAACATAAGTCATTCCTTTAAACCTTCAATTAAATTTATATTTACAAATATACACTTATAACTGCTATTATCCAATTTACATATATATTTACAATATTTTCCGATAAGGTTATATTAATAAACATTATTCATACAATTAATTAAAGCCATTTTCATCATAACCGGCGTGTTTTCTAAACCATTTCAACGCGAGTACTGTTAAAATTGCAAAGTCATTAGCTGTTTAATAAGTGGCGTCCTCCCTCCCTCCTGTAATTAAATATGGCGATCTGATTAAGCAGCCAATTAGTTGTTTAATCAGTGGTGTCCTCCCTCCCTCCGGTAATTAAATATGGCGATCTGATTAAGCAGCCGATGTTAATATGTAAAAAACAACGCTGGTATCCACCGTGCTCAGTTTTCCATTTTTAAAACCGTCCTAAGTTTGTTTATTCTTAGCCATTATGTTTGAAAACACAAATTTATTAAATCAAATTGTTTAATTAAAATAATAATTGATTTAAAAATTACTATATAAAAACGCGTGCACGCACGCACACACGCACACGCACGCACACACACAGTTCAGGTAAACTTTTTCTTTCAGAGAATTAAAAAACTTTTCGTGTTTACTGTATTTGATTTCTTAATACTTTCATATCCAATATTATCATTTTTTCACGACCTCAACAGTATTTATGATTCCATGTTTTATTTATAAAAAAAAGATGTGATTTTTTTTTGTTTAATGTCAACAAAATAAACTAACACATTGTACTGGAAAACTATACAACTGATTGTAGAATCAAATTGTTTAATTAAAAAAAGGTCATTAAACAAACACACACACACACACTGTGTTCACTGTATTTGATTTTTGGTGCTTTTTCATTTTAGGACCCACGCTAACTTTGACCCCATCGTTACAGTTAGGGTTAGGTTTTTTTTTTCCTTTTAAATTAAAAATATTTACATATATAGGAGGGGATAAAAAAATTGGGGGAAGGCGGTCAAAAAAATTTTTTTTTTTCTTAACTAAAAATATTTCTATGACTGGTAATATAAACAAATTGAGGGGGGTACAACAGTTTTTTTTTCTTTCTTTTTAAACTACAAGTCTTTCTATTTATGGGCTAGGGTACAACAAAGATCGGGGTAGGATCGAATTTTTTTCCCTTTATTTTCAACTAAAAATAATCTTGGTCATAAACACAGAAAATCAATGTCTAACCACCACAGAAATATGACTGGGGCTCCATTGGCTTACGCGTGAGCCTTCATTTCTGATGCGGCAGCCTAGCAAAAATATGCGACCGGAGGGAGCATATATTTGCTAGTATATATAATAATAATAATAATGGAGTTCATCTATCTGTCTGTCTGTCTGTCTGTCTGAAGCCGAAACTCCATAAGAGTTGTACGACTATTTACTAAGTCCGCCAGCTTTATTATATACTACTAAAAAAACGGCATACACACTATGGGCATGTCTACATTTACATAATCAATTGCTTTTGAACTTCTAATAAATTAGTATTCACAAATACACACAGAGGATCGTTTTATTCAGATTTCATCATGTATTTACACAATTTTGCTCATGAATTATAAGTATTGAATCAAATTGTTTAAGTAAAATAATAATTGATTTAAAAATTAATGAGTTACGTAGTTATTTTATCTACGTCCAATTGATTGAACAGCGTGCGGAACGTTAATCCATTGAAATAACCTCCCTCCGTCAACTCAGTGTGGACGCAATACAAGCGCATAATTTAAAATGTAAACAAACGCTGTTACCGTGATATTTTAACTTACGCTATTAAGCTTTTATTCACAAACTGTTCTTATTATTCCATGTTTCATTCATTAAAATAAAATATGTGATTTTGTTTCTTTTCTGTCAAAAACAATAATATAACTGATTTTAGAAACAAATTTTTCAATTAAAAAAAGGTTATTAAACTCAAACACACACACACACACACACATTCTAACGAATTTATTTTAGCTAAACTTTCTTTCCCAAACCATTTACATAAGTAATCGTGTTTACTGCATTTGATTTTTTGGTGCTTTTACACTATAGCACCCGCACTAACTTTGACTCCGTCGTCAGGGTTATGGTCA
>OY744519.1:197266272-197271272 GCA_963556195.1 Sepiola atlantica | reverse complement strand
CTTTAGCCTAATATATGGATGGCGCTAATTATAATAAATATCCATATGTGTGTATACTAATTGTTAAGTACCAACCTACAAATGCTACGTGATAAAACTTAAGTCTATAAGTCAAGCTACAATTGGAAATGTTCAAAGCAATGAAAACATTAAAATTTCGTGATTCGATAAAGCATCGCTATCTGATAGAAAAATACTGTTGAGTGTGTCTATATGTAGCGGGATTCATTGACCGACTACCGAAACTCTACTCCACAGTCACTGGTAGCGGTGATAGTTATCTGATCGGATTATAAATTATACCATTTATTCATAGTTTAATTTACGTAAAATATAATTGAACTTATTCAATTATTTTCATGGAAAACAATTACTTTAATGCTAAACGGAAATGAGTATTTCCTTAACCAGAGCTAATACACATCCGGGGGAGCGTATACATAACTACATATTTATCTATAGACACACGTTGTATGTATATACACGTAATCATTATACCTACACACACTGATACTGAAAATTGGAAACTCAGTAAGTGTTATTCACTTCGCAATGATGTAATGTATTTACATATATATATATATATATATATATATATATATATATATATATATATATATATATATATATATATATATATATATATATAAAGAAAGATTGTCGAAGAGTGATAAACATGCACGGATGCCCAAATTTATTTCAAACTTCAAATGTACAATGCAAGGTATATTTTGTAATAAAATTATGTTTATACGTTTATAGCTCTTTCCGTAAGCCAAGGCTATATATATATATATATATATATATATATATATATATATATACATATATACATATATATATATATATATATATATATATATACATACATATACATATACATATATATATATATATACATATATATATACATATATATATACATATATATATACATATATATATATACATATATATATATATACATATATATATACATATATATATATACATATATATATTTGTACATATATATATATATATACATATATATATATATATATATATCTATATAATACTAAAAGTCTATTGATCTTGTATGTTTGCAATCAGCTTTCAGTTTTCCGGTTTTCAACATCCGGTTGCGCATGTGTAAATAGCATCATCTTCAATCTGTTATTCCAATTCCGTTATTCTCTATTATGATTAACGAACGCATGAAATTTTTCATTCTGGAAATTTTTATATCGCTTTTAATATAAACAATTTCATTTAATTTCATCAAATAGTTTTTTTGTTTTCTTCACGGCTAAAAACATTCAACGGGAGGACTTCGTAAAGTCTGTCGCAGTTTCAAAAAAACTCCTCCCTTTTAAAAAACAAAAACAAACAAACAAAAAAACAACACTCATTATTAATATCAGCCATACTAGCGGTCGGTGAACGAAACCACCTCCCACTTTCCCTCTCATAGATTTCACTACTCCTACTCCCTCTGTTTTCGTTACGTACGCAAGAAAGCCTGCTGTACCCCCTTCCTTTCTCAAATCGCCCTGGCCACTGTTACATACATGAATTCCATAGCTAATATAACAAACTGACCCAACGGGTCACGGGTGGTCTAGTATATTTATAATATTAAAAACTGGAAGTATTTAGTTATATTTCAAATGATCTTAATCATCAGCAGGGTGATGATTACACAAAAGAAAAAACTATATGTACATATATATAGATTTGTATTCATATATATATATATATATATGTACATATATATATATATATATATATATATATATATATATATATACATATACATATATATATATATATGTATGTTATTGTAAAAGATTGTTTCTGATCTATATGATTGCCACTTTATATTTCGTATCCTCCTCAGTAGAAGCTCTCCATAACATTTATGTGTCTGCGATACGTTTTCTACTTTTCCGAAAAATACAGGAGAACAGACAAGACGCAGATGTCAGTTTTATTTTTATCCTAATGGCTCTTTCTGGTAACATACGCTTTTCAAGCCTGCTACAAGCTATTCTGCCCTTTTCATTTTTTAGAAATATCTCAGAGTTTAGGGGTCGATATAGCTCAAGAGTGCTCCCAAAATTTACAAATGAGTCAACTACAGTTTATTTAGTTCACTTGATGTAAATGTTGGGTTCTACATACTGAAGTAATTAGGTTATAATTGAGCACCACCTTAGTTTTCCTCAGATTGATTGTAAGTGCATATGTGTGGCACGCTCGAGAACAGAGGCTCATTTCTCCTCGGTGTGGGCAACGAAGACCGCATTATCGGCATAGAAGAGCTTCCGTACGCGGGGTTCGAAGGTCTTGCAAGGTACATAAAATCTAGCTTGGGTGATTATTCTACCGATTATTCTACCGATGCTACTATTCTTAAATGCGTGGGGGACGTACATTGCGAAATAAATATATAACAAAATTCGTGAAAGAATGTCACCATGTTTACACCGTTCTCAATACATCTGTGCTCAGAGAAGATGCACCACCGAAATGGATGTGTACTTTCATACCATAGCGCAGTTATTACGAATCCAGGTGGGCATCCAATTTTACCGAATATAGTTCATAATGCTGCTATATTAACAGTGGCGAAAGTATTTGTACGATTCACACATATCCGAAAGAGTGCTACCCGTTGTTATATGAAGGTTTCGTGAAGCATCGGGTAGAATAGGTTATATTCACCGTGCCCCTACAATGATCTAAAACTTCTTTTGGCATACCAGGATGACTTTGGATCACGCCCACAAGTAAGCCGGTTAGTAAGATCTGTGAAATTACCTAACCCATTGCTTTAAGAAGGCGCGCATCTATCTAATTTCCACATGCCGATCGAGTTCTTTTTACCTTGTATAACGAGACACAATCAGCGGCTATCCAGTCAGAATACCCATCCATATATCAGATATTAAACAGTGGGATTCTTCAGCGATCTTGTCACCCCTAAAAAATTAACTATAACAAAGATACCATCAATGCCAGGTAGCTTCGCGATATTAATTTATTGATTGGGTATAAACCTCAAGAATGGTGGGGTAGTTCATTATCGTTCATAGCGTCCTGTAGTAGACTGTTGATTAGCTTACTATTATCCACTGATGGATTATAGCATAGATCCGTGAAATGCTAAGTCCACTGTTCTATAATATCGCCGGGACTTTTATTAAGGCGAGATTAATCTTTGGACCTGAGCTGTACCAGATATAGTAATTGCGGTTCGTACGCATGCTTAATCAAGTGGCACATCGTTTTGATATTTATCCTATAATAGGCGTTTTGTGCTGAAATATTAAGCATCAATTGGTTCTTCATTTTACAAAATATTGCGCTAAAGAGTCGACTTTGCTTTCTTAAAATCTTTCTGTAGAGGGTCAGGTCTTTTTAGATGCACTGAAGTATCATTGGTACGTCATGTTTTTCTCTTCTAAAAGTTGTCAATCTGGTAGTCTTTGTCATCGAATCGGTCGTAATAATCTGGTCTTTTCTAAGACCAAAAACCTCGACGCGGAGTTTTTAGATCACTGTCCTGAAATGGTTCCATGTATTATTTTAAGACGTCTTGTAAATCCTTACGCGCACTCATCTTTTGCAGCTTTGATGCATAAATACACTTGAGAACCTTTACTGTTGAGTTACGCATTGTATGGAGATTCAGTTAACCACGCGCATGATAGGCGTGAGCTACACACTGCACATCGCATAACCCTAACAGCGCACACATCTTGAAGGTATCGCCTAAGGGTAATAATGGAATCGAAGAAGTGCATATGATTTCACCGGTATGGAACCAAGTTGTCTCATGACACTCCTAGGTGTTGGGATTAAGGAGACCAATTCAGTGCGGAACTGGGAGAAGTGAATAGCATTACAATTAACGCCGCCCCTACATATTTATCGAATGCGGTCAATGTTTCATGATTTGTCTAAACTCTGGCCTACGAATATCCTGAAGAATAGTTTTGACAGCTTTTGGGTTCGGGATTAGTACTGATATCGTGATATAATGATCTGATATCCTCCTCGTCACTGCTAAAGGTTATAGCATACACCGCATGACAGTCATAAAGTGGGTACAGCTCAATAGTACACGAAGGTGCGGGATCCTATCACTTAAACCACAAGGCAGCTTATTCTATTGACTAACTGTTCGAACAGCAAAGCCCACTTAGCCTATTCGGTTACCTCCCTCCCGTCAACCCTACTAGAAGTACGTATACCCAGCTCGCACCCTTGATATTTTATCCTCCTCGCTGAATAGTGAATAATGAAGCAATGTCAATCCTATATTTACACAATGCCTTTCCAACTATAACTGTACTTCTCTAAGAATTATTATACTCATCGCAATAGAGAAGTGTCTGAATAAATGGCTGAAGATCGTTTGTTTTTTAAATTATTTGTAGTGCTTTCCTTTTGCTAGTATGAACAGCCGCACACGGTGCCATCTTTGTATTGGCATTGGTCGTGTAAGCATATCTGTGCATACATATAGCCATGCTGCGCGATTGCACGACACGCACAGAACGCTCAGCTTTTACAAAGTTTAGTTTTGGTAAGAAGCCGATGCCAACAAACTGAGAAACAATGTAGAGCGAAGTTTTTATATTAGAGTTTCCATCTCCTAGATTGATAATCTCACACAATTTACTGATCTATCTCCTGAGTAAGATGGCATCGTGCGTGGGAACTATACCAGATATTTCTATGCACCGCTAATGTATATATATATATATATATATATATATATATATATATATATATATATATATATATATATATAAAATTGAAATATAAGCCAAATTAGCAATACAAGATTAATTTTTTTTTTCTTACATTAATCCTATCGATTACGGAATAAAATTCCTTCTTCAGGGGTGATCAGTGGCGTCTTACCATCAAAGACGTTTATCAAATTAACAAAAGAAATAAGTTTCTTTATTCTTGTTTTTTGATGAAAAAAAAAATGACTCAATACGGGT
>OY744519.1:197233772-197261272 GCA_963556195.1 Sepiola atlantica | reverse complement strand
AATTTATGGACATAAAGAAGAGCTCAGCCACCTTGACCAGAGGACTAGAAAATTAATGACTATGCACAACGCACTACATCCAAAACACGATACAGACACACTCTACGTTAAGAGAAACGAAGGGGGAAGATGACTAGTAAGTATAGCAGACTGTGTGGACGACACTAAAAAGAGCTGGAGCAATACGTACACCAGACCACAAAAAGGCTGATCACCGCAGCAAGAGATCCCGTCCAAACGAACAACGCAGGAAGCATCGAAACTGGACACAAACAGACAAGAAAAGAAAAATTGGAAGAAAAACAACTACATGGACGCTTCAAAAGACTCACAAGAGAAGAAACCAACGCAAATAGCTGGGCATAGCTAAGAAAAGGAAACTTGAACGGAGAAACGGAAACTTTACTGATGGCTGCACAAAACAATGCAATTAGGACACACTACATTAACGCTAACATAGATAAAACCAAGGAAAACAATAAATGCAGACTGTGTGGACAAAGAGACGAAACAATAAATCATATAATAAGCGAATATAGCAAACTTGCCCAAAAAGAATAGAAGAACAGATATGCATGTGTTGAGAAAGTAATACACTAGCAACTGTGCAAACAATTGAATTTCGAATATGCAGACAAATGGTGCACACATAAACCAGAAACAGTACTGGAAAACGAAACACACACACTCCTCTGGGATATGGATATACAAACAGATAAACTCATACAATCAAGGAGACCTGATGTTATTATAATAGACAACACCGAAAAATCTTGTAAAATCGTAGACTTCGCCGTTCCAGCAGACCACAGAGTGAAGATAAAAGACACGGAAAAATGAAGTAAATACACAGAACTAGCCAGAGAACTGAAAAGAATATTGAGCATGAAGAAAAATACCAATAATCGTAGGAGCACTAGGAACAATCCCCCAAAAAAACTGGAAAAAAGACTGGGAGAAATTGGAATAAAGTGGTCATCGAAACCATACAAAGGACGGCAATGATCAAAACAGCTGCAATCTTAGGGAAAATCCTCGAATGCAAAAACCAACAAGCATAAGCTACCAACGCAAACCAGTCACTAGGAATTTACAACAGGGAGAACACTATAAGCTCCTCTTTCTACTCCCACCCACCCCATTTTTTTTGAATTTAAAAGAATTACATTTTTTTTAAATAACGAAAGAGAAAAGGAAAAAATGAAGGTGTTGAAAGGAAAACAAATTTTAAATTAAAAATTAAAAAAAAAAATTATTATTATTCTTTTTTTTTTAATTAATTTTAAAGAAATGTTATTTTCTTCTTTTTTGTGCTTTTAATTTATTTATATATTTATTTATTTATTGTTTTTAAATTGTGTCGGTCTAGGCTGACACCAGACAAACTATTTGTAGAGAATCGAGGAGGATGAGAAGACGGAGGAGGGAACGCACAAACCATACCTCCACTTGAAAAGTGCAGAGAATGCTGGGACCTTGGAGAGGATTATTGCCACCCAAATCTCAGAGAAGACCAATGGTCCTTACTAGTGAGAAATCAATGGTAAGGGGCTTTTGCGATACCGACTCGTTATCGAAAATAGGTGAATAATGCTAGAATTCTGGGGATGTGTGTTGTCACTCAGACTCCAGGAAATATCACTGGTTGTTGTCGGTGAGCAATCACTGACGATGATCTGTGTGAGAACTCCTGGTGAGTAAACTACTACTACTACTACTACTACTACTACTACTAATAATAATGATAGTAATAGTATATATATATATATATGTAGCTTAACAGATATATAACTAATAATAAAACTATAAATACGGCTCTAAGTTACAATAAGGCACAGCCTTGTGAAGACGGTCGAGAGACCGAAAGCGCTAAGGGGATGGCCCACGACACAACGCTAGGTGCTATACCACGCTGGTTAACACCGAAATATTTGTTTTTATATTAAAATAAACATAGTTTGAGTATCCGACAATTGTTTCAGAACCTGTTCGGCTCCTCCTGAATGATACACTGATGAGCAAAGATTAAATTAGCCTGTTTGTTTTTGTCATTTCTTATGAGTGTGTGTGCGGATCTAATCTTTGCTCATCAGTGTATACCTTAGGAGGAGCCGAGCAGGTTCTGAAACAATTGTCGGATACTCAAACTATGTTTATTTTAATATATATATATATATATATATATATGTGTGTGTGTGTGTGTGGGTGTGTGTTATTTGAGTATGTGTTATACTAACAATGAGGTAACAGTCAATAGAGTGATAGTAGTTATTCTTAATCTAAAAGCCTGCTTAGCGTGTGTTCCTTTAAATGTTTGCAGTTTGAACTCGTTTCGTGTCTTACATTGAGTAATTTTCCCTATCTTTAAATTTAACAATTTCAAGTTTCTCACCCAGGCATTTTATATATTGAAATTATTTTATATATTGAAATTATTTTATATATTGAAAAATATTAATACGCACGTGTGTATTTTATATATTGCAAATATATGTATGCTTGAATGTGGACATATGTGTGTGTTCCTATGTTTATATGTGTATATATATGTCTGTCTGTTTATTTATATGTACTTGTATCTAGTAAATTTATTCACATCTGTGTATTTCATGTAAAGATGAGATATTTATACCTAAATAGATTTGTAAAACTTGGAAGGGTTAAATAGAGTTGAAAGAATCCGAGCTGAGTAGGAAATAAAACAAGGTAATGGGGATAGGCAGGTCATAAAAAGAATAAAAAAGATAGTAACTAACTGAAAGAGTCAACAAGTAAAATAGGTAATCCGATACTAATTCAAAAAAATAAATCCCCAACAAATAATGAAAGGAAAAAGGTCTCCAAATCCATCCCACTTCTCTGAAGTCTTTGGTCTGAAGAGGTTGACTCTCTGTGAAGAGTACAACCGAAACATGTATGCACATATGTAATCAATAATGTGTGTATGAATAAAAATGTATACTTATGAACAGCTCTACTTGTTATTGAGCACTTTTTATAAACACTTGAGTTTCAACAGATTTACATCTACATAAACTAATACAAAACATGTACTATATATATATACATATATATATATATATATATATATATATATATATATATATATATATATATATATACATATATGATGAGCAATTACAAGAATTCCCGACATTGTTCGAGTTTCTATGATGATCGATACTATTTACTTTCTCATAACACCATATTACGTTTGTTCTTTGTACTGTCCCTGGTCCTGTTTCTCCCCTTAATATAGTCGGGAGAATGTGTAATGCTTAACAAACTGCTCCAGTCTGTGTCTTAATATATGGTTTAAGTGTCATTACAATCGGATACACGTGTATAAACTTTTAAGATTGTCCTGTCCCTATGCGACACAAAGAGGTAAAGTCACGTCAATATCCGGCACCAATTAGGTTATCTAAAGATGCAGGGCAACATCCTATAAGTTATCAAGACATTAAGAGATTTGGAACAACATCCATTGTCCCACACTGTAAACTTTATTTATATAGTTTAAATTTTATCACAATAAGATATATTTGAAGTGTAAATATGGTTGTGTATTCATGGCATCATTAGAAATGCACTGACAGATTCGGCGATACTCCTATTATCGAGAAGGGTATATTTTACATCAGAATAGTCTTTTGGATTTCAATTAAACTCTGTAAACTTTTTTTCTATAGGGAATATACAAAGAATCACAGACAGACACGTACATATAACTCTGTAGTAATATATATATATATATATATATATATATATATATATATATATATATATATATATATATATATATATATATGAATAGGACAGTTATATACGATTACAGGTAATAAAAAGAGGCTTGAAAAGTGGTACTTTCTCATGAAATGTCTAATCTGCATTGTCATTGTTTTACTTGTTGTACTTTTCTCACTTGCCACTGACGATATCCAAACCGAGGTGTTTTTGATTGTGTTTTTAAACGTATTTTTGTAACGTACTTTTATGTATTTAAAACGTACTGTAAAACGTACATCTGTAAATATTTTGAAATACTTTAACATTCTAGAAAACGATATCGTTGGTGTTAGCCGAAACAATTGTTTGCTTTGATTAAACACGTTTTTCCCTGTGAACATCTATCCTTCATCATCATATTTAAGGGTATAATAATTACAACTTTGTAAAATAGGTCTAGTTACGCACCATGGAGATATAGTTGAGTTTATTTTATAAAAAATCGTACATTTGAAGAACATTTAATGTTGAATTAGAAAAGACACACACACACACACACACATATATATATATATATATATATACATATATATATATATATAAATACAATCTTCTTGCGAAACAGACATATATAGATGAGCTTATTTCTCAACAGAGTTGACATTTAGGTCAATGCACTTCTCAAGTCGATGGTTCCATCTTTGAGGAATTCGGTAAGACGTGTTTAGAACTATGCGGTGTCACACTGTTTTGCTTTTTCTATGCCATTACAATTATTATCTTTGATGCATTCTTAGGGTTTTGAAAACGGAAACAGTCTTATTTTGCTAAATCCAGATTATATAGTGAGGGAAAATCCTTTCGAATAGTAATTTTAGAAGGATATCTTGCGTAACCATCGGGGAATGCGCTCTTGAATTGACAGGCCCCCAGCATAAAGTTTACTTTTCTGTTTTATATCAAACTATAAATTAGCAATCTATAAATTTCAGTATAGTAAATTCCTGTTACTGTTCTTTAATTTTAAAGTTTATCTATCATCATCACACCTTCTGAATAAAAAAAACGTGGCTATCAGTTTTTGAGCTGACGTTTGAGATTTGTATTTATGTTTCCTGAAGATCCAGTAAGAGTCATTGCTTTTACTGTTTTTCGGACTTAGGGCAATGCTGGTCTATCAATATTTAACTTCTAATTAAAATTTCGTTCCGCCTCTCTTTCCTGTTCTCTCACTCTTTTCTCTCTCTCTCTCTCTTTCTATCTCTCTATCTTTCTCTTTCCCCCTATTTCTCTCCCCTTCTCTCTCTCTTACTTTCTCTCTAACCAGACGCCATGTTTACACCTGTGTATTTCCTGTTCAATACTAAGTGGCAACATGTCGCTAACAAAAATATTTTTTGTATTCTTTTGATGAAGATTCATTTATGAATCGAAAATTTTAATGTTAAATAAATAATATTTTATTTTTAAAAAATCGGCATTTGTTTAGCATCTTTACTGTTTTAAAAATTACAAATTAAAATGCATTCAAACAGTTGAAATATTTTGCGCATAACTTACACGTACGCACCAAGACACTACAAAGCAGACTTCAATAAGTACAGATGTTCAAGACTAAGTAGCGACATCTCGATTAAAATAAAAGAAGTATAGTGTCTGCATTTTCCTGATGAATACTCTTATGTGAATCGAAAATAGGTATTTTAAATTAATAATATTTTATTAAAAAAAAAACCAGCATTTGATTAGTCTCTTTACGGTTTAAAAAATTAAAAATTTAAATGCATTCAAACAATGAAAATATTTGACTCATATATATATATATATATATATATATATATATATATATATATATATATGTATATATATATATACATGTATATATATACATATATATATATAAATATATGTATATATATATAAATATATGTATATATATAAATATATATGTATATATATATATATATGGATATCGTGCCGCTTTTAAATATTTTACTCATATAGATATATATATATATATATATATAAAACTACAGATATATATATATATATATATATATACATATATATATATATATATATATATATATATATATATATATATATATATATATATATATACACACAACTACAGATGTGTTTGTATAGGGCACACAACTTATATCCTTGTGTGGATCCTTTCTATTTTTAGAACCAAAGAATTGTTTCGACGAGGATTTGCAATGATCTGCCATAACTGTAGGTGCCCCAAGTACTTTCAGACACCAGGAGCATCCCCATGATGTTAGTGTTTATATTGATAAGTTTTCTTGGCGTGAATCATACATGAAAAACTGTTTCAGGAATTTAAAAACAAAACAGTATTTAATTTTATGGCTTCCCAGCAGAGTTGATCAGACCTCACTTCCCTTAGAAGACAAAAACATAAACGTTCCGTATACTAAATCTAAGTTGTGTTCAATATAAATGTTTTGCTAACTTATATTAGTCTTCCTTACCTCTGTTGTTTGTCTGTCTAATAAAAGTTATCCGTTACTTACAAAAATGTTGCTGCATTTTAAAGTGTTTTGACGCATCCATTACACTACATTTTAGGTGATTTATGTATTCTTTTTTTTAGTTTTATATTAAAAATATAAAAGAATATCAACATATCAAAATATAGAAAAAATAAATAAAAAATGTTTATATATACATATATATACTTTTAGTCCCTTCTCCCCCCTCCCCCTCCTTTGTTGTCCTACTCCCCGATTTTTCTCTCTTTCTTTTTCTTCTTCTTCTTCCTTGCCCACTCACAGTGTTACCAATCGGCGCTCATAAGCTAATATATGCATATATATATATATATATATATATATATATATATATATATATGGAACTTAACCATTTCAGGGTGATATCAATAGCGTTAAAGTTAATTCTGTTAATAACATGTTATTTAGTATTGATATTAAGCTTCTAATGTAATCAGTGTTTGTTTATTGTTAATATGTTCTAATAGTATGGTGTATTATTTATATGTTCTAATGGTATGGTGTTTTCAACTAAGGATTTTCGAAAGTGAGCGCAAGCGCTGTAATACTGATTATTAAAGTAATTCGCGTAGGTAGCGAATAAATGCCCAGGCTTAAAAGTAATTGGGCCCCCTACAGTTATGATCATTATTCGGACAATTGCCCACCGAGAAAAAGACCCTGATTCGGTTAAATCGAAAAGATTTACACGAGCATATCAAGATATAAGTCGGTTCATATTCGACAACATTTGTATTACAGAGAAAATGCTGGCTATATATATATATATATATATATATATATATATATATATATATATATATATATATATATATATATATATAGTAATCCATATATATATGTATATATATATATATACATATATATAATAAGTCATCCATATATATATATATATATATATATATATATATACAGGGTGGGCCAAAATAAGGGTCCTATCTTTAAATTTGCATAACTTGAATTTGAATAACTTCCACAAAATAAAAGTTAAACTCACCAAACTTTATGTGTGTGTAGACTGACCCTTCCGAGATTTTTTGAAATAAACAAAACAAATTTTAGCCGAAAAACACTTCTTAAAACTTACAAAAACTAAAGTATTGTTTTTTACACTGTTTTGAGTTTTTTAAGCAAAAATAATGTTTTCTAAATGAGGGTACGCTCCTTAGGGCTAATACGACTCATGCTTGCTTCGGAAGGGGTCCTTTACTTATTCTAAAAAAAAAATTTTTTTAAATCAATAAATAAAAAAGTTATGAATTTTTAAAAATAGGACCCTCATTTTTGCCCACCCTGTATATATATATATATAATAAGTCATCCATATATATATATATATATATATATATATGCATATATTTTCGTCGTCTACGAGTGTTAGGCGTTGTTAGACGTGGATAGTGTATCCATGCTGAAATTCGAAACCCGTAGAGACTGTCGTATACAAATGCAACCTAAAAGCCAATTACGTCCTCCTTACGCCAACGGAGATGAGTATGGATAATTTGTATTATTTTTATTATTCGGATAACATTTTAGAGCTTGCATGTAATTCTCACAATGTTTGAGCCGATGTACTCTCTGACCTTCTTCAGATACATCTTTTCGAACTCGGAAATCTTTATATCGAACTTTGGATTCTATTCGTATTTCGAACTGTACCCTTTATTTAATCAACTTATGATAATTCAATTACACACCCACACCTACACACACACACACACATATATATATATATATATATATATATATATATATATATATATATATATATATATATATATACATATCAACTGACAGCTGTATTGCCGTCCAAAATTCTTAAGCACTGAGATTTGAAATTTGTCGACAGTCATAGGCAGATGCGACCAAAACGTCAAGTCCGTACCAGTTCCCTGCTCCAACGCATGTGACTATGGATAAATTGTATTATTTGTACTATTCGTATAACTGTTCAGAGTTAAGATTGTACTATCACAACGGTACGGTCAATGAAACATCTGACCATTCTACAGGTGTGTCTTGTTTACCTCGGGAATCTTTCAATCAGACTCGGCGTTATATACGGGATTTCGAGTTGAACGTATAGGTTATTGTGCCCCCTCAGTAATTACAAGGTAGTAGTCTTAAGTAAATTTTTATTTTGTTATTTGTCTTATCTCATGCCACTGAAGAAGTTACCTCGTTCATAACGTTGTTATAATAACATCTCAGATGAGAACAGTAGTCCGAATATCCAAATAATGAAAACTAGGACTTCCGGAAACGTATTGTTTCTATCCAGGAGAACATTTCGTCACATTTACCGAGCTGTATTACCTATTATTTAAATATTGTTTATGTCAGACATGATAATATAGGTGATTCGTCAGCATGTCTTCTTAGTTTAAGCCCTGTTGAAAACAATTGGAACATCATCAGACATAGATTTACTTCACAATAGATTTCAAGTCCAACTATTAATGTTTAGGCGCCATTTTGTGAAACTTTTTCTAGCAGATGAAATGAAGAATTCAGCATATGTAATTTGGCGAGACGTTTACTTTACTTATGGCTAGTATTGCTTGTGTCTGCATTTATGTATTCATTTGGAAATGTATATGCACGTAGACATTTCTAAGCTTTTGTAATTACTTAAACGTATGTATAATATAATATTATCTATTCGTCTTGTCTGACTATTAAACATATAACTATTTATAAAGGGAAAGACTGTGCCTTGTGGTGACACAGACCGTATGTTTACAATTAAAACTATCATTATCACAGATATATTTAGGCTCCTAACGAATAAGAAATAGGTATGCATATTTGTATTATTATGAAAAATCATTTCAAATAAACCACGGTTGAATTTCTATAATGCATTGATTATAACCTACAAGTTGTGGAATAACGTTACTCCATAAAAGAGTAAAGATTATACATTCCGAGAAAAGTGAACTATTTATATTGGAATTCAGTATAATGTCTTTATAATCAGACTAATCAATGAAATACAACAAAACACATTCTTCTCTTTGAACCTTCCAGATTTGGGCTGTGATGGACTTCTTCAGTCAAAACTAGTTTGATACATAACACCATTAAAAAGAAACTCACCTGTAGAAATGTGTGATATCTAGCTCCGGTTAGTGTGAAGCTACAAACAGATTACGCTCTCTACCGATGAGACGATTACAAATGTGTCTAAACAGTCATTCTAATGAGACATTTAAATTGTGGAGAGGTGAAGAAGAAAATGTTTATCAATACCAACACCCCTTCCTCTGCTCCTGACTAACAATACCTTCTCAACATGTTACGGTCAGTATTGATCAACGCAATGTTGCACAATTGAAACACATTCTTTAACGGCGAACAAACTTTTACAGTTTGATATATATGAATGTAACTTGGAGGGAAACACCGCCATGGACTTAAGCTTATCTGAACAGAATATAGTTGAATTTCGAAAAGTATGGTTCATTTAATAAATAATTTTATGTGTGACATTTTTCGGAACATTCTGGACACAATCTTAACTTTAAATTATTTATCAAAAAACTAATAATTATATTTCATGACGTCATCCGTTTTTGAGTATATAAACTTCTGTTTTTTATAATAATGTTGCGTATTGTATACGTTCTTCTTACATCTCTATATTTCCGCTGTCTATTTTCTATCTTCATATATCTCCCTTTTTCATCTGTGTTTTCTTTTCCCTGCATTAACTTTCTTCTCCCTCTCTCCCTCTTTCTCTCTCTCTCTCTCTCTCTCTCTCCTATCTAGATCTTCTTCTACCTCGCTTTTTTCTCCCTCGAGCGATTACATTTTCTATTAACAGATTAAACAAATGTGCCATACTATATATCCTATATTATCGTCCAATATATTTGAGGAATTATGCTACACAATTAGAATCAGATTTTTAAATCGTGAATTCCAAATCTCATACTTACGTCTGTTATAACAAAAACATGGGCAACAAAGTTTTGAAATAGCATTTTCGCAGTATATAAAGAGTTAGTCGAAGATAACATGAAATGTAAGATCAGTTCGAAACAAATAAATGAAAGGATTGGTAGAATCTATGAATTAATGGAAACGGATGTGACGTAACATTGTTACAGAGAGTGTGTAAGAGAAAATAAAAGAACGTTTAAGAGCACTCAACTCGTTAATGTGGAGCAATTAGATGAGTTGACAAAATATGAGTAATCAGTCTATATATCTCCACCTCCTCGTTGGCCACTGATTTAGAACGTAGATTATATTAAATAACACTTTCTGTCATGTTTGGCTGGACCTAGTTGTTGTGAACGTAGAAATAAGGTGTTTCCTCTCCGGCTTGTAAGCCTTCAGTCTAAAAAGATAAAAAATAGAGCGCCTACAAATAGAATATGCAGCTACTAACTAAGGTATAAATCACATTTATGAACTTTTATTTTTCGGTAACAATTACGATAACTTTGTTCCATACAATTTTAAAACACAACAGTACGTATGTTACACTTTACGTTTCTATACAATTTTCGGTGCTTCTGTCTTATCGAGGGCAGATGAAACTTTCATCTTAAATTTAGAAGAGTTATTTTAAAAGGGGAAGATAATTCAAACTGTTTTTGTTGTAACCATAACCCATGAGTAAAAACAGAGAATTAGTAAGTAAATTCATTAAAAAGGTTACTTTATGAAGTTTACTGACCCGGCTGAAATAATAACATCATAATTTAGAAAGTCATTCTTCACATGGGGGGTATGCATTAACTATACTGTACTTTCATTTAACAATTTAATAAACAGAATCTCTCCACCTCCGCATGTAAAGAATAGCTTTCTAAATTGTTACGTTATTATTTCGGACCGGTTCGTAAACTACATAAGTACTTTTTTCTTTCATTTCTTTTCTTACTAATTCTCTGGATTATCCTCATGGCTTTTGGTTACAAAAAAAAACGTTTGGAGTATCTCCTCTTTTCAACTAGCTCTTCTAAATAAAAGATAAAGATTCTATTTGTCTCCAATAATACTGAAGAATCTTAATTTCAACTAAGTCGTAAATATGATATGTCTAGGATGTTTGTTTTGAGTTCTGTCAACTTTGGTTTCAAATAAACTGTTCGTCAGTTTGTATGTCTTCAGTTTCGAATACTGTTTTAGTCCCTCTGTAATTCTTAAGTTTCGATTAGGCTATATGTTAGTTTTTCGCACATTAATTTGGCATTGCATTGTCTAATTTCTGTCATGTTTAGATTACATATTCATATCCCATCGGTCTGCAATGTAACAATTTATCATAGCATTTCCATCACACCTTAACGCATAGCTTAATAAAAGCATTTTTTTGTTTTTGTTTGTTTATCACAGTTCATCCCAAACAAGGCAGGCGGCCACTGTAGGTGTAAGGGTCTACTGAGAAAGAAAAAGGGGGGATTCAACCTAAATTAGGAGCCGCGCAGCAAGATGTCTGTTTACGTTGGTTTTAAATGTTTGTATGTCAGTAGCGTCAGGAAAGCAGAGAGGGAGTTCCAGAGTCCAGCAGCACGAGGAAAGAAGCTTTTGGACTAGAAAGCTCCACGGCATCTGGGGACATCCACAGTGTATGGATGGGATTTGGCAGATTGTCGGGTTGGTCTAGTAAATTTACGTCGTGGGAGACCCAGAGCAGCAAGCTCATCAGAGCACAATCCATTGAAGTACTTGTAAAACAGGCACAATGAAGCAACATGGCGGCGATGGGACAGAGGCTGGAGCTTCGTGGATAGTGAAGGACCTATCAAGTTAGCAACTCTTTTTTGGACCTTGTCTAAGAGGGAGAGACTAGCGGATGATGCACAAGCCCAGATGTGGCAACAATACTCCATGCATGGGCGGATAGTGGCTTTGTAGAGATATAGGATAATGTCAGGTGTGAGATATTTACTGGCACGGTATAGAGAGCCCACCTTCTTTACAGCAGCCTTGGTAATGTTTTCGATGTATTTATTCCAATCTATGCTATCTCTGAAAGTTAGGCCGAGAAGTTTGAATGATGAACTCTAAGGTAGGGTGTTATTTGCCACAACAATCGATGGTTGAAGAGGTTTTTTGTAGTTATTGAAGGAAAGTAGCTTTGCCTTTGCGCCATTAAAAGTTACCATCCATTTGTTACCACATTCAACTACAGACTGGAGGTCATGTTCTAAGGATTTAGCCATTGCTTCAGATATGTGCACGTCAGTTTTGCCCACATGACGAGAGTAGAGACTGGTGTCGTCAGCAAATATTCCTATCTCAGTCGCAATGACATCAGAGAGGTCATTTATGAAAGTTAGTAACAGTAGAGGTCCAAGAATAGATCCCTGGGGTACACCAGCATCTATGGCATATTGCTTAGAAGAACGGTCATCGAGTACAACCTGGATCTTTTGTTTTGTTAGGAAGGATTTAATTATATTAAATATTTGTCCAGTAATACAATATGAGTGCAGTTTTATGCAAGACCTTGTCAAAGGCCTTGGATATATCAAGCGCTACCGGCCTAGCTTCACCTGCCTTGTCCAGTGTATGGTGTATGCGTTCAGAGATAACCGTTAGGATATCTGCAGTAGATCGTGCTTGTCTGAATCCGTGTTGATGATCAGAAAGAAGGTCAGCATTAACTAGATGCCTGACTATCGCTATTTTACATTCAGTGTATTGCTTAAGTTTGAAATATCATTGTCCTGTGTCGCTTAAGTTCGAATTATTATTATCATGGAAAACAAACAGATTGGATATGCACTTCCTTAAAATGGCACACTCTTGTAACCATCATGTATGTATTCTAACAATATTGCTGCAAGTGATTGTAATTAATTTTATACGGCCAGAAAAAAGAACTCCACGTGCTGTGTCTGCTCCCTGTATCATGATAACTATTTCACTAAAGGCGTTGTTAATCTTTGCATAGCAACGTTTTGGGTACCTGATAATATCAGTTAAATATATATCACGAAAATAAATAATGGTTGTGAAAAATATTGTAAATACGTTACTGATTGCAATTAAAGACATATTTTCTAAGAGATGTATACATCACTATAAAGTTATGTATATATATATATATATATATATATATATATATATATATATATATATATGTGTGTGTGTGTGTATGTGTGTGTGTGTATAGGTGTAATCAGTCAGCGGAAAACATGAGGTCACAGGCAAGTGGGATAAAAAAGTATAATAATAGTGAATACAAATCTGAGAATGAATAAAAGAAAATACGTGCAACTAACAATTTCGTGCCGAATTTATTAGATGAATTTAGCATCAAAGTAATGTAAATACCAAATTCTGTTTTCTGCACAGGTGTGTTAGCATGTGTGTAAGTATGTATATATATATATATATATATATATATATATATATATATATATATATATATGTTGCATAGCTCCTGCTGTGGCCGCGGCAATTCTCGTTTTTAATATTCGTCCTGGAACGGGCCGTGGCAGTTCTCGTTTAAACACTCGACATTTTTTTAACACCAAAAATCATATAATTTGCATCCATTTAAATTTGTATCACCCTCAATATTTTCTCGTCGCGTGGAGGAGTGAGTCGTCTGGTTGAGTTTTTCTTCTTTCTTTCTGCTGTGAACTACGCCGCTGAAACACAAAAGCTCCATGACTGACTCAAAAGACAAACAATCTTTTAAAATTAATTTATGTTTCAGTTCAGGCGTTGCTTATCCATCGGCTTGGAGATATTCACATACGTCGAGAGAGAGAGCAAATTACTGCATTCGTAATTACTTATCAATTAAGTCATTCACCATTCGTGGAGGGGGAAGATATCTTTCGCCTGTATTTTCTTAGGTAATTAATTCCCTTAATTCTGTTGGAGACTACATCATAAAAATTCACGTCTGAAAGGCTCGCTTCAAAAACTCAGACTGGCGCAAAATCTGCTTTCCACACAAAATCCCGTGACCTCACAGATACTCTATGCGTAGGTGCATTCGTCAAACCCGACTCCTTTGAACCGCTGACCTAAAAGTTATCATCAAAATGGTGGGCCGTCATGTCTGTGAGCTCCACCCGCGAGAACAGCTCTATTCCACACGCGACTGTACGGGCCCACCCGCACTAAATTGCGCAAGATAAACCAAATGATTTCCAACAGATACGTCCACCTCAAGATGCGACCGTTCCCACAGGGCCATTGTCCGACATATACACACACACACATATATATATATATATATGGTAAAATGAAAAAGGAAAACCAAAAACTGGATGTTTTTTATGTGTACATCAACGTTTCGTCTTTATTTACAAGACTTCATCAGGATGATGATATAGGGAAAAGATATCATGCAAGCACAGATACATGTAGGGTAGACATGTTGGGAAGAAAAATAAAATAAAATGAAAAATAATGGCAGCGTCTTGCTGGACGTCCGTACTTGTTAGAGAATGAAAATGAGTGACGAAAATGAGTGGGAGAAAAAGGGGAAGGGTGGAGGGAGCAAGGACTACTGTGGCTGGCGATGAGAGAAAGAGGTGGGGGATGAGCAGGGGTAAAATGGATGGCAGAGAGAGATTGGAGGAAGAGGGGGAGGGGGTGTTTGACCAGATGGCTGTGGTCAAGATTGAAGGGGAAGAGTGAGTTGGAATGTTTGTGTGTGGGGGGTGTATGCAGGGAAAATGGGGATGGGTAGAGAGGGAAAGGGGGGCTGTGATTTTGGTGGATGGGCGAAAGTTATGGTCTTAGAGAGCGTTTTGAGAAAATGAGGGAATTTAAGAAGAGGTATGGGAGAAAATAGATGAGAGGGGGAAGAGGGAGGATTTGTCGTGATAGGGTGTGAAATATTTTAAATATTTGGAAAATGATAGCAATGAGTGAGGGATTGGAGTGGGTGGGGGAGGAGGGTGATTGAAAGGGTGGGTGAGGAATATTTGAAATATTTGGAACATGAGAAAGTTTATTTGGACTGTAGTATTAAAAATGTGAGGGAAAAAAGTAAGGGAAAAAAAGAAGATTCAGGGAGAAGAAGGAAGGGTGTGGGTGAATGGAAGAGTGTCATAAGGTTAGAGATGAAAATAAAAGTTAGCCATGATCAGGCAAAAGACTTTGTTCTGTGAGGATGATCTTGCTTATTAAGGGTGATAGGTTAAAGAAACCATTTCGTTGCTTGATGGTGGTGGAGGGTGTGATGAGGGCAGTTTTCAATAATCTTCGCCGAGATTTGTTGTGGATGTGTTTAGTGATTTTGGCTTGTTCAAATTTGAATGCATGACCATATTCTAGATATTTAAAATATTCTAAAATTCACTCATTTTCTCAAAACGCTCTCTAAGACCATAACTTTCGCCCATCCACCAAAATCACAGCCCCCCCTCCCTCTCTACCCATCCCCATTTTCCCTGCATACACCCCCCACACACAAACATTCCAACTCACTCTTCCCCTTCAATCTTGACCACATCCATCTGGTCAAACACCCCCTCCCCCTCTTCCTCCAATCTCTCTCTGCCATCCATTTTACCCCTGCTCATCCCCCACCTCTTTCTCTCATCGCCAGCCACAGTAGTCCTTGCTCCCTTCACCCTTCCCCTTTTTCTCCCACTCATTTTCGTCACTCATTTTCATTCTCTAACAAGTACGGACGTCCAGCAAGACGCTGCCATTATTTTTCATTTTATTTTATTTTTCTTCCCAACATGTCTACCCTACATGTATCTGTGCTTGCATGATATCTTTTCCCTATATCATCACCCTGATGAAGTCTTATAAATAAAGACGAAACGTTGATGTACACATAAAAAACATCCAGTTTTTGGTTTTCCTTTTTCATTTTACCATCACGTCGGATTACCTTCATCCTTCTCTTCCCATTTTGTTTAAATGGAAAACCAAACCTTCCAGCAGAAGCTACGGAAATATCAGAACACACTAATCGCAGCCAACTCCCACAACAACAGGAGAAACTTTCTGCTGAGATGCATCGAAAAAAAGGTCATACCCGCAAGTACATTTACATTTCTAAAGCAATCGCACCACATTTTTCCTGACTACATTCAAACATATTTAACATCATCTGCAAACCTACTAAAACACAAGAGTTCACACCTTTTCCACGAGGCCAGAACATTGGGCATCAACCTCAAAAATAATAAAACAATACTGCCCAACACTATCGATAACATCACTAAATCCATCAAAAGATTCAATACACAACATACAACCAGACTAAACAACAAACTCAACAAACTTATCCAAAACAGCAAATGGAAAACTCTAGGACGTCCGGAACTCATAAACAACCTCACTACCTATGAACTTTCTAACATAGAAACTGAAGCTCTCAGTTTCGGTTTAAAATTCGCCACTGGAATACACTCTAACACCACCACCAACACAGTTCTAAAAAATTACAGACACACTGACACAGATTTCACCAAAGGCTTCATTCAAGGCATAATCTCAACTACCACCACTCTCCCTAATGACCCCGTCTTACCCAAGAGATACATAGACACTCTTAAACACCTAGCTAACAACAACAACATACTCATATCACCATCTGACAAAGGAGGGGGCATAGTAATCATGGACAAAAATTCATATATCAAAAAAATATCTACTCTATTATCCGATGAAAACACATACACTAAAACTGACCAAAAAACTATAGATAAAAACATAGAACATTTTAACAAATCTTTCAAACACCTATCAAGAACAACAAAAAATGGGCATCAAACATTGAGAATCACCCTATCATTCCCACATTATATGGGCTCCCCAAAACCCACAAACCTGACACCCCCATGCGTCCAATTGTATCAAGCATAGGTAGCACCACACACAAAATCGCACGGGCCATAGCTAACATCCTCACTCCACTAATGGGTACCATCAGTCCCTCCCACATAAAAAATCCAGGCGACCTTCTTAGCAGAATAAAAAACATCAACGTAGAAAATAAAAATATACACAGCCTAGATGTAACTTCGCTCTACACTAACGTACCTGTAAAAAAATGCCTACACTTACTTCACACACATATAAAGAAAATAAAAACCGACCTACCTTTTCCCCCCAACACTTTTATAGAAATAATTAGACTCATCACTGACATAACATATTTCCAATTTAACGAAGTATTCTACAAACAAAAATTTGGACTCCCCATGGGCATCCCCCTTAGCGGTGTATTGGCCTGCCTCTTTTTAGAATTCTTAGAATCCGGTCCTTTCAAATATAGACTACCTCCTAACATCGAATACTTTAGATACATAGATGATATTTTAATTTTCCTCCCCACAGACACACAAATTATTCATGTTAAAGATAAACTCAACACAGTAGAACCCTCCATAAAATTCACCCATGAGACTGAAATAAACGGCTCTATTCCCTTCCTTGATACTCTTATAATTAAGTCCAACAATAAACTAGAATTTAAGGTACACCGCAAAAACACTCACAAAAATGACTACATACATTTCTACTCCCACCATCATAGCAAGATCAAAATAGGTATAATTATAGGCTTCTTCCTACGCGCCCTTAGAATATGTAGCCCCCCACACATAGATGAAGAAATAAAATACATTTTTAATTCCCTAAAAACATTGCAATACCCCACACATTTCATATTAAATGCCAAGAAAAAAGCCTTCCAAATATTCTCCAGGAACACCACACAAAAAAATCAAACCCCTAACACCTCTCTCATAGACAGACCCCTTCTCCTACCCACGCATTCCAATAACACATCCATATGCAACACGCTCAACAAACTAGGCATTCCAATAGTACAAACCACTTCTCAATCCATAAAACAAACTTTAAACACATCTAGACATTTCCAAAAAACACCCACATCCCATGCCGGCTTATACACTGTCCCTTGCAATGATTGCCATCAATTATGCGTGGGAGAAACACAACGTGAATTAAAGAAACGATTAAATGAACATAAAAGGGACATAAAAAACAACAACCCTCTTAGTGCACTTTTCTCCCATGCTCTAGAATATGGTCATGCATTCAAATTTGAACAAGCCAAAATCACTAAACACATCCACAACAAATCTCGGCGAAGATTATTGGAAACTGCCCTCATCACATCCTCCACCACCATCAAGCAACGAAATGGTTTCTTTAACCTATCACCCTTAATAAGCAAGATCATCCTCACAGAACAAAGTCTTTTGCCTGATCATTGCTAACTTTTATTTTCATCTCTAACCTTATGACACTCTTCCATTCACCCACACCCTTCCTTCTTCTCCCTGAATCTTCTTTTTTTTCCCTTACTTTTTTCCCTCACATTTTTAATACTACAGTCCAAATAAACTTTCTCATGTTCCAAATATTTCAAATATTCCTCACCCACCCTTTCAATCACCCCCCTCCCCCACCCACTCCAATCCCTCACTCATTGCTATCATTTTCCAAATATTTAAAATATTTCACACCCTATCACGACAAATCCTCCCTCTTCCCCCTCTCATCTATTTT
Organism: Sepiola atlantica; assembly: GCA_963556195.1. Lineage (NCBI taxonomy): Eukaryota > Metazoa > Mollusca > Cephalopoda > Sepiida > Sepiolidae > Sepiola > Sepiola atlantica. The sequence goes on along the minus strand of OY744519.1, from coordinate 197,242,520 downwards.
CTCCCATACCTCTTCTTAAATTCCCTCATTTTCTCAAAACGCTCTCTAAGACCATAACTTTCGCCCATCCACCAAAATCACAGCCCCCCCTCCCTCTCTACCCATCCCCATTTTCCCTGCATACACCCCCCACACACAAACATTCCAACTCACTCTTCCCCTTCAATCTTGACCACAGCCATCTGGTCAAACACCCCCTCCCCCTCTTCCTCCAATCTCTCTCTGCCATCCATTTTACCCCTGCTCATCCCCCACCTCTTTCTCTCATCGCCAGCCACAGTAGTCCTTGCTCCCTCCACCCTTCCCCTTTTTCTCCCACTCATTTTCGTCACTCATTTTCATTCTCTAACAAGTACGGACGTCCAGCAAGACGCTGCCATTATTTTTCATTTTATTTTATTTTTCTTCCCAACATGTCTACTCTACATGTATCTGTGCTTGCATGATATCTTTTCCCTATATCATCATCCTGATGAAGTCTTATAAATAAAGACGAAACGTTGATGTACACATAAAAAACATCCAGTTTTTGGTTTTCCTTTTTCATTTTACCATCACGTCGGATTACCTTCATCCTTCTCTTCCCATATATATATATATATATACATATATATATATATATATATATATATATATATATATATATATATATATATATATATATATATAGGTGTGTGTGTATCTATATGTTGATATATGTGTTTGTGGGGTAGATTTATAGGTTTCACGACACACTTGCAAATCAGAGCATTTTAATTGTAGATACATACCCATAATAAGACATTGCTTATCAGACTAATATTAAACCTACAGCAAATAATTGGATTAAGCTAGTGCACATTAATTTCTTATTTCTGTTTTTTTTTCTTTTTACTGATCCTTTCCCTTATTTTCATATTTCTTTTCTTTCCGTTACTGGTACATGTTTACCAGAAATAAAACAGACTATAAACACCCACACATACTACGTACATACGCGACCGCTGATGGCTAGTTTGTGAAATTTTTATAATATTTACTTTAATCCGCTGTTTTCATAACCAAATTTCAAACTAAATAGAAAGCTTGAAAAAGGGAATCTTTTACAAAAAATTCACACAGACAATCCCCAATAAACAAAACAAAAATGTATATGTTTTTCCTACTTGTGCGCTTATTATTTGAATGTGTAGTAGTTATGAATATATACAGATAGATTAACATCTAAACATGCAGCAAACGTGGGCACGATACTATCAAATTTACTCTGATATGACATGTATATATATCTGGTTCACCCCTAGACTAGTAAAAAAAATCATCATGTATTTTTGTATTAGTTTGCTAGGCGTAAGAGTAGGTAACATGCGATACATTTAGTTTACCTTTGTGTTCTGAGTATACGATATTCGTGAACATTTACGTACCTCCATTTTTGTGAAATGTTTACATTAATTTTTAGATATCGGTTGATTATTATTTCGAAACATCAGTTATTTAAAGTATTTTACAGGAGTTTTGTAGAAACAACATATTGACATCAACTCTTATCTAAAATTCCAATATTTCAGATTTGCATTAAATTTTAGCCGATATTATAAGACATCAATGAAACAGGATTTTCTGAATTACAATTCATGTTTATTTCCCTTGATATTAAGGCTTACATTTGAGATATTTGATAGAATCAAATGAATGTAATAAATGTTGATAAAAAATAGAATAAGTATTCTAGGGATAAGGTTTAGTAAATAAATATTGATTTTATTCTCCGGAACAGCGACATAAAATTGGTAATACATTTTACAACTAATTCATTTTATCCGTCCTGAGACGAGTATTTTTTCATTTGCTTATGTGTGCGTGCTGCATTTCATTTGTTCATTTGTCCACATAGACTGTTAATCGCACATATGATGTAGTATTTTTATTGTATTTATATCCCTGAGAAACATGAAAGCAGAAAAAAGCGGGATTATTTTGTGATTTCGAGATTCATGGATTGTAAACAACTCCATGAAATCAGGGAAAAAAAATGGCGGAAACGTCAAATGGAAGATTATGTTTTTTGTGTAATAAAATAAATACATTTAAGTTAAATATTGAATTTTAACATAATATAACCTATATCAGAATTAAGCAGACACAGGTAATTGGAAACGGAATTTACACAGGTACACACAGAGACATAGGCACATACTCAGAAATATCGCAAGTCACATACACACCACAGCTACACAATTAGAAATATAGACAGACTTAAGAGAAACGTAAGAAAACGTTGTAAATTGAATTCCTCCAGAGGGACATTTAGAAACATATGCATGACTTAGAAACCAATACCCATGGAGTATGTAGGTTGTCAAAATTATCGTTAATGCGATACTAAGTGTAAGGAAACACGTATATTTCTCAGGAGAGAGTTGATTATATAGGCGTGTTGAATTTCATCTGTACTTGGCAACATATGTAGACATCAGACGGACTGACAGAGACATAGAGGCTACAGATTAAAACATCTATTGAGACCACCCACAGACACATGCACATAGATAGCCACACGTCATTTCAGAGAGACATACACATATATAGAGAGCTATTTCCCGCCTTCTTAGATTACGGAGCGACTTCGATATCCAGTGGGAGCTAACCTCTTTTCTATAGACCGTTTCTCAGAAAAGAGATGTTTAAAATATCATAATACTCATTACAATTAGTTTCATTTTAACATTCGTTTTTGATCAGTTACAATCACGCGTACAAAAACTATCACCAAGTGTGATATAACTTCTACTCTTAATGTTATTTACGGAATTAACGCAATATTATTATATATATTCCGACCCTATATAACTCTGAGTTGTTCCTCTAAGGCGTGCTCCTGTATTGGATATGGCATGTAGCCGAATGATAACACTGTAAACATTCCAACCACACGCTCGCAATGGATGCATTCGTTAAGATCACGTGAAATATATAGTTTTAGTTAAACTATTTGTCCTCCGTCTTGTATAAACAAAAGTGATTGTGAGAAGTTATAATTGCCATTCATATTAAGGTAAAACTGTGCACGATTCTTAAAGTCGGTCTATCGTGTGTTTGCTTAAAGGTAGCTTCGTTGCTGTTTTTCCAAGAGTTTAACTACGAAACTCGATAAATCTTATTTATTTAAATCGAGACCTTAAACCATACAAGGACGAATATATTACATCTACACTTGGATTAAAAGTGTATTTTAATTAAAAGTAAAATGAAATGTGGTCAGTATTATATTATCTTACACAATATTTTGAAGTTTGGTCGACTGTTGAAATGCAACACTTTTTGTAGTGATAAGTTGTTAATTTTCAAAATGGCGTTTATCGCGTTTTGCATTCGAACTGTTCATTTGATAGGACAGCCATAATTTATCATTTGACGAAAATCTGTTTCGCTCCTAATGTTATTTACGGAATTAACGCACTAAGTGTTTACCATTATATATCCTCTGACCTTATATAAATCTGAGTTCATAAAATGTGTTTCCCTAAGGCCTGTACCTATATACTTTAATAACACCAATTTAATGCTAACCACTAATATAGTTATGCATGCAATATGTTTGCAAACGATTATGTTGTACTTGTTATTCGCCGTAATTTATAATTAACTTAACAATTTAGAAATGTCTCTCAAAGCTATCTATGTATTTCTAGTACACGAATCAATAAATATTTAAATTTTCCTTATGTCTCTGTGATCACCCACAGGATGAGTTACTATGTTTTTTCAGTGTGACAATCCAATTCACATATGTATCTTTGCACCATGAACACGCATATAAAAAAGATTGAAAATAATAAGTGTGTCTACTTCTATATAAGAACAATAATAATCTATATATCAATACGATAGCGTGCGTGTTAATTTCTCAGGCTTACATCAAAAGCTCTGTGTATGCGTGCAGCACCTAGATTTGGAAAAACATTCAAGCCACCTAATTTTCGTAAAATTTTCAAGTATTTCATTTTGGCGCAACGGTTCGCGACGTAGTATTTTTACGTTGTTTTTTTTTACGTCGGCCCGACTGGTTTTTAGTTCGATCCCAACGAACCATTACAATTTATTTCTACATCGAAGCGGGGGAGGTAGCTAAAGGGCGACCGGGAAGACACATATTAATACAATAGCATGTGTGTTATTTTGTGCATCACGCTTACATCAAAAGCAACGACCTTCCGAATCTGTGTATGCTACTCATGAATTAAAGCCAACTTTAATTTAATCTAAAGCATTTACAAAGTAATGTATAGGTTAGGAACAAGATAATTAGTATTGAACACATCATTTCGTGTAATTTACACGGGTCCCGCTAGTAATAATGATTATAATAATTATAATGGGAGTTGTTATATATATATATATATATATATATATATATATATATATATATATATATATATATATATATATATAAAGTAACACAGTTTTCCCTTTCACATTTGACGATTATAGACCTCACAATAAAAACATAATACGCTTATACATTACCAACAGCTATGCATAATGTGTGCATCACTAACACATTAATACATTTCACCTCCTTAAAAAAACGTTCATTTAGTCCGATCATTCTGCTTCTCCCAAACACGTCTTTCAGCAGAGCAAGGTAGCAATCCATTTTACTTGCTCAAATGTTTCTACTAGCACGAAACTCGAAATCACAGGTAACACTTTTTAAGACAAGATAATCTCACGTTCGCACTATAGGAATAATGGAGTATCGGAATGAATATCAAATACTATTACCGGTACGCGTACTATGAACAAAAACAATATTCCGGAATTTAGGATCACATTCTCTAACACATCTATCTCAACAGCTACGCTCAGACAAAATAGTTTCGTTTTTCAAATCATGTTAATCCTTAAATTTTCTAAAAGTTTTATTTTAAATATTTTTTACTACAGTATTCGATTAACGTTACTGATAGAGTATTTTCAATGAACACTGCTTACATTGATTATATACAGAAACAAACAGATATTAAAATAGACACTTTAGATACCATTTTCGTTACTTTTTTAAATTTATCACACCTATTTTACTTTTAAGGACGGGTTTGGAGAGTCTAATCTAAAAGAAACGTTCTTATCAAATAAATATATCTCTCCCATCTCACCCCGGTGAACCCCTAAGAATAGTGACTAACTTACAATAATTTGTTCTTACCTGTTTAGCGTACACGTATAGTACCTGTTTTTATACGATACTTAATCTTTGCACTCGGTGGTCAATATTTTCTTCTAGATTTAGGCGATTGTAAATTTGTTCAGTAATCCAGACTAATAATTTGTAAGGTAAATAGATTATCACACTGACTTTGTGTCCAACTCTGCCGTCGATTTTAAGCATTAACTATTAAACACTATATTTCAATAAACACTATTTGAATTATAATTCCGAAAAAAACACGATAACATAATGTATAAACAAAAACATTATAAAACTATACACACTTTACATGCTATTTCTAATATTTCGGATAATTAATGCAGGTTTTTTAAACAAAAACACGCTGGTTTCTGTACTCAGTATTTTATTTGAACATATATAATTAGTTTTCGTAACACGTACACGTCACAAACAAAGTAAGTGATTCATACTATTTACTTTGTTATACACTTTTACTAACAAGAATAAGTCGAAAATACGAACCTGAAAAACTATGCTCTGGAAAGACAATATACAGTAGTGTTGTTATTAGAAGAGAACAATAAAAGAAATGTTATGTATCTAACCTTACACAATTAAAATAATGTTGGATAAACCCTTATACATGGTTGTAATAACAAAAAATAAAAACGTCATATATATATATATATATATATATATATATAAAAAAAAAACCATATATATAAATATATATATATATATATATATATATATATATATATATATATATATATATATATATATATATATATAAACCCATTAACGTAACGTCTTTAAAAACTTCATCATTAGTATTGTTAAAATAGAAAATATGAACGAGTAACAAAAATGTTTGCTTTGATTATTTGTCAGAGAATATAACCAATATCTACACGATTAAAATGAATGTTTGCTTCTATTTACAAAATTAGTTGTGGAAACTCTGATTTTCCAAACAAATTAAACATGGCTGTATTCAAGAAAGATTACTTCTTCCGGGAAAATAAAGTACTATCTCGGGATGATGGTTTTGTAGATACGTTATTATAATAATTACATAAAGCGGCATACCAACTGAGACCTCCAAAACAAGAATGTTCTTAGCATTTGTAATTATCGATTTTAAAAAGACAATAATCAGAATATTGGTAAATCTCGGTAAAAATCTACCTTTTTATGGAGTACTATCAAGGAAATAACTTAAATAAACTTAACATCATATTTTTTTTCATTTTTACAAATACTGAAATTTAATGTTTTTTGTACATATTTTTTATTATATATCTTATATTTTTATTAATATCCAAAAAATAACGCCATGGAATTTTTTCATTACTTATATATTATTGAAGAACATGTGACTGTGCCCCAAAATATGCATTTAGAAAATTCGAATTGCTGCATTTTATTTAATATTAAAAACAATAAAAACAATCAGCGTCATGAAATTTTTACATTTTATAATTAGAAATTTATTATTCGTTTTTAAAAAAAATCTTTGAATGTTTTCTTATGTTTACGAAAATTACATATTTATTAAAGAACGTCTGTTTTTGTCCAAAACTGTATGTATTTCCTCTGTGTTTATCAATAATGTATTAATTTAATATTCATATTACAAAGGATACGTGGGCATAATTTTGCGAGAAAATTAAAATAAAAACACGGGAACGTAATGTAACACGTACTAGCAGATAAACCGTCTTGCGTGCTGCGCGTTATTGGGAGTCTCGTTTTTTTCTTATTATTATTGCTTTTTAAGACATGCACACTTACTAATGTGTAAATGATAAATATTGAGGTCTCGGTTGTGCTGGATTGTTAACTTTAAATATTAGTTTATATCGTTTATTCTTATGAACAACTTATTTGACTGAAATAACGTATTTAAACACATTTATTCAATATTATTCGTAAAAAACAACAAATATAAACAATTACAAAAAGGTTTTGCTTTGATAATATGTCATTTGGAATTAGAATAAGCTATTTGCTTATTTTTCTTACAAATTCAAAACCAATAAGATCAGACATATTATAAAATACGTGACAGTTTACTGATAAATACCGTTTTCCGCTTCATAAATACATAAAGAACACTCTTCTCTTTAACAAACCTTATTAACTGGCGACACTAACAGCGTAATGTAAGGTATTCCAGATTACATACATATATTAAACTATGGTATAACCCTGTCGGCCTATATATAGGCCTAATTCAATGATTGCACACGAGTATGAATTCAATTTGGAGCTCTTTATTGACTCCTAATTATACTATTTGTCATCAATTTTCTTTTGCGAGGGGGTATTTTTAAATGTTTGCTTCACATCGACGAACAACGTCTGTATTGCTTATAATACATACACATATACACTCATAAAATGTATGTTATTAAACTAGGGTATAACACCGTAGTCGTATATATATATACGCCTAGATCTGATAAGACTTTAAATTATGATAGTTTTCATTAATTTTCGTTTGCATTGCTTTTTTTTACTTGTTCTTCACACTAGGAATACCACTTCTTTTTTGTCATAAACGGTGAAAAAAAATTCATGTTTCTTTGGGAGAAGAGTCAAGTTAGTACAATTCAGAAATTTGTTAAACTACTTTGGAAATAACTATTTAAAAAATGATCCACAATATAAAATATAAAGTGTTTACTTAATGTTATTTCTTTCTTGCTGATGTATTACAGCTGTTTATATGTGTTGTGAAGTTGTCCAACAGTAAATAATAAATAAAGGAAGTCAAGTCGAGGGTTGGTTTAACAAGTGTATTAACAAAGTAAGAAAGTGACTAGCACTTGGCTAGACAGTTACAAGACTGTGCTTTGTTTTCTCTGTGTCTCTGGTGACTCGCACCTATTTATAGTGACAACCGGTGTTGTTTCTCCTGTGTAAAAACGGCCGGTGTAACAATATGTAATCGCCAAAAAATAGACGCTGATTGTTTTTGTGGACGGTGGAACTTACGATCGGTTTAATACTAAAATAATACTGACACTTTTCTTTATTTGAGATTGCTTCTACATCATGTAAGATGCCCGCAGATTTTCAATGAACCCCAACTATCAATGGTAAAGTTCTGAATACGTTCGCGGATGGATATAGTTCAGATGGACTACGTCAGGATTATAATGACTTAGATGCTATTTTATAGGAAGCGTTAATATCTTGATATTTTGAACATTTGTTTGTCATCATGCCGATACTTATTCGATCCGAAACACCTTTGGGATGCACACAAAAAAAACAGTTAGTAAACAGTTTTATTTCTTAGGAAATTACTGCATAAACGCGTGAATGTAGTTACACACCGAATGAACAAACATCAATTGTTTAAGATGGTATCACACGACTAAATACGAAGCAGACTTCTGACGAACACTTCTTATTGTTCTACATGGAAACCTCCCTGATGAGCTCAATGCTTACATAAAATCTTCATATTTCTGAAAGTACATCAATACTGTAACATCATCTACAAACATACGTATACGTATCCATAGTGCCTCAATGGCTGGTGTGTTTGGCCCCTTACTTATATAAAAGGGTGATGGTAAGAT
>OY744519.1:197226272-197228772 GCA_963556195.1 Sepiola atlantica | reverse complement strand
AGTAATATGAAGTAAATATTTTCATTCGGATTGGAGCGCGAACGAGCGTCAATAATATGTATGTGTTTGCTAAATACTGCAACTATTCAACTAATCATGATGAATTATGGCCTATATATTATAGGAAAAACGTAAGTAACGTAAGAACATTATTAAAGAAACATAACAATTTAACGTCTGCCATTATACCCCCATGAAAAAAACAGTTAAACTTTAAACTAATTATTCATTTGTGACTGTTACCTGTACTGGAATGTGTATTCTACTAAAGTCTATGTTTATATGCGTGCGTGTATGTATATATATACATATATATATATATATATATATATATATATATTTCCCTGTATATTCGAGGTTGATTTTTGTGCCTAAGCTATGCTTTTATATTTAAAATAAAGTTTCATTTAATAAGACACAATTATAATCGTTCTACTTGCTTTTTCAATACACCTCGCCATATTTTAATTCTATTTCGGAACGAAATTCGCGGTTGAGTAAGTACATCGAGACATCGAAACATTACATAAGAATATTAAAAATAGAAACTGGAATATTTGATCAAATATGATTAAATGAGCTAAGCTTGTATTTGTATATATATATATATATATATATATATATATATATATATATATATATATATATATATATATATATATGGCTATATATATATACATGCATATACACACGCATATACAGGGTGGGCCAAAATAAGGGTCCTATCTTTAAATTTGAATAACTTGAATTTGAATAACTTCCACAAAATAAAAGTTAAACTCACCAAACTGTATGTGTGTGTGGACTGACCCTTCCGAGATTTTTTGAAATAAACAAAACAAATTTTAGCCGAAAAACACTTTTTAAAACTTACAAAAACTAAAGTATTGTTTTTTACACTGTTTTGAGTTTTTTAAGCAAAAATAATGTTTTCTAAATGAGGGTACGTTCTTTAGGGCTAATATGGCTCATGCTTGCTTCGGAAGGGGTCCTTTACTTATTCTAAAAAAAAATCAAAAAAAAAATCAATAAATAAAAAAGTTATGAATTTTTAAAAATAGGACCCTTATTTTTGCCCACCCTGTATATATATATACATATATACATAGGTATATATATATATACATATATACACACATATATATATACATATGTACACACATATATATATATAATTATATAAATATGACTATATATATATGTTTATATATATGCATATACTCATATATATACATATATATATATATATACATATATATATACATAGTTAAATATATATACATATATATATATATACATAGTTAAATATATATACATATATACACACATACATATATATATATACAGATATATATATATATATACATATATATATATATATATACATATATATATATATATATATATATATATAATATGGGAAGTTTCGCAACCATCAAAACTATATACGGAAAAAACAAAAAAACAAAAAAAAAACATTTTAGTCCAAAGTCGTTTAGTAGAAAATCACTCATGTAAGTCAATTTATTTTTTGGTAGTTAATATATTAGTTTGCTTCCAAGAATTTACACTAGTCTTAACATTATTTAAGGGATCATCAGTTGTTTACCATGAACAACTGTTTCGGGAAGTTAAAAACAAAACAGTATTTCATTTCATGGATACCCAGCAGAGTTGATCAGACCCCACTTCTCTTAAAAGACAAAAACATAAACGTTCTGTATATTAAATCTAAGTTTTGTAAAGATAAATGTTTAGCTAACTTATATGAGTTATTAAAAAGTGTCCTCCTAACCTGTGTTGGTCATCTGTGTTTAATATAATGTATCCTTTAATTGCACAAATGTTGATGTATTTTAAAGTGTTCGAACGAATCCATTACACTACATTTTAAGTGAATTTATTGTTCAATGTATTTTTATTTTTATTTTTATATTGAAAATATTTAAAAATCAAATATATATATATATATATATATACATTTAAAAAAAATATATATATATATAATTAGTATATGTGTTATATATATACGTGTAAACATATTCTACATTACTTTTATTTAGATAGCTTTGATTTGCTCCATCAATTTATTTTGATTAATTTAATGAGACTTAAAAGCATCTTGATGGCGAGTAATTGCCTTATTTAATTGTCTAAATATTTTATTTTAATCGCCACCTTCTATAAACGTTCATTAGGCTAGAAATTGGGGGGCATAAAATCTACTAATTTTAAATTAACACGAGAAATCCTAAAAAATCTCGTAAAAAATATACATAAGGCAGGTAATATTTGTATGTGGCATCCGCACGATACGAAAACGGAATGAATTTCTTTCATCAAACAGTTTATATCTAAATATGTTATCTTCAATTTTTATATCCAAATCAAGAAATGTAGCTTGTGTTCCCGTATGGTAACAGTTTAATTTTAACTCTGTAGGATATATTAAATGTTTAGTATTTGCAAACTCATCGTTATCATTAATGCATATAAGGTC
>OY744519.1:197213772-197218772 GCA_963556195.1 Sepiola atlantica | reverse complement strand
ACAACATTATATCAATTAGAGTGCCCCTAAATAGTCGGAGAGGCATGCGTGTTAACCAAGGGTCATGAATGAAAGGTACGAGAGAAATAGAGAATAAAACAATGATTTTACAAAGAAAAGGTTATCATGAGAAAATATGTTTAACTAGATAGTATCTTAATCAGGAAGACTCAACAAAAAAGCAAAGGTCAAAGTCAGACTCAAGGTCGGTTTTTAATATGAGGCATCTAACCACTCAAAAAGTTCAACTGGAATTTCACGAAAATACCTGAACGGTCTGGTCGGCACAAATTCACCAAAGATGGAGCCCAATTCAAAAAACAATTAATACAACCTTAAGAAAACAATATATATTTTTCTTAAGAGACGATGGGGTAAATACAGAATTGGCAACTCTATAAGCTTGGAAAAATTAAAATGTATCTATATATATATTGGATTAAATATTTGCATATGTTTATACATGTGTGGGTATACGATTCATTGCTAAAACTAATGAATCGATCATTATGAATATATGCTCCCCATAAAATGTACGATTAATATTAAGGGAGTGTCCATAAACCGCTTAAATTTAGAGTTTTATCATATAACATATTAACACGATTAGCGTCCGTGCGTCTGTATCAATTATTTTATGCTCCGACTAATCTCATCAAATCATGGTCGATATTATAAATAATATGTTGCGTAACGCGAGCACTTTTCTCTTTTTTTTTTACAAATTATACCATTTTGAAAGTAGGCTTCAAAAATTGCAACAACCCCAAATAAAGAAAACGGTAAAATGTTTAAATACATTTTCACATATTTGTTACACCAGCCTTTGACGGACATTTTGCGTTCTATCTATATAATAAAGATGAGTATATTTATGTGTATTCTTCTGCCTGTATATTTATGAAGAATAACATTATTGCACATATTTATTTGAAACAGAGTTGAATTTGATTTTACTCTGAACACATGATGTATAGGTATTGTTATATTAATGAAATACAATAATTTTTTTTTCGACTAACAATTTAAAAATATATTTAGTTAACAATTACTTCACTTAATTTATTTTGTAATGAACAAATTACAAAATAATATTAATTAAACATATGTTTATGTTCGTTTTTGTGTTTCGTAATACAGTTATTTGGTAGTGCAACTAATTTTATATATATAATAATATATATATATATATATATATATGTATATAAATATATATATAAATATATATATATAAATATATATATAAATAAATACTTAAATATATATACATATATATATACATATATATAAATATATATATATATATATTTGTATATATATATATATGTATATATATTTGTTTTATTATATATGTATATATATGTATATATATTTATATATATATAAATGTATGTATATAAATATCTATCTATCTATATATATATATATAAATATATACATAATATATATATATATGTATATATAATTAAATATATGTGTACACAAATATATATAAATATATCATATATATATACATATATACTATATATACATATATAATACATAAATATAGACATATATATATATACATATATATATATATATATATATACATATATATATATTTATACTTATTTCTTGCTATACATTTATGGCAATTTAAAATTCAAACGATTTTATATTCAAAATGTATAACATAAACGGCAACACAACATTAATTAAAACATTGAATAAACGTTCTCTCTCTCTCTTTTTCTCTCTCTCCCTCTCTCTCTCTCTCTATATATATATATATATATATATATATGTATATATATATATATATATATATATGTGTATACATGTATATACAACGCACACACACACATATATATATATATATATATATAATGAGTGTTAGTTATAAATTGTTTGCAAATTAGAGTTTGAGCGATTATGATTAAGAACATATTTAGAAATATCAGCTAAATAATGAAATAAGATAGATATTATAGTAGTCTCTTAGCTACATTTATTGCCTCGCCTTCTTTCTTTTAGGCTATCTCTCTCCTATTCTTTCACTTATATAGTGTTTAAAAATTAGTAGTTTGATGCATTTCATCTCGGTTACGTGGAATAAGAAAATAACATAACTTGATGTAACTTTAGAATCCTGTTAACACTTTGTCTGATGTCGCTATTATGTAGAACACAAATACTATAATTTGATGTTATGCTAAAACAAACTAGTAAAAAAAGACTCAGATCTGGTCGTGTACAACATGCGTTATGCCTTTTATGCAATAAATCATTAAAGTCAAAATATAAATGAAAATAATACATTAACATATGGTAATATTTACTACTTTCAAGATAAATAATTATTTTATATTCACAAAAGACAGCGTCGTGACACTCGTCTTGCTAGTTAACAATACATCAATGAAGATATTCAAATAGATCGATAGATTAAAAGTCAGTCCGACTGAAAATCTAAGGGTCAGGCATAGTCTCATCTTGGTACAAATTCTCAATATTATATGAAGTAGTTTGCATATATTCGATGGACACTTTGATAACTGAAAGAACTATTTATCTAAACAAACTGAAATTTGTATGGCGGGTACTGTTATCAATAAGCATTTGTAACATGCATACTATTGGAAGAAGATAAGAAGTTGAAATTGCGTCAACATGTTTATCATGGGCCAACTTTACAAGGTTAAAATCAAAAATTAGTGTTGTATACTATGCGAAACTTTATTGGCTACAACATGTTCCAAATAGCGAGTTAAACCGACGTTATCGTCAACACTTTGATGTTCTCTTTTTTCCGTGACTTAGGATATATCTAAAATGGATGTTAAACGATTATTACACGCGATACAAACAAAGAATAAACTGAAACTTACGAAATCAGTCATGGCTGATTACACGAAAACAATTAACCTCCGTTCATTGAATATAGAGTTCAGTTCCTAATTATGTATGGATTACAGAGTTCGACATAAAGATTCTAGAATTCAATAAGTTACACCTAAAAACAGTGAAAAGTTACATCGGCCTATACGTTGCGAGAATATTCTCAAAGAAGCCAACAATCTTCGGAATTATCCAAATAAAACAGAATATAGAATATGATGCATAAGAAAATGTTAAATAAACGATAATATACAAGATTTTTAGTAATAAGAATAAAAATTCAAATGTGAAAAAAACAAAGAAAAATACAATGAAAATTATCACTCAAAAAGATTTTAAAACTACATACATACGCCATATCCGTGATAGGAAATCCGATATCGCAAAAAAAAACCAAAAACAATAGGAATATTTAAAATGTTATTAAAGAATATATCTTTCAGATAAATAAAATACTTAATATTGATAAATCGCTCGATCTCAGATACCTTATCGACTTTCCCCGAGGATGTCCTGAAATCAATAAATCCACTTGGTCGTGTAAAAGAAAATATAACCATAAAAAAGAATAGACTTTAGAATCGGTAACCTTGAGGTCAGTGTTTTGTGTTGTATAACAGAAAATACGGATTATGTGCGTAACCGGTAATAGCCCTTGCATGAGACTGCACGCGTATGTAAATGTGAAGAGTGTTGCGACACGTTATACACACACACATATATATATATATATATATATATATATATATATATATATATATATATATATATATATATATATATATATACTACTAATCCTGTTGACTTTTGACGTTCTCAGCCCGAATTCAATCAACAGGCGATATCTAAGAACTGATTTTTTCTCTCTCTCTTTTTTTTTCTTCTTCAATAGTTTTCGACAACGACATGTCGATTTACCCTTTCTCACGTTTGCTCTCGCTTTCTCTTCTTCTTCGTTTCGTCTTCTTACACTGACGTTCTAAAGATACTGTTTGATTGGTATCTGTTTGTTCTTCTTCCTCTTCTTCATCTTCTTTTTCTTTCTCTTTTCATAACATTCCTCGCATTCCTTTTTCTCTCCGTTTTGTTGTTCTCTGCACGTGACATTTTCTTCCAATCGCATTCTCTGTATAAATTTGAAAACTTTTCCGTTTTGAAATATAGTTTATTTACTGATCGAAAATGGTCGTATCTACGGCCGAAATATCTCGGTGGAACTTTACAACATGAGTTTTTGAGTTTATTTTTGTTAGTTGTTGAATTGCTTATTCTTTATTCCATTTTTATTTTTACACACATATATATATATATATATATATATATATATATATATATATATATATATATATATATATATATATACAAATGAATGAAGAAAGGGATTAAATGATCGGACGTAATGGCAAATAAAAAACCAAAGGAAAAACAAAACTATATTATTTATGTATTCATCATGAATTAAATTATTCACTCACATTTGTGGGAAATAATATATAGATTAATAGATACACTATCAATATTTTTCAGTAATATAATAACATTCAAACTTTTACTCTCGTCTCTCTGAACAACTCACGATGTTATCCGTTCCACTATATCTTCAAATAATCAGGTTGTTTTCCACGCACGGTAACTGAGCATACACCTATGTGCATGTTGTATGCACACACCCACCCTCCCACACACACACCCACACACACCCATCCATACACACACACACACACACACACACACACCCACACGCACACACGCACATCAACACAAACACACACACACACACACACACATATATATATATATATATATATATATATATATATATATATATACACGAGACCTACTATTAGATAAAATTAATACATCGCTAATTTAAGGAATTGTCGACAAAGAATGTGTGGGCAAAGACGTTTTAATTTGTGTTTGAGACATAGTTCGGGTTCTGGGGTACGATTTCGGCGACCGGTGTGAATAATTGTTTTCTACACTGAGGATTCCGTGAAGTATACGTATGAAGATAAATATATATATATATATATATATATATATATATATATATATATATATATATATATATATATATATATATATATATATATAACGTAAAATATAATAACACGAAA
>OY744519.1:197206272-197208772 GCA_963556195.1 Sepiola atlantica | reverse complement strand
TTTACATACTTTACATTCCAAAGTTATTATTATATTATATGATATTAATTTTATTGCATTTAAATAATTTCCTTGGCTATGTTATCATTAATTTATAATATAGTATAATTTGTATTGAATAGACTGTTCTTATGTTATTATTACATTATATTATTCCAATTGATTTTAAAATTTCAGTTCCTATTTTATTATTATACTACACGATATATTGTCTATCATACATATATATATATATATATATATATATATATATATATATATATATACGTTGTCTTATTTCATGCTTATATAATATAATGTTGTTTTTATTACGTTTATATTATTTGATTTTCTCATTTCCTTTTAATATCATATCATTTCTGATTTACTGTTTATATTATATGTATATATATATATCATATATATATGTATATATATCATATATATATATACATATACATATATATATATATATCATATATATATATGTATATATATCATATATATATATATATATATATATATATATATATATATAATTTTCAAACGGAAATTTGTAGCGTAAAACTTATATCGCAGGTATCGGAGAGCGTATGAATCAATTCGGTTAACGATGTATATGGACGCTTATGAAGTCAGATAGGAAAACAACAAAGGGGACATTTAATCAACAGAAGTGTTTTAACCGAATATCAAAGGAACCCTACAACGATGGTATATATATATATATATATATATATATATATATATATATATATATATATATATATATATATATATATATACATATGAATATATATATATATATAAATATATACATTTACATATATATATTCATATATATGTATGTAAATGTATATATTCATATATATATATATTCATATGTATATATATATATATATATATATATATATATATATATATATATATATATATATATATATACATGATGCGTGTCTGTTTGTGAGATTCAGCTAGAGAACAAAGTGAGCGTGACGAGATATTTTCAACAAACACAATGTCAAGTAATGTTGTCTTTCATTTTGGAACTATCATCTGCCTTTATGTTTTAATTGGTGAGCTTTTTTATATTCTAGGGAAGAACCATATAAACCTGTTTGATTTCCAGTTATGTTGAAGATCAATGGATTCATAGAAGCAATGTCTGAAGTCAAATACTCTCAGATAAAAACAATATTAACTGCAAAGTTTTTTCTAAATGTTTGACAATGTACGACTCTGTCTGATGAAGGTCAAACTTGGTGCATTCTGAAAGTTTAGTGAATCAATATATACACACTATTTTTCGGAATATTTGATATTATGAATTCTAATTAGTAATATTTTGATTATTTGAGCTACTCTTCTCATCTTTGAGTGTTCAATCACAAGCTACACTCGTGGATCAAATATAGAGTTTTCTTCGGAATTTCACACATATTCCCGAGTTCAACATAAAAATACCCGAGTGCGACAAGATGTACCTGAAGAAGTGTGAAGTTTAATCAGTTTCAATCTTGTCAGAATAACCCCAAACATAAGAATAATTAAAATTATACAAGTACATACACACTATATATATATATATATATATATATATATATATATATATATATATATATATGTCTCTCTCTCTCTCTCTATATATATATATATATGTCTATATATATATGTATATAAATATATATATATGTATATATGTATATAAATGTATATATATATATGTATATATATGTATATATATATATATATATATATATATATGTATATATGTATATATATATGTGTGTATTTATATCTATATATATTTATATATATATATATATATATATGTATGTATATTTATATGTGTATTTATATATATATATATATATATATGTATCTATATATATACATATATATATAAATATATATATATATAGATGAAATAAGAGGGATAGACATGTATGAAAAACAAATTTATTTCACCTTCGATTGTTCAATGCAAGGTTTACTCGGTAAAAACATGTGTATTACTCTTTCCTTGAGGCAAGGCTTTTCAAAGCTTAACATCTTATTATCAGATGAATTAGATTAGATATATATATATATATATATATATATATATATATATATATATATATATATATATATATAAGAACAAGGGTAAGGTTAAATTAAATACCTTTTAAACCAAGTTTAAAGATGTGATTTTTTGTTATTAAATCGATACCGATTTAAAAAAAAAATTGTTATAAACTTTCATTTTTAGTTTATAGTACATTAAGTAAAAATGAAAGTTTATGTAAAGACAAAAGAAAAAAAATCGTTATCGATTTTTCTTTTTTTTAATAAAAAAACATCGCATCTTTACACTTGCTTTAAAAGGTATTTTATTTTACCTTACCCCTTGTTCTTAAATTTAATTTGGATGCTTTAAAGAAGGTATGAACTTTTTAAATATATATATATATATATATATATATATATATATATATACATATATATATATATATATATATATATATAAGTGAATCCAATC
>OY744519.1:197186272-197201272 GCA_963556195.1 Sepiola atlantica | reverse complement strand
TAATATTATTATATTTGATATAGAGCAGGCAACAACCATTTACTTCTTTAGTTGTTTAACTGATTAGACTACTAGTTGTCTTTTATAAAGCGGAGACAACATTATTTTTATTATTATTATTATTATTATTATTATTATTATTATCATCATAATTAGAATTATTATTATCATTATTATCATTATTATTATTATTATTATTATTATTATTTGTGTTCACTACGAATGCTCACACGATTCATCATCAGTGATTGCTCACCGATAATTACACGTGGTGTTCCCTGGAATCTGAGTGTCAACAATCCTCCACAGATTCCAAGTACTCTCCGTCTCTTTTCAATAATCAATGCAAATAAATTTGCGTTATCGCAACATCCGGTACCCATTAATTTCCCGCTGGTTAGGGTCATTGGTCTTCTCTGTGATTTTGCTGGCAATAAGTTCCCCCAAAGGTCCAGTGGAGGTTTGGTAAGTGTCTTCAATCTTCGATTTCCCATCATCCTTGACACTTCACGACACATTCGTGTGATATTATTATTATTATTATCTGTATTAGTAGTAGTAGTAGTAGTATTACTATTCCTAGTAGTAGTAGTAGTAGTAGTAGTTGTACAGTTAGCACAAGTGGTATTTAGTGATTTAGTTTTGTTGACTACAGCGTATTGATTTCGCCTACTACTTATTTATTATACAAATACCTAAATTGATAAATGGGTTGTATTTTTCAAACTTTTCTTTTCAACAATCCTTTGTCTATAGCGATATGACGCGTTGTTTAATTCGTGTCGGTCTTAATGAGGAAATAGAAGACACATAAGACATTTTCAAATTGTTATTAATGGTTGTTATGTGTTTTTGAAACGATACAATTAGTAAAGCAGGACCGCTGTGTTCATCAACTACATCCTCGCCCTTAAGTGATTAAAATGATGTTATCTATGTGTCATTATTGTATTTTCATGATGTCTTATTTTAGTGGTGTGTGGATATTTCTGATAAGTGCATCGACTTCGTTATACTTTTAGAGTTCATCATATTAAGTGCACTTTCTGACACGGAATCTAGTTGATAGTTGGAATATAGGTTATTAAAAATAATAATCTCCGATCATAATGCAATCGTTACGCTATTTCTATATCTACTCAACGTCCACTGACACTCAAACCCAAACACCGTGTAAGTATGTAGTTGGTCTGATCGATACCATCGTCGCTTATCAAATCGTGTATATCGAATTACAAATCAAATGTATCGATTATGGTCATTTATCCACGGTATACTCACACGCAACACAAATGAGCAGGATTATGTTAACCGTAAACGATTCATTTTATATCGTCCAAGTGTTTTATAACAAGTCAAACTCAGTGTTCATATTTGGGCTGAGGCCGGTTTCTTGACGCCAACGATAATCTGATGCGTCCAAATGTTAAATACTACTGCCACATTTCGAAAGGTTCCGCATGTAGCACGTTTACCTGCCTTAACAGAAGATAACACCAACTTCGAAATCTAGTGGGGTGCCCTCTTCTCTAATCTAACATAGCATTCTCTCACAAGACATTTTGGTAGTCTCTCTCTACTCTAAAACCATTTCCATAAATGGTGCTCGACTGATCTCTAGAATTTGCCTTTCATTCATAGACATTCACAGCGAGAACTTGATTTGCAAATACAACGAAAAAAAGTTTATTTATCGTCGTATGCGACTATTCCCGGAAAATAATTTCATGGCCAAAGATGTTTTGCAAGGAGTTATCACGTGTTAAATGCATTGTCGAGTGATTGCTTCACTGCAGATTTTTTAAATGGAAATCGCTCTTGACAAGGCATGAAGCCACTTAATGTAAGGAGCTAAAGAAAAATACAACTTCAAGGCTAAAATCTAGACACCAATAAGTTTTAGATGGATAGATTCTGACACCCCAAACAGCAGGTATTCCCCCTTTGTTACAAACATCGCCCATGTAATGTGATGACTTAAAGACAAATTAAGGGACGCGATATTTACGAGGTTGTCGAAAGTTAACCGAAGGTCCAATGCCTACTCTTCTATATAGTCATTTACGTCCTAATAGTCATTTAGTACGATGTATCACTTTTATCGCTGAGTCACTACTTATCAAGGACAAAGACCGGTCAAGAAGCACGTTTAATGGGATCGAACGATTTTCAGTCGGAAATGTTAAATGCAATGAACTATGAGTTTATTTGCAATTAATTCATCAAGCGACCCATCTATTGCTTACTGTCTACTCCGTTTTTCTATATATGTTCAATAACTTTACCTCTGTCTTTGGTTTGAGTAATCAAATGTAAGAAATTAAAGAAAACACGGAATCAAAGGGAATATAGAGACTATACAACCGACGGCAATGATAACACAGCTGAAATCTTAAGGAAAATTCTTGAATGCAGAAACCTTTCCAAATAAGCTACGACGACTGACCAATCACATGTAAGTTGCAACAGGAAGAAAACAAAATTACATCAAGAGCACCACAAGAACCCAAGGAACAGAAACAGCACAAAATGTCATGAATTCCTCCTCCCCCCCCCAAATAAAAGTGATGCGACAAACAGTTGTGAAGGGTCAAGGAGGTATAAAGACTGAGGAGGGATAGCACTAACCAGACATCCGCTGGAAGTGTGCGGAGAGAACTGATACATTATGTAGGCTTATTGCTATTCAGATCTCAGAGAAGACGAATTGTCGTTTCTAACCAGACATTGATAGTACGCGTACGTTGTGATAACGCACATTTATTTGCAGTAGTTATTGAAAGAGGTGGAGAGCAATAGAACTCTGGGAAGACTTGTTGTGATTCAGACTCCAGGGAACACCGCTGGTGATTATCAGAGATCAATCATTGATGGCGACCTGTGTGAGAACTCTTAGTGAGTAGTAGTAATAATAACAGGCACACCTATAATAATAAAAATAATAATAATAATAATAATAATAATAATAATAATAATAATAATAATAATAATAATAATAATAATAATAATTTGAAGATCAAAGAGACGGAAAAGAGAAGCAAATATACTGAACTTGCCAGAGAATTGAAAGGAATATGGAACATGAAGAAAGTCAGTATAACACCAATAATCATAGAAGCACTAGGAACAGTCCCCAAAAACATGGAGAAAAGACTAGGAGAAATAGGAATCAAAGGGATAACTTAGACCATACAAAGGACAGTAATGATCAAAACAGCTACAATCCTGATAAATGTCCTCGAATGCGGAAACCAACCCACATAAGCAACGAATGGAGAACAAACACATGGAAGCACAAAACAACAGAACCGGGGAAAATACAACCGCACGAGAGAGGCGCGAGCATAGGCTGACGCCACGAAAATTATGGACAGAGGGTCGAGGAGGGAAAGCGCAAAACCAGACCTCCACTGGAAGAGCGCGGACAGCTCTGGGACCTTGGGAAGGCTTGTTGCCACTCGGGCCCCAGAGGGGACCAATGGCCCTTATCAGCGGGAAATCGTTGGTAGGTGGCTGTTGCGATTACCGCAAGGTCATCAGCGTTGATGAACGAAAAGAGGTGGAGCATACTGGAGGCCTAAGGAGACTTGTTGCCACTCGGACTCCAGGGAATACCACAGGTTGTCGGCAGTGGGTGACCACTGACGATGACCAGTGTGATAACTCCTAGTGAGTAATAACATTAATAATAATAATAATAAGAAGAAGAAGAAGAAGAAGAAGAAGACTCTAAACGTAAGGATACTATTACTTTTAGTTATACAAGAAAACTATCCTAAAATATATGTCAACATTTACGAATTTTCGAATGAAACCAAAGTAGAAATTATTATAAAAGCTGTTTTGACCCAACGGGTCACGGCTACGTCTAGTAAAGGTAACGCTTTCTTACATAACAATTGTATTACCTCCTACCTAGATAGTTGTCTTCATCTCCTACCCGTTACTTTCAGCAACGACGATTCCCAATTCTTCTAATTTTCTCACTATTCGTAATTCCATCTATGTTCATCCAATTATTTTGCCTGCAACATATTCTTACTGGACGTGCTAGCACGAATCAGCCCCTACCCCTTTCTATGCACCCAGCATCCCTACTCGAGGGAAATCAGTCCAAAGGATTATGGGATATGATGTCATTATCTGTCGAAGTTTGTCGTAAATGACGAATGGTAGCTACAAATGTGATTAGCGAGAGTAATGTGCAGAAGGAAATGTTCAGAGTAGAAGACCGAAAACTAATTATGTGTAGGGAGTTGGAATGTTGGAGGAGAATAAGTGAAAAAATAGAATTGAGGTGTGGAAGGAGATTCGGTAAAAAAAAAACAGAGGATGAGAATGGGTGAGTGAAATTGACCGAGAAATAATAACCTTGAAGAAAGAAAAAAAGGAAGAAAAGGAAATAACCAACGATGTGGGATAGAAAGAGA
The DNA here is from genome assembly GCA_963556195.1 of Sepiola atlantica. Lineage (NCBI taxonomy): Eukaryota > Metazoa > Mollusca > Cephalopoda > Sepiida > Sepiolidae > Sepiola > Sepiola atlantica. The sequence goes on along the minus strand of OY744519.1, from coordinate 197,196,842 downwards.
AGACACATAGAAAAAAAGAAGCAACATAAAAGAAAGACAGAAAGAAAATAATGACAGGGAAAAATAATAAAGTATACATGATAAAAAAGAGGAGGAAAGTAAATGAGAAGACCATAGATAGTATAGAAATCAATCGAAGAAAAAATAAGAATGCGGTAATAAAATGCAGAAATATAGGGAAACAGTAAAGAGAAGAAAATTTGAAAAGGTAATAATAAATAAAGAGCAACACAAAGTGAAACGAATGAAAGAAAAAAAGTACAGATAAAATAAAAACAATGAGAAAAGAATCAAAGAAAAAGGAAAAATACAGAATGGCGCATGAAAATAAAGAAAATAGAGAAGAAAGAAAAGAAACAATAAAAAAACAGACGAAACATAAAAATCAACAAAAAGAAAAAGAAAAGAATAAAAGTATAAGAGAAAATGAAACAAGAAACCGATAATTAAATGAAGAAAGAAAAGAATGAATGAAAACCTAAAATTAAAGAAGGAAACACGAAAGACGAAAAGAAGAAAGCAGGAAACCTCAAAAAAGAAAAAAAGAAAAAGAAATAAGGAAACATACAACAAATAACATGAATGATATAAAAGAAAGAAAAAAGAAGCAAACATATAAACAAAGAGAGAAAAGTGAGAGAAAGAAAGACAAAAAAGAAGAAAACATGAAATGAACAGAGATAGAAAAGAAAAAGAACTGAGGTAGAAAAAACATAAACAAAGGAAAGAATGAATAAATAAAATAATAAAAAGTGAAGTAATTATGAAGCGTAAAATAAAAGAAAAAGAGAAAGAATAACGAAAGAAAGATAAATGAAAGAAAATATAACAAGGGGACACACAAATAAATACAAAGGGAAAATAAAAAAATCAGGAATCGAATAAAGGGGAAATCAAGAGGTCACATAAAAAAGGAAATGAAATACGGAAACCAAAAAAATAAGAAACATCAAATTAAGGAAGCATGGCTTAAATAGAGTTAAGGAATAAGGAAATCAGAAAACATGTAGTAGGAAAAGGAAACATACCGGGTGTTCCATTTATCGTGACGGGTTTCGAATAGTAATAACTCAGCAACTCTTGAACTGAATTAAATGATATTTTTACACGATGTAGGTACACAATACACGTTTTTATGACTAGAAGTTTCAGAGAAATACACTAACAGAAAATTAAACGTGATTTCCATCATATTCAATGATTTTGTTCACTCTATTCCGATATCCAAGGGCAACAGGGTAGCTGAATAACCTTTTCACTCTCCAAGGACCACTGCTTGGCCGGCAGGGAAGAATTTTCGGGTATCATCTTTTCGACCAGCGAACGATATTTGACAATGCTGCGAGACTAGTGCTGGTCTGATGTGCTGCAATTTAAATAGACAATGAGCTGCTGATTATGCAGGACGATGCCCCACTCCATTGGGGCATGCAAGTGTGCGACTGCATCGAAGAAACACTGCCCAAGCGATGGATCGGCCGCGAATCGCCGAATATGCCTTAGCCGCCTCACTCCGCCGAACTCACTCCCTGCGATTTTTCTTTGGTGATTAATCAAAGTCAACACATATTCCAGAACTTAAAGAAATAATTTAGGTCGTCTTTGGCGAAATTACAGTCGAAAGGCGACTGAAAGTTTCCCTTTGATATAGGGAAAGCTTGAAATATCATTGAAAATGATGGAAATTACGTTGCCGTGCGTAACTAATTTTACGTGCGTTAATTTCTTTGAAACTTTTTTCATAAAAACTTGTAATGTGTGAATATATCGTGTAAAGATTTCATTCAAATCAGTTCAAGAGTGGCTGAGTTATTACTTCTTGAAACCTGCCCACGATAAATGGGACACCCGGTATATTTCGAGGTGGTGGAGTCAGATAAAGAAGGAGAGTTTGCTCAAGTTTTTCCAAATCAGTTTAGTATAATGGAAACTACAATTGTATGTCACTAATAGATGAGGCCTATACTACCACACCGTGTGAAAAAAACTAACTGGTAATTCCACAATGTTAAAAAATTGTGTCTCCAACACATGGAGCGCTTAAAGGGCACACTAAGGATCAGAAATAAAATAAAAGAATTGAGAAGGATAACCAAACAAAAGTACAGAGGGAAAATTAAGTATAAAAAAGGAGGTAATTATTTGTTAAAAATAACATTAAATAAGACATCTACAAAATATAAGCAATCATATAAAGTTGTACGTTAGTGTGTGTACACCTAAAAATCAATAACAGCATTTACCACACCCATAACCTTATATATTGATACGTATTGCCTTAACTATTATATAAACTAATTTTTGTAATATGCATTGTTTTGAGGATGAATAGGAATGCATTTAGAAAAGAGGTTCGATATTTAGAAGCATTTATCAATCGAATTTTTGTGTGAAATAAAGTATACTTAGTGACGGAGACATGAGAGTAGGATGGAGAAATAGTGGAGAAGAGAGACTAGTGACTCGGGTTTTGAATCCTGAGTTCCGATGTGTTCTACTGATGACCCTCAAACATGGCAACACTCGAGTTTAGGACTTCCGGTTTGTTGTGGGCTGCGGCGCTGTCCGATTGTGGAAATAATTATATATATATCATCTCACATTGAGAACATCTAACATATATATGTATATATATATATATATATATATATATATATATATATATATATATATATATATATAAGTTGCCATTAAAAAAATATTGTTAAAGAATTCACGTATCACAGGACGAAAAGTTATAGCAAACATTTAAAAGTCAACATTTCTGAAAGTGTCTTTATAGGAATGAACCATTATACATATTATGGTCTCAATGGAAACCTAAATTTTAATTAGTTTCCCCAGTGAGTAAGGGAATTCTTCTTTCATGCATACACACACCGAATTCTTATTAAATTAGCCGAATAATTTAATTGTATTTTTAAAGAAATCACCTAGAGAAAACGCCCTTTTCTTCGTTTCTTTTGATACATTTTAGCACCATAAAATCTCGCACAAAGATTTAATAAAAACATTAACCGGTTTTGGAAACATTTAATTACAAGATAATCCGAGCTCAATAGGTAGACTAACAGTCACGTATTCTCTGGTATATCTGTTTATCTATCTACCTATATATATATATATATATATATATATATATATATATATATATAGTATAATTTTTTATTTATACAAACATTATTGGTTACATATATACATACATGTTTCGGTTGTACTCTTCACAGAGAGTCAACCTCTTGGTCTGAAGAGGTTGATTCTCTATGAAGAGTGCAGCCGAAATATGTATGCACACATGTAACCAATAATGTTATACTTAAGAATAAGCTTGAAACGCTAGCGTCTGTAGGTATTAATAATTTAATATTTATTTATAAATATTATACTAAGCCCCTTTAAGAAATTAAAGTTGAGCACTCTCGGGATGTTAAAAATAGACTGTCAAAAAGCTCTAATGCAAAGTCTGAATACGTTCGTCGAACACTCTCGACTAGTCTTCTATCTGTGCCCGCTTCTAGGTACATATAGATCTAAATTTCCCTTGGCCGAGTCGATATGGCGACTGCTTGCAGATTCTAGGCTGACTCTGTGAACCGGGTTCGCGCCTCCCGACCGTCTGAAATTGTTACTTTCCTGCACTGATGAGAGCAATAAGATGGAAACGCTAGCGTCTGTAGGTATTAATAATTTAATATTTATTTATAAATATTATATATATATATATTTATATATGTAGAGAGATATATATCTATCTATCTCTATGTCTCTCTCTCTCTCTCTCTCTATATATATATATATATATATATATATATATATACGTGTGTATTTGTGTGGGTGTAGTCGTGGGTGTGTTAAAACAGGTTTTTAAATATTAGATTTTAGTCATACTTACGGTTTCATGCCACATAAGGAGATTACTAAATGCCGCATCACTTTACTTCCTAATTGTTGCTTTCACACTGTCTGCAATATAGTCTCACAGGTTTTTCAAGGCAACTATCCAAAGGAATGTAAGACCTTCCCCACCTACCTACCAAACCAGAATAAAAGGCATATAATTATAATTCCATGTGATGTACATGTCTAGGTTGATATGAATTGATGTATAAATTATCAATATTGTTGTTAATACTAATCGTATCAGCGTTCATAATAATGATCTTTGTATACATTCTAAATGTCTATGTCTGTAAATGGAGGTGTGTGCAAATCAAAACACATTTTAAATGCGTTAGACTACATGTATTTTATAAAATTGTTGGTATAATTTTATTAATTACTGAAAACAATACCTAGTCCGACAGAAAATATAATGGATACAAATAATGATAAAATTATTTTCTAGCAAATAATCAGGAGTTTACTAGATGAGTTGCTAGTCTGAATTCAACATGATTTTAACCTGTCTATTGCGATGTTGATCTGACTTTGGAAATGTGACACACACATTTTATTTTAGATGTATAAATAGTATATTTTGCTGTAAATTATAGTGTATTGCCTCTTTATAAACATTGACTAATATATATATATATATATATATATATACATATATATACATATATATATATATATATATATATAAAGACATTTCTAAAACACATTTTTCAAGAATTGTTTGTTATTTTATTATTTTATCATTTATATATATATATATATATATATATATATATATACATATACATATATATATATATATATATATATATATATCGAAGTTCTCAGAAATTTAGTGGCCACTTCCTGTGACTAGCACTTGATCTATATATGAGATACAAAAGTATTTAAACATTCTATTAAATTCTTTTTTTATTTCTCAAGCGTTGAGTTGGCAAAACAGTAAATAACATTAATTATCCTCTCTCCAATTGACCAGTTAATTATGTTATCGTATATTTTTAGTTGGTTATTTGTATAAGCGGATTCCAGGACAATAATCCTAGTGGAGTATGCAACTTAGTGTTCTTATTATAGGAAAAATCACATTGAGAAGATGCCCCATTTCTCGTATAAGCTAGTGTTGCTAGCCATGCCGACGTGGACTTATTTGTGCTGAAAATAACATGTTATTTCACATATTTAGTTACGGTTGTAGGGGGAAGTATCTTCATGCCAGATGGTTCTGACAAACCCCTGTACGGAGGGACCTTAAATACTCTAAGAAAGTTTCTGGTAAGCATTCAAGTATTATTTGTCTGTGTCTGTATTGGATGTAAACAACAATAAGGATATAGACATATATGTTGTTATTAAAACATAATATATATATATATATATATATATATATATATATATATATATATATATATACATATATATATATATATACATTTATATTTTATATAAAAAACACGAATATTAAACACAAGAAAGTGCGATTTATAAAAGAACACCAATGGCTGTAGTCGAAATGTAAGCCTAGAGTAAGCAATATAAAAAGCTACTGACCTTTGCAATATTTACACAAGCATACACAGTCACACACACACACACGCATTATATATATATAAATATATACACACACATATATATATATATATATATATATATATATATATATATATATATATATATATATATATGTGTGTGTGTGTGTGTTTAAAAGTGGCAGCCCATTAATAACGACTGTATAGACTTCCAAAGGTCATTGGTATTGCCAACATAAACTCCTGGGAATCAGTATCCGATAATCTAAATTTGCATTACAATGCGGACAAGTTGCAGACTTGAGCACATTTTTTTATTTAAAAGACACAACATTATTGGCAGTCAATTGTGACAAGGATCTTGGTTTCAAGTGTTGAGAACAGTGGGCAGTTGTATAAAGCCACACTACGTGAAGAATAAACAGATATTAAACAAATATATATTGAAACATAATACTGAATTGTTAAAGCTATTTTAAGGTCCGAACGCGCTGGATACATATATATGAGGATGTTTCTCTCTAGGCCATGATGCAATGTTTTGTGATTAGAAATGTAACACTATTTTAGACGTACTGTCTTAACGAAAACATTGTATTGATGTATCGTTCATCCCAACTGTTTACACTGTTATCACCTTGAGCGCGTTAAACCTTGAGAATCAATAGTTACCGTGATCTTAGTTCAGGTAATGCATTCAACAAAAGTTTTTCATATAGCCACACTGACGATTCTGGTTAAAGATGAAACCGTTTATCAATATGAAAATGAGTTTCGTTAAACAAATAGTATAGTTAATTAGGAGGCGATCGCTCACGAGAATGATATGAAAAAGTGTGTACATTAATAATAAGTTAAATTAGTACTCCTTTAATCTTATCATGACTTAAGATTCATATAGTTTATTTATCTCTCATTCATACGTCTGTGACAGATGGCCCAGTTATAACTGTGTAATACCTTAACAGTCAATTGAAACTGATGTCTACTATTCAAGGCACCATTTATGTGCCTCCCTGCGAGAGCGGAATAAAACACACGGTCAGTGTTTGATGTGACAAAGTTTCTGCTCCACAATCTGAGACATTTAAGATTGTGAACAAATCAAAATCGCCGTAGTCTAGAGGGCTTTATCTTTCACTGGCCAAGGAAAAAAAAGGAAAGGTGTAGTGTCAAAACTAATATTACAATTTTCTCTAAGCCAGAAGGCGGAGTGTGACAAGGAGAATCTTTGTATATATCCACACTTTCAATTGTTGGTGAAGATGCAATATATATATGAAAGGTCTCCAGATGCCGGAGAGCATTCTACTCAAATAGCTTCTTTCCTCGTGCTGCTGGCCTCTGGAACTCCCTACCTGCCCCCTCTTTCCCCGACAGTACTGACATGCAGAAATTTAAAACTAATGTAAACAGACATCTCGCTGCTCAGATCCCAATTTAAGCTGAACCACCAATCCTTCTCCCCTTTTCCTTTTCTCAGTAGCCCCTTACGTTTACAGTGGCGTCTAGCCTTGTTTGGGGTGAATCATGTAAAAAAACAAAAAATAGGATATAAAAATATATTTATTAAAAATAAATAATAACACTTAATTAATAAATCTCCCTTAAACGGTCGATAACTCTTGAGAGAAACATAACAACTCACTTAGCTTAGACATCCCTCAATAGGTTAAGTAAGTCACATACAGATAGAGCTACTAATTAAAAAGCGAGATGACTTTTATCAACTTGCACATGTCAACATTTGACAGCTATCAGATATTTAGTTCACAAATTATAGTTATTTAAGTTAAGCTACTCTTGCACATTTCCAAAACAATGCTGCGAAACGCTGGATATCATGTGTGCATAAAGCATTGCTTTCTAAAAGGAGAATACTGTTTAAGCAAAGCAATGACTTGATGTGTGTCATTCAGATTTCGACGTCGTAAACAACTATTAACAGGATGACTGAAACGCAGTCGTAAACACAACTAGTTCTGAGAGCGCAGGTCACCAATTAAGAACAGTTCTCCTGGAGTTTTGTTAGATAGCAGGGACCTAAAATGTGTTAGAAACCCGTATATTCACCATTTAGCGTGGATACTTTTCAATGAAAAAGCTGTGTTCAAAGTAAATAAGAGTTTTGTACACAGTCGATCAAAAACAACAACGTATCAACGATGCAAATGTGGCAATGAAACAGAACGGGAGTTTTTGCGTCGATAAGTTAAAATAGATAGAATATAAAACCTAAACTTCACTCCAAAGACAAACACTCAATCAGCTTAGTGGGTATTTGAAACCAGGTTAAAATTCATCCACATCAGAAATAGATGCAAGCATAAGATGGTATGGTTTGGCCTCAGTAATCTTGAATGCCCAATATATTATTTTAATCGATCATTTTTAGAAAACCGACCAATAGCAATTATTATGTAGCATTATTGTTGCGTTTGAAGGAGGAAATCGCCCCAAAACGGGTAACACATAATAAAAATTATCGCTTTTTTTACAACGACAATGCATTGTATAACAAGCTGTTTTTACTTTCGTTCTTACCAGCTTCAATTACTTGATACGGTCGTCAACAACTACTGTCAGTTTCCAGACACATGAAATTCCCCAGGGTAAGAAAGTTGGCTTCGATGAAGAAGTGATACAAGAAAGTGATGCGTATTTTGACACACGAAACAAATTGTTTCTAAAAAAAAAGGGTTTCAATTATTTGAGAAGCGTTGGAATAAGTCTCTGCCACCTTTGATATACTATTCGAATGTACAAAGTCGAAATTTGCTCAAACGCTGTTGTTTATAAGTTCGGCCCGGGAATTATTTAGTGATGTATTTCAATGCACATTTCTATCCCTTGGAAGTGTAACACTCTCATATACGTACTATGTCTTAACGACATATGAAGTTTATTTTAAGCGTGTCTAGCCACACTGAAGAGCTGCTATACAGTAACACGATATGTATGTGGATGACTATATATATACATATATGTATATATATATATATATATATATACAGAGAGAGAGAGAGAGAGAGAGAGAGAGAGAGAGAGAGAAGAGGGTAGTGCAGTATTAGTGCAGTTCCAACGAAAGAAAAGTATATATGTAAAGGAGTAAGGCTACCAATTTTTGTAAAATGTTTTTTCAACATTTATTTATTATTTTGTTATTTTATCATTTTATCATTTTATATAACGCGTTTCAACCGGTGGCTCGCTTTCATCGGATATGTAAATCCATATATATATATATATATATATATATATATATATATATATATATATATATATATATATATATATATATATATATATATATATATATATATATATATACATATATATATATATATATATATATATATATATATATATATATATATATATATATATATCAAATAACCACACCAAGGACACAAAGACATACAGCGGGATGTAGAGCTCCTATGAATTATCTTCACCCCATCCCTATTTTTTAACCCCTCTAAAAATATATATTTATACAAATCCAATAAAAAATTAAAGAAATCGATACACATATAATACTAGAGCAATAACCTTATTAAGCTAGTTAACATTTTCTTTTCACTTTTCTTACCTTTCTTTCATAGTTCATTTCTTAAGCAAAATAACAAGACATTAAACACACATACATAAGCCCTCATGGTCAGAACCGTAAAACCCAAAAAGTTTGTTTTATGCCTAAGAACATAACAATATTTCCGAAAATAACATATATAATATCCCAACAAAAACTAGAAAATTAAAAGATAAATTAGGATTTGCATTGCTTCTAAAATCGTCAATACTACTTTTTCACTTACCTGTGTGCTTATAGTTGTCTATTGACGTATTACACCCACATACACCTCTCCACCCCACACACATATATATATATATATATATATATATATATATATATTACTTTTATACGTTAACAAAAAGGTGTATGCCATAGCCCCATAGTGTATGATGAGAGCTGTATATGTAATATCATGTAACCCCATGTCATGTATTCGATATTCCCCTCCCAAACACACTTTATTTAAAACCTATTTCTTTGCCTGTGTCTAGAATATATATTTTCATAATCACTGATAGTCATTAAGAGGATTCACTGGTATATAAAATTCCACAATCCGGCTGGAAAATTTAAATGCATCCAATAATCATTTAATTCACACATAATTATTCGTCACTTAATATTCTAAAATCAATTGTATTCCACTCTGTTTCTTTTTTTATCTAACTTTTCCTGTTACAGTTTTTATGATATATGCTGTTTTCTGTTGTTTACAGTGTCCATATTCAATCTAGAATAAACTACCCTTGTTCATATTTAGTTTTATGTAAATCAATTCGAAAGCTCATTTAAAATGTGTCCTCATATCTTAAACTTTTTCCCATACGAAAGTCAAATCTGTTATTATTTGTAGAATTAGTAATATTCGTACTACTGTTCTCATCTTGTTTTTTTTATCACTGCGTTTCAGCCGATGCAACCTCCGACCTTCTTCAGGTATACTTTGTAGAACTTTGGAATACTCCTGTCGAACTCGGATATAGTACTAAGTACAATTCAGTTCTAAGTGACAGTCATCTGAAAGTTGGAGGTCTAATCCTCAGTGCGGACGATATGAAAATTGATAATTACTGAAGACTTCTTACCAGTCATGGCAGATAGAACCTGGGCATGCTACTACCGTGGATTTAATAAAGGAGTTCGTTCGAAATTCCGTCCAGATTCCTAAGTTCAACAGAAAGATTCCCAAGTTCGACAAAGTACACCTGAAGAAGGTCGGAGGTTACATCGACCGGAACGTTATGATAAAATCACCCAAGATGAGAACAGTAGTCCAAATATAATAAATTCTACAAATTGTCAACCCTCATCTAAAAAATTCTGAAACTTTCATTATTTATTAAAGCGAATGTAATCGAGCTATAAATAAATAAAAGGGCATGTCTAAGTTATATCATACCGTGATTTAATCTCAATTCAGTAGCAAAAGAAGGCTTACTCGAGGAATTAATAACATACTTCAGAAGACTCAGGTACACGAAAGTCTCCTGATCATATAAATGTGAAGGCCAAATATAACCCAAACACTGTTCAACATCTCCAGGAAAAAACCCACCAAAACTTAATA
>OY744519.1:197171272-197181272 GCA_963556195.1 Sepiola atlantica | reverse complement strand
TCTTTTGTGTATAAACACTGATTTTAATCGTGTGTATAAAATGTCTGACACTTTTTTGTAACGTGTAGGTTTGTCATGGAAGTATCAATGTTTCAAAATGTATTTAGCTACTCAAAATAAAAGGGACTGACACATCCAATCAATTTGACGGGAATGGAGTCTATTAAAATAGCGCTCTGAGAAAGGTACTTGGAACATTACTTTCATTTCTCACCGTTGGTTGGATTTCGTGCTTGCTTTTAAATAAAACACATTATACAACACCCTATAATTTAACGGAAAGTCGTTTGGTTATGTTTGAATTCCATCTCTGTGCTTATTGTTAATTACTTGGAGTACGTCGCTACCTGAACAATCAAGCTAAGCAACATACCAACTGTTGCGTTACGTGACATATGAATCGCACAGAAGAAAGCGGGTTACAATTATTATACACGGCGTTTTTTACGCCATGAAGTTTAACATTGTAGGGTGCATTGTTACACCCCCTATTTTCTCATTATCAAGCAAGCATATATATATATATATATATATATATATATATATATATATATATATATATATATATTTAAAAACATTTTTTAACGTAGTTCCCCCCAAACAAGGCAGGCCGCCACTGTAGACGTAAGAGGCTACTGAGAAGAAGAAAAGATGAGAATGTGAGGGGGGCCAACCTAAGCTGGGATCTGCGCAGCGAGATGTCTGTTTACATTAATTTACAATTTCTGCATGTCAGTAATGACGTGGAAACAGGGGGCAGGGAGGGGGTCCAGAGTACAGCAGCACGAGGAAAGAAGCTATTTGAGTAGAAAGCTCTCCGCCATATGGGGGCCTCCACAGTGAATGGATGGGATTTTGTTGATTGTCGAGTTGGTCTAGTGAATTTACGTCGAAGGGGCACTAGAGTAGCCAATTTATCAGAGCATAATCCATTGAAGTATTTGTAAAACAAGCACAAGGATGCTACATTGCAGCGATGGGACAGGGACTGGGGCTTGGTTGACAGTGAGGGACCTATTAGGTTTGCGACTCTTTTTTGGACCTTCTCAAGGAGGGACATAATAGTAGATGATGCTCCAACCCAGATGTGGCAACAATACCCCATGCATGGGCGGATGGTGGCTTTGTAGACATACAGGAAAATGTCAATTGTCAGAAGTTTACTAGCACGGTAGAGGGAGCCAACCTTCTTTGCGACAGCCTTGGCAATTTCTTCAATGTATTTGTTCAAATCCATGTTACTTGTGAAGGTTAGGCCGAAGAGTTTGAATGATGGACTCTCGGGTAGTGTGTTATTTGCCATGACAATCGGTGGTTGGCGAGGTTTCTTGTTGTCATTGAAGGAAAGAAGCTTCGTCTTTGCGGCATTAAAAGTTACCAACCATATATGACCCCAATCCACTACAGCCTGAAGGTCATTTTCTAAGGATTCAGCCATTGCCTCAGATATAATCGCGTCTGTTTTGCCAACATGGCGAGAGTAAAGCGTAGTGTCGTCAGCAAATAAACCAATCTCAGACTCTATGTCATCAGGGAGATCGTTTATATAGATCAGGAACAATAAAGGTCCAAGGATAGATCCTTGAGGTACGCCAGTATGTATGTCATGTTGCTTAGATGAACGGTCATCGAAGACAACCTGGATTGTTCTTTTGGTTAAGAAAGATCTAATTATAGTAAGTAATCGCCCAGTAATACCGTATGAGCGTATTATCAGGAGAAGCCCTTCATGTCATACCTTGTCAAAGGCCTAGGATATGTCTCTCTCTCTCTCTGTCTCTCTCTCTCTCACTCTATATATATATATATATATATATATATATATATATATATATATATATATATATATATATATGTGTATGTATATATATGTATATAAATGTATATATATATATATATAAAACTATATATATATATATATATATATATATATATATATATATATATATATATATATATATACCAGATAAATATCAAGTGTGAAATTCAAAAAGTGACAACATATGAGATGAAATGTTAAGTTTTGTATTTTCCTATTCCCATGTTATATCATATATTGGTAGCTATTTCTTATTTTACTCTCTCTCTCTTTCTCTCTCTTTTTCTCTCTCGTTCTCTCTATCACTCGGGCTCTACCTCTTTTTCGCTCTATCTCTCTCTATAACATTACATACGCAATATTCTAGCCTTACGTGAGTCAACCTAGTGTCATCTTGCCAAAGGAAGAGCTATAATAAATTCCAAATCAAAAGTGAGCAATTCGTAGTCTCGCTTTCTATGATCTCAAGCTGAGACCAGATTTATATATATATATATATATATATGTATATATATATATATATATATATATATATATATATATATATATATATACATAAGTTTTTAAAGTAAATATATATATAAGTTTTTAAAGTAAATAAATAATTTATTTAATAAAACATAATTAAATTCGTTGTCTAGGTTTTCAAAATATTTTTTCAAAATATTCTCGTTATTATTGCTATTTCATCAACGCTTTCTATGTGTTACTTTTCATCATATATGTATATATATATATATATATATATATATATATATATATATATATATATATATATATATATACATATATATATATAGGTGTGTGTGTTGTCTTGCTTTCGAATACCACTATGCCTAGCCACGTTTATGTGTCGTAAGACGACTTAGAAACCAGTGTAACTACGTATTCTTAAAAACTACACAAACATCAGAGGTATCTGGATTTTTACGAAGGACTTCTCTCCCCCTTTACTCCCTTCTTCCTAAAACTAAATCAAACTGCATATTTGGCCGCTGACAACTCGCAGATTAGTATGAAATTTCATACTGATCGGTTACTGATTATAATAATTTCCAGTGATAATAATGTCTACTGGAAATGCTCGTAGCAACAATCCTCACTGTTTTTTTATTCTTATAACATCCTTGGTCCCGTTGAAGATCATTCACATCAAGAACTCGCCTAGCTACACTACAACAGCAAAATACTTTCATTTATTTATTTTTGTAACGAAATCTAAACGGGACTATTATACACACACGTATTTATCATGGCACATTTCATCTGTGAAAAAAAAAATCAAAATGGCCGTCTTTATGGACATACTTGTCGAGTCGTGTTCATAGATAATCAATTAATCTGATGCTACCTTCTGCCAAATCAATTCATTGTTTCGAATGTTCTCGTTACGACGTTCATCGTCCAGCCGGCATTTTCTTAAACCTTATTCTTCGAACGGCGCTACTGGCGTAATAAGCGGTCACGTATTCGTAAGAAAAAACACCCTTTGCTGTTCTCTCGCGGACAATGTGAAATGAGAAGTCGCTGATTGGACAGGATGTTTTAAAATTGGAATGCGAATAAAAAGAAGCATATTTCTATCTGTACACTTCTAATCTAAAGCCAGTCTCACGACGCGACTTCGCTCGCCGCTAATTCTAGTAGCAAGTACACGTCGCAGCGACTGAGCTAGTCACACGAGAATATTTCACTCGCCGCTACTTGTATTAGCTAGTCAACTACCTTGCTAGCAAATCCGTGTATTTGTTTACAGCGCAGGTATGTCGTGGGGCAGGCGCCAGATTTTTATTTTAAACCAAACAAGCTTTGGTTTATAAACATCTTCAGTTCCATGCTAAACTTTTCATAGATGTCTTCACATTATTCATTGCATTCCTATATGCATCCTTCTAATGCTTTATTGTAATTTTTCAAATTGTCTTCGTCAGGATTCTCAAAACACGCCTCAATTAGTTCATTAATTAAACATTTAAAACTGTGCTCCCTATCAGGTTTTTTCATACAGTTCATACAGTGTATATCTCACAAATTGTCAGAGTTTCTGTAAATATCCAGAAATCTACTGATTTTATTAAACTTTGTTTTTTTTCTGTAATGGCAACTAACTGCCTGACTGTGATGTTTTATCAAGCAAATATTGATTCGTAGCAGCCGCTATTAAGTTTTCAAAAGACAACATCGCGCGATATCAGGAAACGTGATCATGAAATCTCACGATACCAGATCACGTGATCATGAAATCGCGAGCTACTTGCGACTATAATGGAATATGTTACACTTTATTCACCGCGAGTAAACTAGTCGGAAGCTGGAGGTGCTACTCGCGACTAATCCGTCCCACGATGCGTTTAGTGTGTTGTAATCGCCGCTACTGCAGTAGCGGCGAGCGATATCGCCTCGTGTGACCGGGGCATAAGTATGTATAGTGCTTTGCTTCCACGATTATTCTATGCTTTCAAAGACTTTAAGAGTCATACTTTGCCTTTCACACCGATGCTGATGACATTCCGTAGTCGTATGGAGCGGGGTTACGAATATTGTATAGTTCGTGTATATATACTTAATCACTCACTGTGTTATTGGGATACTCTTTTGGCTAAGATCAAAGTGTAGTATCTGTTCCGATGGATACTGCATCCCATACTGGTGTTGTCTTGGCCTTCGGGTCTTGATTTACGGCGGTCTGTGGGTCTGTCCTGTGCAGTTCTGGGAGGTCCACCTTCACAGGCTTTGCCTCCCCTCTTTGGGGAGGAGTAAGTTTATTGCTTACTGACTGAGGCGCCTCTACCGGGGAATGCCGATGGGGCTGCCTAGGCAATTTTTAAACCCCACTTTCCCGACCCGACCTTGGGTCACATCTTACTTGTGGGAGTAAGATAAAAACTGGCCTTGTGCCTAACTCCTGGAGAGGAGTAAACAAATACTCTTAGCATGCACTATCTTTAATTAATTCTATGTCCGTTACGAAGTGAGGTTGGATTTGGATACAACTGTGGTTGGTCATTGTCACCCTACGATTCGGGTTCGTTTTAGTATTCTTGGGTATCTCTCTATATATAAGCTGCGTTCATATGTGCAGCGGGGTTCCTGATGTCTATCTTAAATTTAATACCAATTTTAACATCAATCACTATGGATTCACACTTGGCGTTGTACAAGTGATCGCACACTGGTAACACCAGATTGTCTGCCTCGGGGGCTGAATGACAACACGTCTTCCATGGTTTCCAAAACTCTACGCGTATTTCGGTAACTATGGGGCATTTTTTAATATTCTTGCAACAGCCGTGTGTAAGTGTTCACTCGTTGACACTTACTGGTTCTGCTATTTTAAGTAGTAGTAGTTATAGTATAACCTCATCAATAATTGTAGTAGTAGTAGCAGTAGAAATAGTAGTCGTAGTACAAATTGAATGAAAACAAGCTATTTCACTAAATAAGGAATCCTATCGGTTTTATGGGATATTATTTGAATATTTATTGTAATGCTCTCTTGTAAATAAGCACTTCATCTTGCTTGATTAAACAACATACAGTAATTATAATCTACAGGGGATCAATATGTTTAAAATGAACACAAATCAATTCTGTTTCATCATAACATCAATTAACCAATAATACAGATGAAGATAAAAACACCCTCTTAATTCACAGATACTGTTTGATTAAATACCAAGTCTGTAGTAAAAGAAAAAAAAAACAGATATCGCAGATTTGTTCATAAAATCTGCGTGCAAAAGCGATAACACCAATTTCCATAAATTAAGCAATTATACCTTTATAATAATTTGCTGCCACTTGCCAAGGTTAAGAGTCACTCGAGGCAACGGGTTAATGAAGTGGATGGATAATCAATAGATGATAAACAATAAGATGATAAGATTGCACACGATAAATAGAAAATACATAATTTCAGTATTTTAACGGGCGGTGTCAGAAAGTATTTATGACAATTGAACGTGAATACTACAATCTTTTATTCTGCAGGAAAGCAGTCCCGTAGCCTAATAGTCGACATACCTGAAGGTAGTTGAAAGAAACTGTGTTTATTATTTGGTGTTACGTTAACAAAGAAAGAAAGATAAGTTATTTGCAGTTCTGGTAGAAGGACGAGTTATATTTATCAATGTCTTAAAGACAAGACACTACATTCAATAGTAAGAGATTATTTTAATGTAAAAGGTACGACGTAGGTATACATCACATTATATGAAAATTATAACAGCACGTACTGAATTGCAACATGGTTAGTATCGGTTTATTGCGGTCTCCCTTCAACCTCTTGGAATACAAGTGATTTCTTGATCTATAATCCTTTATATTAAGTGTTAAACGATATTATCCTATTTCCTTGACTTAAATACCCTTTTTACAGAACTGTTAAGACTATGAGTTCTCTCAATTTTGGTCCGTGTTGCTTAAAGCAAATACTTATTTTCAATCGATTTAATCGATTTTTATATTTAATCCTGTTAAACATGTTTTTTTTAGTAATGAATAAAGGAAATACGATAGAAGTTTACTCTTTCATTAAGACGTATTCATACGGTACTCATCAACAGCGGGATAACATTAATAATAATAAATTTTAAGATTCATCAGTGAAAATGTTTAAAGATAGTCTAGATATGTATATTACTGTTCCTTTCGGAATATTATAAAATACAAATAAATTGTTATAGTGGTAAAAACTACGTCTATATTAAGGAAAGAATTCCAAAATACAAGAAATCTGACGAAAGTAAGGGGACAATGAGAAATTTGAAATTGAAAATTATGTAAGTGTAAGTATTGAAGCAAACAGAAAGCCTCATGGCACTTGTACGCTATCAATAAGAATACTATCATAGCGATCAATCGATGTGTTGTTCGATTGTGTCCAAGCACATGTAAAAACGAGTAATGAGATGTTCAACGATGCGATTCAACGTGCATGTTTCTGATAACAGAACTCGATGACAAGTTGGGACGCACAGTGGACACATGAAATATATTCGAGGTTAATTACTATGCGATATCAAACAGATTCTGCGATTTAAGCGAACAAGGTATTTAGACATACGGACAAATGTTTTACACATATTCTCTGTTATATAATGATGATAACACATCAAAAAAAAGTATTTCATCAAATAAATCGTATGTTGTTCCTCTTTCGATAAATACTACTGAACTAATGTAAACCATGACTAATTTCACGCTGTGATCAATAATTCTTGAATAAAGCTATTTTAGAAAATGTATAGGCAGTAAGTCAAGGGAGTTCAAACCAGAGTATCAACAACACTATTGGTTATTTAAGTTTTCTCTTCTCAAGGTCAAACAACGAATTTCTGTTTCTTGACTTGTCTTATTTGACGAGGAGACATTCACGTAGTGCTTGAACCACGATGCTCGCTCACTCATTTGGATCATAAACCTCAATTCCCAGAGGCTACTGTTCTTCTCACGAGCTTTCCTGATCATAATTTGAGAGATTCCAGCTCGTAGCTTCACCTCTGACGACCACACACTGGTTTTAAAATACGTTTGTTATGTCGGAATATATATATAACCAGACTCAAATGTCGGCATTTAGCAACTGCAGACATGCGTGGTAGACAAACATACATAAGTGCATTCATTACATGGTCTCAGCACGATATGCTTTAGTAAGATTTTCAAGTTACTTAGATTGAGGAACGATCATCGTCCAAGAGATTGATCCGCAGAGTACGATGGTGTTGACCAATATATTGAACACTTTTATTGTTTATATATATATATATATTTACAGTGTAGGCTTCTTAACAAATCAACACATTATACCACGAATAACATAACTTTTCATTTTATTTATTTTTCAGTGCGAGTTTATCGTGTTTTTTACTGAGCGATCTGACCAACCAATAATCTAAACCTCCTATTGACCATTGTCAATATCAATATTTTGTGGATTTCTTAAAACCGATGGGTCCGCAGGACAATTGTTAGAAAAATTAGCGGGAACGTACGTTGTCTAGGACGCATCGGAACATCGTGATGAGGCAAACTTACGCCCTAAAACAGTTGTTTCCGAGTCAGCAGTAAGGTGTTTACTTATTTGTAACATACATTTACATCCTACAATACTTTCCGCCATGTTAGTTTAGAATTAAAAATACCCTAAACATGATGATACGTTTTAAACAGCGAAGGATACCGTAGTAGTTAGAAGATTCAAAGAGAGAGATAGAAACACACATATTTTATATTACTATAGATGTATGCATTCTTATCTTTCACCTTTTTTTCTGTACGTCAATCTCTAATGTCATTCATATATTGGTCATGTAATTCATACATTCTTTTAATCTCATAGTTTTTTGTTCTGATTCGGCGAGATATCGGGTCTACAAAAATATCCATTTAGCCGAGATATTCAAAAAAAGATCAGCAATATATCTTCATTTACTTCGCATAGCTTGTGTGTTTAGAAACATTAGATGCGATAGTAAAACCAATGCTTTTATGTCCTTGGTAAGGAGAATTTTAGTTAGTGAAAGTTGGGTAAAAAATCACATCTATATTAATTGGAACATTCTGCTGTATGTTGTGTTCATCCGAAGCGTCGGCGACGCAGGCCAGTAGACCAGAGTGTATGCCCCAAAGGTGCTAATAGTTAGGCAATAATATATAATAAAAGAACACTAGGTACAGAAAATAAAACAGCATGAAAAATGGCAGCCATATTTTTTTATATTTCTGACGATGCAAAACAATGACAAAAGGTTGAAGAAGGGACAACATGGTAGTAAACAAATGATAAATTATATTACTATGCAGATTTCGAATAAAATGGTACTGAAAGAAGTGGAATTTTTATAACGTTACTTGCAATTAAGCTTGCGGGAAAAATTACTGACTAAAAGCCAAAGTAAAGGAGAAATCACTGACACTGGTACGAAAATATCGTTTCAATTATAATTAGTATAATTTGGATTATTCGAATTACTGTTCTCATCTTGTGTGTTAATATCACAACGTTTCAGCCGCTGTAACCTCCGGCCTTCCTTAAATGTATATTTTCGAACCGTGGAATATTTCCGTAAAACTCCAAAATCTGGACGGAAGTTTGAACGAGGCATTTCATTTAATCCTCGGGGGTAGCATGCTTTCGTTCTGGCCGCCATGACTGGAAGAAATATTCAGTAATTCGCACTTCATCGTATCGCACAGAAGATTGAACTTTCAACCTTCAGATGAGTATCACTTTGAACTGACATTTTCTTAGTACTATATCCATTGCACCACAGGTTATTACGAGCAATTCTAGCATGAATGTTTGTAGCATTAAACTTGTTCTTGTTTTCAATGTGTAGTCCCACTACTTATCACTATATATCACTACTTTTATTACTAAATATCATATTAATACATATCATAACCTTATATATAATTTAGAATTAATGGTTCCCATATCGTATTAAATTCTATACAAGGTTTGCTTAGTAAGTGATCGTTGTTCAACATGTGCGCTGCTTCTTTGAGGCGTCCTACTCTCTAACGTTCTTCTCTATCTATACGTGTTTACTTCGTCTCATAAGGGTAGATTGTTTACATTTTTCCTCCATATGTATCAGCCATATCCGACTTTTGATATTTCCTCGTATTACAGTTTTCCGGTGTTCTTCTGGCCTTACTTTTAGTGGTAATGCCACTCAAGATGAGAACAGTAATCCGAATAATCAAATTAATAAAAAGTATTAATCCTCATCTCAAAAATCCCAAAACAGAATGATACATAATTTGAATTAAATTAAAACGTATTATTTTTAAGGCGTTTTACAAACTAAGTTTAAGTTATTCTGACTAATAATGGTCGGTGCGGTAAAATCAAGTGAGTTACAATTATAATTACATGTTTTAGATGATATTAAATTTAGGGGTAGACAGTCTGGCAGTCAACATCAACGAGAAATCACGTGTTCTTCATCAGCGAGGAATCAATGGTAATAACTATTTTAATAACACTTATCATGGTATCTCTTACGTCTTGAGAGACAATGGATAAACCCTGTTAGGGTTACTGCGCGTGTCATTTTGAAGCAAGAGTTGCGCAATCCCAACGACTCCTTTCAGAAATTAGCACTGTTTTATTCCAGCGTCAATGAGAAGTCCAGGGCGATTGGAAACAATGTAGATATAGACGGATACATA
>OY744519.1:197161272-197166272 GCA_963556195.1 Sepiola atlantica | reverse complement strand
ATATATTATCTTAAATTTGTATATCCTAATCAAGACATGTAGCTTGTGTTCCCGTATGTTCACAGTTAAATTTTAACTCTGTAGGATATATAAAATGTTTAGTATTTTCAAACTCTTCGTTATCATTAATGCATACAAGGTCGTCAATATATCGCCTACATCTATGATAACTATACGCTCTAGATATACAATTTTTTTATTAATGATGATATAATATATATATATATATATATATATATATATATATATATATATATATATATATATATATATATTCAAGTCTATGTAAAGATAGATTTGCCCAAAATAGTGAAGGATCCAAACACATTGGAATACCTATTGTTTTAAGTAGTAATGTATTCCCTATTTTAAAGTAACTCTTGTGTATAAGGTGACTTATAAGTGTTTTCAGACCAGTTTTGGAAACACTCGTCTTACCATTCTTAGTTTTACACTAAAAGGCTTTAGATTTTGGAAAGTCTATATATTAACTTTTCCCTTCTGCAAAAGCTAAATCTATGGTATTACCTAATTCTTTAATAAGTTTTTTATGTGGTATGTTTTTATATAAAATACTAAAATCATATGTTGAGATTGGTTTAACCTTTTTACGAGAATTCATACTATCTAATCTTTCTTTTACTAGCTCTGAATTATTTACCACCCAAAATAGGTTTATATTACTATAGAATTTACTTTTTTATGGAAATTATTTATTTGAGTTATAATTAATTTAAAGACTTTAGATATAGCCTTACTTAAAGGTTTTGTGATGCAGATTTTTTAGGCACCAATAAAACGGGCGCCAACTGGGGTTTCATGCATTTAGGTATCCAATACATAGATGGAAGTTTTTTTTATACTTTTCCTCTAATTTTAATCCTAATTTTTCACAAATAACAGTATTGCTTAGAATAATATTATCGATTTTACTATTACTTAATTTATAAGTATCCGAAGCTTCACCTATTATTCCTACTTCTAGCAATACGCGTTGTATATAATACATTTTTGAGATAAAAACTATATTATTTGCCGCCTTATCAATAGGAAGTATTACAAACCTATTTTAAGCATTTTAAGCTCCATAATTATCTGCGGAATTCTAAGGAAGAAAATTCGTTTCATAGGGTGTTTAAATTCTTTTAAACGTTCTACTGTTTTATTTACGAATCTAAGTATATTACTTTACCATTCGTCAAATGTAGAGTATAGTAATCTATACTATTTTGCCATGGATGCAGTGAAATGATCTAACGCTTTATTTTTTTCCTTAACACATTTCGTATGAGTTAAACATTTACGTTTTCTATAGTTGTAGATTTTACTTAAAAGTTTTTTATTTTTATTTAGAACTTTTAACTATCCTTAAATTACCGGTCATTATATGCCCTATGTCAGTATTAAATAAAGCGGAGGATTTACATTCACATTCTGGTATATACATTTTATCATTATCATTTACATTTCAGTTCTCTACAGTTTCTTTATAGTTAAAACCATCATTCCATATAGTTTTCCCTTGTTTAGATGTTATTATTGGATTCTGTTCCTCTATTTCTAAGTTAATTGGGTAGTGACTATAGGATTTCTGGATTATTAAATATTGTATGCAGATTTATATCATCAAATCCTTTATTTTCATACAAGACTGCACACACATTTCGAGATTTATTTTTTGTATCCCAAACAGGTGGCTTGAATAAGTTTGTATCGATTATATCCATGATATACTCATGCCAATGTAGTAAGTTCTTCTTTCCTATAAACCAAAATAATGTGCAATAAAAGCAATAATATTAGTTCGGTTAGTATTTTTTTGTAATGCAGTTAAGTGTAAAGTTGGCTTGATAGACCAGTGGTCAAATACGACGTCCTTTTAGGTGGCATCTCTTCTAAAGCATCATATACAAGTTGTATGTTTCAGTGTATGGTGCGCGTATTCTGTACATTCACGCAACACTTACTATATAATCGTTTTAAGTAATATTACCATCACACACAATGTAATCAACAAATACATATATATATATATATATATATATATATATATATATATATATATATATATATATATATATATTAGAAGCTGCTGTAAGTAAAATTAAAGCCGAAACATGGTTGGATAGATTAAAAATAGACATTCACCAAAAAACCTTAGTGCAGTAATCCAACTCAGTCGTTGTGTTTTATCAGATGTTTTGATCTTTATTCTTTGGTTTTTAAGCGAACACTTCATTTCTCCTTTAAAACGTGACCCCCCCCCCTGTGGCCAAAGTGATTGAACGAAAGCTTACAAATTCAAGGTGTTTCTGCAAACTGGGTTCGCGCCCGGTGACCGTTTGAGATTGGTATTTATGTGCGCTGATTAGAGCCGAAAGCTGAAAACGACATCGCCCGTAGATAAAATATTATAAATGTAATATTATATATTTGTATTCTCTCTCTCCCCCCTCTCTCTCTCTCTCTCTCTCTCTCTCTATATATATATATATATATATATATATATATATATATATATAAGATGCAAATATTTATCAAGATAGTATTCATGGCGAAAATTATAAATCTCAATGTTTGCTTGAACAATCACTGTTCATATTCTTTTTTTCTCAATACAATGAAATTCAAAGACAGTAACCACACCATATCTTATAGTAAATATAAACTATTTATGTCTTCTAGATATTATCTTACATTCGCTAAATACGCTCTGCTCTATTGATAATAAGTGTATATATTATGGATATGTAATGTATTATACTTGCGGACGGGTGTCTTTTTAATCGTTGTCTTGTGAATTTAGCGAAATAAATTTTATTTAAATCTGATGCATTTAGTAACCTTCAATTTATTTCTCCTCTCCTCTACTCAATGCTATTCAACATGTGGTTTTATTGATGAAAATGATATTTAAAACTTACGGGAAGTCAGACCTACAAACATTGAGTCGGGGACCATTATAAATATTCCTGGACGCATCTAACACCATTATCAATTGAGAAAGCTTTTGATTTCGAATGCTAAATAAATTATATTTCCATATCGATCACAATGGAGTTTTTAAATTAGCTCTATGTGGGCGACACGAGTTGCAGGATCATTTCAGTCCAACTATTAGTGTGCTCCTATCGTTTTTTTTATTGTGTATGCAATCATGTATTCTCGTAGGCAAGGTCGATCCGCCATATTTGTTTAACCGCACTTCGGATGAACTTATTCTCCTGTAGGACAACTATAGAACAATAAAATATTAATAATTTAAAGATATGTATTCCCACTATCAATGGAACTCATAACGCAACAGATATTCTCGCTCCTCGATATGTTAACATCAACACTTATAACAATAAACAGATGGTCGAATGATTAAGCAAGACTTCCTTTACTTCAGCGTCGATACTATTCAAACTTCATATGAGAAAAGTATATTGCTGTCTCATATTTTTCGATCAGTTGCTTGTGCTCTTGGGATTTTAGATTTAACGATCTTGTAACACATAATCTAATTATCGCTACTCTCTGTCTATGTATCTGTACGTAGGTTTGTCTGTGTGTGTTTCCGTCTCTTTATCACATAGATGCATACTCAGTTTACGTATTTGAATAAACTAATTGCGAGTATTCACAGGGTCGGTTATAAGTGCCGACAGAGAAAATTACTTCACTACATATACAGTAAAATATATATGAATATATTTTTGTTGATTACATTGTGTGTTCTGGTTATATTACTTAAAACTTTTATATAGAAAGTGGTGCGTGAATGTAAATATGGTAGTTTGGTTTGGTAGTTTTGTTTTACGGCATATCAACCCTTTTTGAGTTATTTAATGCCGAATCTGGTCATTATAGTAAAGGTTTTTATGCTTCAAGTTCTTTATATCTTCAAATGTTTAATCATCGTTTTTGGTTTGGTAGTTTTGTTTTACGGCATATCAACCCTTTTTGGGTTATTTAATGCCGAATCTGGTCATTATAGTAAAAGTTTTTATGCTTCAAGTTCTTTATATCTTCAAATGTTTAATCATCGTTTTTGGTTTGGTAGTTTTGTTTTACGGCATATCAACCCTTTTTGGGTTATTTAATGCCGAATCTGGTCATTATAGTAAAAGTTTTTATGCTTCAAGTTCTTTATATCTTCAAATGTTTAATCATCGTTTTTGGTTTGGTAGTTTTGTTTTACGGCATATCAACCCTTTTTGGGTTATTTAATGCCGAATCTGGTCATTATAGTAAAAGATTTATGCTTCAAGTTCTAAAAATAAAATAAAAAAGGGGAGGGAGAAAGGGAGAGGGGCTGTTGTTTTTGTTTTTTGTTTTGTAGAACATAATTAAGTTTTACAAAAAAAAAAAAACAAAAAAAAAACGTCAATGTAGGTGAATTTCGTCTCAGGGAGCCACAGGGCAGCCTGATCTGGTATCACCAGAAATGTAAATATAAGACTTGTATATGATGCTTTATAAAGGTGCAGCCTAAAAGGGCGTCGTAGTTGACCTCTTGTCTATCAAGCCAATTGTACACTTTACTGCATTACAAAATTAATACTAACTGAACTATTATTATTGATGTTATAGTAAAATTGTGGTTGTTTAGAATTTCTTTTTCTACAGCCTATCGGACTTTTACGGCTTGCTAAATGTAAAAACGATCGCCATTGAAAATTAGTAATTTTTTACATACTTGTCTCGCCCTAAAGGGAGATTAAAATACACGTTTGATGTTTATGTGGAGAAATCAAGCTCTAGAAAAATATATAGTCAGGATTGGAACACAAAACATTAATATATCAGTCTAGAAACATTTACCCTGTTACTGGCCGATGATATAATTGATGATTGGTATCAGAACAAATGCGAAAAGACCACGGGCACTTATTATATGGTTGTTTTTATTTTCATAATTTAGGATAACATATGTTTAATTAGCTTTTTTAATCTGTTCTTAAATCTTATAATTATATAATATTTTCTATGTACTATATTTAAATAAGGCAATG
>OY744519.1:197036272-197156272 GCA_963556195.1 Sepiola atlantica | reverse complement strand
ATTTCTGAAATATTGTTTTCATCCTTCGATATGTCGGTATAATTTCGGCAAACGGTAGGATGATTTTTCAGATTTTTTCAGAGATAAATTAATAGACATCCGAGATATAAAATAATAGGAAGGTGTATTTGTGTTTTATTATCGATTTTATGAAACCAAGTGATTGCGTCAGCAGTATAAACATACTGGTTTAATTCTATGTTTCTTATTAGCTGATGTATTCGATAAAGGGCTGGTTTACAGATTATTCCCATTTTCAGTTTGGTCATATTAATAAGGCGAGTCTAGAGGTTATTGCTAAAATCACTTTTGTGGTGTTGGTATGCTTTCAAGTGGTGTTTTAAGGTTCACTTTTTCTATGTTTATTTTTAAGCTGGTTAAATACTTATTTATGAGAGTGCAAAACTACTTGAGGAGCTATGCATTATTATTCCATGTATACACATATAATATTTGTAAGATATATTATATATTACGTATATATTTTCAGTATTAACTCCACCAGTGCTGAATACGTGAGTAGACCTAGATAGTAAGGTATGGAAATATATGTATTGCAATTCAGCTCAACAGACCAGACTCCTTTACAATCACGATGTTGTTATTGTAGTCCCTATTTATGGATGTAAATAAAGGGGCCCACATCATAAAGAGTTACGGGACCATAGTAAATGCTATCACAACGAACTGATGCGACATTTGAAAAAATCATGTCATCAGCAATTAAATGCAATCCGCTGTAAACATAAGCAAATATAAAAAGTATAATTACAGAACAGGAAAGTTATTTAGCATACAATGTTGGCTAGTTACAACTCATCCCAACTCGATATGCATTCTGGTAGATTTATTTTCGTAATATTTTTTCTTTTACGCGCGACTTTGTCGCTTCCGTTTAATGTTACGGAATTATATTTTCGATTTCAAAAAATTATTAAGTAATAGAAACTTAAAAAAATTCAATTTAATTATCTATTATACATATCATTTTCCCGATAGAAATTCACATACAAGAGAAATGGTCTCAGAATGATAGTGACATGAACGTGGCAACATATATATTGGCATGACTTTGATTGTGTTATACAAATGATCATACTTTTAAGCGGATGTGTTCATTATGACACACACACACATATATATATACATATATATATGCATATATACACATATATACACATATATATCTATATATATATATATATATATATATATATACATATATATACATATATATATATATATATATATATATATATATATATATATATATATATATATATATATATATATATATATATATATATATATATATATTGGGTACATACTACTTAGATCCGAATGGCTAGGTTTCCTTTCTCTTATCTACTTGCCTATTTGGTACGAAAGGTTCTTAAGCTTTTCTTTTCTTTTGTTTTCTTAATGCAACTTTTATTAGTACATAATTTTATTGCTAGCTACCATATCGCAGAATGGTTCTTATCTGTAGTGTTTTGATAGTATTATGTTTATTATTATTCGTTTTATTATTAATATTATTTGATATGCAAAATACTTTATCACACTGTAGTATTAAGGGTAATGTTTCATTATTATTATTATTATTTACTCACTAGGAGTTCTCACGAAGGTCATCAGTGATTGCTCACCCACAACCGGTGGTATTCCCTGGAGTATTAAGTGACAAAAATTCTTCCCAGATGTCCAGTATTCTCCACCTCTTTTTGATAGCCACCTCAAATAAACTTGCAGTATCACAACAGCTGTTTACCATTGATTTATCGCTGGTAAGGCCCATTGGTCTTCTCTGGGATTTGGATGGCAATAAGCCTCCCCAAGGTCCCAGCAGTCTCTGCACTTCCAGTGGAGGTCTGGTTTGTGCTGTCCCTCCTCGGTCTTCTCATCCTCCTTGACCCTATGCAGATATGTTGTGTGGTGTCAGCCTAGGCTGGTACTACTTTTTTTTTTAATTCACACATTTTTTTCAATATTTTTTTTATTTATGTATTCATTTTTTTGGGGGGGGGGGAGCTGATTATTTATTTACTTGGGAGGGGGTAGTAGTGTTTCTTGCTATTTCAGTTGAGGCCGGTGTAATTTATTGGGAAGGGGGTGAGCTTATAAAGCTGTGTTTCTTGCATTTTCTGTTTCCTTGTGTGCGATGTGTTCTTTCTGTGGTTTTGTTTTCTTCCTGTAGTAGATACCGTGCGACCGTTCGTAGCTTATGCGGGTTAGATTCCGCATTCAATGATTGTAGCTGTTTTGATCATGGCTGTCCTTTGTATAGTTCCAATGATCCCTTTGTTTCCAATTTCTCCCAGTCTTTTTTCCAGCTGTTTGGGGATTGTTCCTAGTGCTCCTACGATTATTGGTATCGTACTGACTTTCTTCATGCTCTATATTCCTTTCAGTTCTCTGGCTAGTTCCGTGTATTTGCTTCGTTTTTCCTTTTGTTTGATTTGGACTCTGTGGTCTGCTGGAATGGCGAAGTCTACGATTTTGCAAGAGTTTTCCTTTTTGTTGATTATTATAACATCCGGTCCTCTTGCTGTATGAGTTTGTTTGTATATCCATACCACAGATGATTTTGTGTTTTTCGTTTGTCAGTACTGTATCTGGTTTATGTTTGTACCATTTGTCTGATTATTCGAAATTCAATTGTTTGCACAGTTCCCGGTGTACTGCTTTCCCCACACAGGCATGTATGTTCTAATATTCTTTTTGGGCTAGTTTGCTACATTCACTTATTATATGATTTACTGTTTCGTCTCTTTGTCCACACAGTCTGCATGTGTTTGTTTCACTTTTAGATACTTGAATGCCCTTTTTTATTTGTGACTTTTCCAACAATAGGTCTCCTTATTCAAGTGCTAAGTCTGCGATGTATTGGATTTAATTAGTTTCTTTGTAAATTTAAACTGCATTTTCATTACTTTGTTTAAAATGACTCAACGCTTCTCTAGACTATATATATATATGTATACATATATATATATATATATATTTATATATAAGTAAATTTCGTGTATAGCAGAATTGTAGGATCAATTTCTTTCCCCTCATAACTCATTAGACTTTTAGTTTTTAATTTACTATTCTCACGTTTCCTCTCAGAGGGTCAGACGATAAGGCCTTAAGGTAATTTTAACAATTTTTCTTTTTTCCACTCGTCTGTTTCATTGATTAAAATAATGTTTCCTGTAATATATATATATATATATATATATATATATATATATATATATATATATATATATATATGTATATATATATATATATATATAGTGAGATAGAGAGAGAGATAACAGTAAACTAAGTGTAAAGTGGACGGTGAGACAACACCGTAATGCTATGTAATAATAGTGGCGATTGGTCAGAATTCGATTATTTAAGATGGCAGCTCAACATGAATTTCCTTACATTGGACTTCAAAACGACCAGTTTAGAGTTTGCTGGAAAGCAGCCCCGCGGTATTTTGTTTCACAAACGATCAGTACTACGACATAAACTTCGCTGATGGAAGTTTCGTTTAGTTTTTGGTAGAGAGACACACAGAGACACAGTGAGTTATTTTACCTCTTATCGCTGTGCCTTTTACTTGTAGAAAGTATGGTTTTTAAATGTGAAATTGCTGTGTATAGATGAATCGCATGATTACATCTTTCCGACTCCAGTTCAACTTGCCAGAATTTGAAGCAACACAATTGTTCCCATTCGAAATTTAGACACTTTTTAGTTAATAATACAACGTAAAAACATACTCACAATCATAGAGAAATCTTCTTCTATTATATAAAAGCCAGTTGTCTGTATGTTTGTCTGTTTGTTTGTTTGTATGTTCAGATACTCCTCCGAGAGTACCCAACAAACAGTCACACGGTTGACATCATTATAACCGGCCAGCCCCGGGACGTATAATATCTCAGAACCGAAAAAAAAATGGACTCTTCGGGGCTCGACTGAGCACTTTTCTCCAATGGGGGGTGCCTTTTTCCTCGATTTTCAACGTTGTTTAGTACTAATTTGAGAAAAACAATGACATAATGTAGAATTTGAGAAATAATGCATAGAATACATACATATATATATATATATATATATATATATATATATAAATATAAACAGAAATACACATTCGACATTATTTTCAAGTGGAGACCGATGTAGTTATTTTAATGATTATTCCGCAGACGATTGTTTTAACTGTATGTATATTTCAAAATTGATAACTTTAATGAAGATGTCTGGAAAGAATAATAAAGAAACTAAATAGCTTAAGTAGCGACAATTAGCTTTTGTTGAATAAATACATGCAATTATTCGGGGAAACATTTAGACGTACTAGGAACGGCCATTTACTGGACATGAATTATTAATGTGGTCTCTCATAGATAAAAAATATATGATTCTTTTGTGTAGGCCGCTTTGTGTGCGATAAAGTGCTGACTTAGTGGAAAGAGAAGTTGATTAATTGATGATTCAGCAGAATATAATAGCCGTAATCACCAGCTGTTCTACATCACCTGGTCTGTTCAGAAAAAAAGAACTTATAAAATGTAACATATACCAACAAAATACACAATAAATACTTACACACCCACACCCACACACATATACATATATATATATATATGTATATATATATATAAATATACATATAAATATATATACAATAAATATATATATATATTGATATAGTTGTATACTATTAATATTTCTATACTATAAATATGTATGTATATATAATATAAATATATATCCACTATAAATATATATATCTATACTATATATATATACTATAAATATATATATATGAATATATATAGTATAAATATATATATATGTATTGTATACATATATAGTATAAATATATATATATACTATATATATACAATAAATATATATATATACTATAAATATATATATACTATTAATATAAATATATATATATATATATATACTATATATATATATGCTATAAATATAAATATATATATACTATGAAGATAAATATATATGCATATATATGAATATATATATATATATATATATTTATAATCTACAGACGTACACGTTTCATCGTTTCAGAATTAAATAATTATCTAAACTGGTCACACGATTCTAGTCTCGGAACAAGAGTAAACGTTTTTACTCCAAATCTCGACCCCCAAACCCATGCTGCCATTCTAAATAATAGTACGATATAGTGAGAAATACATCCTATCATGCTGTGCAGACAACCTTGACAGTGTTAATTTACAGCTGTCGTATTATTACTTCTCACTGGACGTACCGACCGAAAAGGGATCTACATATCACGTTGGAGAGAAAGTAATGGCGTAGTTTTACGTCATCACTTTGCACCCTCCTAAATTGTACACAGTTCTGGCTTTGTCTTTCAGATATAGTAATTAGTTGGAAAATATATGAGTTAAACGGTCTTAGCCGTCAAAAAATGGATATTAGTTAGGAGTATTTGAGACATTGTGTGCGCTATAGATTCAAAATAGGAAACTCAGTTGCAGAAGCTACAAGAATATTGGAACTGTCTGTGGAATACATGTTCTGAATGATCGAAAATGTCTACGGTTGTTTGCATAATTTTCTTCTTGTAACTTTAACATGTCAGATCGGCGACGTTCGCTAAGGGCAACATCAATTGATAAAGACGCCAGCAGGGAATTAGCTCAAGAACTCAATACAACCCATACCAAAATTATTTCATGCCTTCAGGAGTTAGGAAAAGTTTCAAAACTTGGACTAAACGAAATCAAATATTTATTGTTTGCGCATCGTTGCTTTCATCGAGAACCATTTTTGCAAGGGAATGTGTGTGGGGATGAAAAATGGCTTATTTACAGGAATACCCAACGCAAAAGAGAATAGTTAGACAGAAACCAAAGTCCGCAGCCTGTTGAAAAACAATGACTATACCCAATGCTCTCCTTAGGGTGAGACATCAGAGGACTGAGTTACTAGAGCCTAAACTAACAATCACAGCAATTAAATATTGTTTGCAGCTAATGGTCTAAAAATTGCTCCATCAACGAACCAATCAGCATTACTCAATAGGAATGGTGTAGTTCTCCAGCATGATAACGCGGAACCTCACACAGCAAAACTACTCCAGATAAAGGTCATAAGTTTCAATTGGGAAGTTTTGCCTGATCCACCTTATTCACCTGACATGGCTTAATCTGACTACCATATCTTCCGGTCGTTTCAGCATAACTTAAACAATAACGTTTATGAAAATAACGAACAACTCGAAAATGCCCTGAATTTTTTTTTTCTCTCAAAAATCATGAAACTATTTTGAAGTAGGCATCAACTAGCTAGTTTATCGTTGGACTGAAGTCATAGAAAATGAGGGACATTATTGTAAAGATAAAAAATGCCCTAATGTGAATGTTTCAAGTGAAATAAATGTGTTGGACAAAAACGACATTCATTTCTTTCCAACCTGATATATATATATATATATATATATATATATATATATATATATATATATATATATATATTTATATATATATATGTGTGTGTGGGTGTGTGTATATATATATATGCATGTATATATATGCATATATTTGTATGTATCTATATATATGTATGTATATGTATATATATATGTATATATTTATGTGTGTATATATATGCATATATATATATAGACATATATATATATATCTATATACATATATATATATATATAAATATATATATATATATATATATATATATATATATATATATATAGTGGTTCAAAACATATGTTGGGTTAGAAATCTACACACAAATGTGTACGTTCCATAAGCGGTAGGAAATCACCAGGAAATTTGCCTAATGATGGTTGCGATGAATAAAACATTAACAGTTATGTGTAGCTTGTTAATATAACTAATGAAAATATATTTTCTTCATGAAAAATATATACGTTATATATTGTATTGATTTATTAGATTGTAACTATGTGTATGTATATATATAAACATTAGCTAACAATTGTGTAAATATACATATATATTTATATAAATAATTATACATATATATATATATAAATGCCTATCTATCTATCTCTCACACACTCTCTCTCTCTCTCTCTCTCTATATATATATATATATATATATATATATAGTACATGTATTGTATTAGTTTCTGTAGATGTCAATCCGTTGAAACTCAACTGTTTATAAAAAGTGCTCAATAACAAGTAGAGCTGTTGATAAGTATACATTTTTATTTATACAAACATTATTGGTACATATGTGCACTATTCGCAGAGAGTCAACCTTGTCATACCAAAGATTCAGAGTAATGAGATGGGTTTGCAGATTTTTTCAGAATAACTCCTTGTTTGGGATTGGTTATTCTCTATTCCTTATGAATTGGCATCGGATTACCTATTTTACTTGTTGACCATTCTTAAGCCTTTTTTACGACCTAACAATCCCTGTTTTTTATTGCCATCTTTGCCCTGGCTACTTTTCAACCCTGTTTTAATTCCCAAATCCTACAAAAACATTTATCTTATCTATCAGTAAAATGCACGCATATATACATTTATTCTGAAAAAATTTGCAAACCCATCTGATTACTCTGAATTCTTTGTCTGACGAGGTTGACTCTCTGCGAAGAGTGCAACCAAAACATGTATGCACATATGTAACCAATAATGTTTGTATAAATAAAAATGTATACATATATATATATATATATGTGTGTGTGTGTGTGTGTGTGTGTGCGTGTATGTGGGTGTCTGTACGTTTGTCTGTGTGTCTATGTTGGAGAGCGATCTGTACCCTGCGTCGGAAAGACGCCCAAAGACTATCACAATTTTAAGTACTTTCGATTAAAGGCGACCTAGTCACCGTGCTGACTAAAGCCAAACCACCTGCAACTCTGCGCCTTGTGCAACTCTTTCGATAATAATCAGAGTGAGTCGCGATCAATTATATGCATGACATACTGGCTTTCTTCGGGCTTGTTGATAAGAGTGAAGATTCTCGTCCAGCGCTGTTTTATGATCGCTCAAAGCCCATTGCACTTAGCTAAACTCGTCATTGCCTAGACGAGATATTGCCCGTAATTTCGTGTAGCTACTTGATTCTTGGCCTTTTGGCTAAGATCAAAGAGTAGTATCTGTTCCGATAGATACTGCACCCCATAGACTGGTATTGTCTTGGCCTTCGGGGCTTGATTTACGCCGGTCTATGGGTCTGTCCTGTGCAGTTCTAGGAGGTCCACCCTCCCAGGCTTCGCCTCCCCTCTTTGGGGAGGAGTAAGTTTATTGCTTACTGCCTGAGGCGCTCCTAACGGGGAATGCCGACGGGGCTTCCCAGGTAATTTTTAATGGCCAGTGTGCTAACCTCTCGGGTGCTGGCTTTTTAAACCCCACTTTCCCTACCCGACCTTGGGTCACATCTTACTTGTGGGAGTGAGATAAAAAAAAACTGGACTTGTGCTTAACTCCTGGAGAGGAGTAAATAAATAATCGCTTAATGTCGTTGAACGGAAACAGTCATTACGCCTACTTAGATTGTTTATGGGAACCCCGACTTTCAAATCTATGTCGCGATACTCCAGCCCCAAACTCACTGCCTGAAAATTATTCAGGAAGCACAGAGCTCCAGCTGTGTTTTCGGAATTAGTTTCTCTAGCACGTATCATAATAATGAAGGTTAGTTCTTTCCAATATTCGCATGGCCCCTTACTTGCCAATAAAATCCAATTCCCAAACGCCCCCTGTACACAGAACGAGATATATGTTGCACTTTACGTCTATTGAATACGTCAATCCACAGGGAAATGTGTAAGAAGAAACAAAACGATGGTCTATGCAGAAACGATACTGATATGAAGGCAGACAAAACCATGTGGGACTGAGATTCATACGACTAAGCCAAATAAACTTTGACACCAAATGTAATTGTAATTCATAACAAAAACGAATATAAAATTATAGATGATACATTTCTAATACACCATGGAGCAGGATTAACCAAATCTTGTTTTAAGAACCAGCATATCGACCGGCATGTCGACCCTTTTTACGATTATTTAATGAAAACACGCGATACCTATGCAAACTATTGATTGATTGGGTATTTCAACCCTATCTGATTTTTAATTCAATTTAATTCAAAATATTGGCATAAGATTAGCACAGCAATGTAAATAACACGATATAAAATAATTATTATATTTGTTCTGAACTCATTGTGGATATTATTTTTACTGTTTCATTTTGTGAATATCATTCTTCTGTACATGTAGTATCAGAGAAGCAATTCAAAATGTGTACATATTTTATTTCCACTTATTAGAGATAATGTACGTAAATGAATCAACTTAAAAGGTACTAGAACTACGAATTTTCGCAAAGTAAGTTTTGTCCTGTTGCAGATTTGTTCGTCCACTTAGTCATCATTGAATTTTCAGAATTTTCGATTATTCTTTACTGGATTCAGAATTATATAAACCACTAGTATTTAACATGTCGTAAAAAAAACTAATTAGAAGAAAAACACCTTTACACTAGAAAAATCTAGTTTATTTTCAATTGTTAAGCGTTCGCAGAATATCATATATAAAATAAGAATTTTGGAAGTAATGGGGTACACCGAAAAAAGTGTATACATATTAGTTCCCATTAAGCAACGGGTTCACGAAAAGTCAATGCATTTAAACTTAAACAACACGCACGGCGATGCTCGTAAATCTGAGATATTTACGTGTTGTTACCGGTTTTGCTACCAGCGGCTGATACATTGATTCAGAGTGATGATAGAATAAGGTTTACACAAAACAGAGACCTGCGAAAATGTAATGCGTTTGACCATTTATATATATATATATATATATATATATATATATATATATATATATAT
The DNA here is from genome assembly GCA_963556195.1 of Sepiola atlantica. Lineage (NCBI taxonomy): Eukaryota > Metazoa > Mollusca > Cephalopoda > Sepiida > Sepiolidae > Sepiola > Sepiola atlantica. Next base: position 197,146,381 of record OY744519.1, on the reverse strand, counting down.
ATATATATATATATATATATATATATATATATATATACAATTGGATGACGATTTAAAAATAAATATTGTATCTTTAAATAGTTATATTTCGTTATAATGGAAAGCTAAATATGCTGGATAGAGCAATGCATCTAGAAAATAAATGATAAAAAAAAGTTGGAAAAATTACAAATTTCATTAATTCATCAACAGTTTCAAACCAGGTATAATTACATGATACCCAACTCATGCGTTTTCAAAGAGAAATTATTTTCATTAGAGGACAAAGAAACAATATATATTTAAAGAGTTTTCTTCTGTATGTGTACGTTTCAAAGGTATATAAACCAGTAATTAAAAAGTTACTGTTTTTTCCTTTGATGAAAATTACCTCCGTTGGAAAATGCATTGGTTAAAGATCATAACATTATTGCTTTTTCACTTTTTAAGAAAAAATAAAAGTTATATTTTTTCTAAATTTTACTTTAATCACTCATGTTCTATCGCTCTCTCTCGTCGTCTTTCTCTGTATATATATATATATATATATATATATATATATATATATATATATATATATATATATATATATGTATACATATATATATATATATATATATGTATATATATGTATACACATATATATATATATATATATATATATATATAATATTAGTACTTCATGTATCCACATAAAATATTTTAAGGAGATATAATTTTGTATGTGTCAGTTTTCAGTATTTACTTCAACAGTGCTCGATAGTAAGTAGAGCTAGTTAGTAAGCAATGAAAATATATATGGCAATCAAGCTACACAGAGGCTCCCGTGTTTCATCCCCGAGGGTAATCGTCAGGCTAAATGCCTGACGATCTCCCCCGGGGATGAAACACGGGAGCCTCTCTGTAGCTTGATTGCCATATATATTTTCATTGATTACTATATATACATATATATTTTTATATATACATAAATATATATATATATGTATATATATATATACATATATATATATATATATATATATATATTAAATAATTGTTCTGTTACATTATACATATTTAATTTTACGAACAATTCTGGTAGTCTTTTTTATTAAAATCAAATTAAAATAGTGTAACGGACGTTTCCAATTGTTTGTGGAATGCTCCCCAGGTGTCAAACGCAAATGGACAAACAATCAGAAGAAATAAGAGACTATTTGAAAAGACTGTGGAGAAACGCCTAAAGGAGGTGTTCGTACTTTTTCAGAGAAGACATTGCCAATTTAAATTCAGCTTACCGCTGTAGGAGGTAGATAAATACCGTTAATTTGTGTGAAGACAGTCTTATGAGAAAAGAGCGAATGCTACACTTCCCATCCAATATAACATTTAGTACAATGAAACAAAGTATGAAATATCTAGGAGATTCCTTCGACAGTCTTATGCCGACATTGCCAATAATACACTACACGAATTAAAAAATATTCCGATGAAATCTTGTTTTTTTGAGTAGATTTACGAATTCATAATCACCTAAACAACACATTATTATTCATGGTAACTTGACGTTTTGTGCTCAAATAAATATGTAGGTTATGTTCTTTACATCACAGCGAACTCAGAAGTTTTACAAACCCCGCATGTTTTTCCCTACCTTTCATGTAAATAAAATACTAAAAAAGGGTGTTAAAACGCTATCCCTTATTTAGTAAATAGCTTCAAACCATTTTATTACTAATTATAATAATATTACTATATTATTACTATCAACATAACAATTGCGTAGACAATTAGAACATAGCGCAATAACAAATACACATGTATATAACAGAATATTAAGTAATTAGAAACTTGTTTAAACAATACATATGCACATTAGGAATATTTATAACCTGTTGAAGGTGTTTTGATATTAGAATGTATATGGTATTTCAAAACCTTATATCATTAGTATTAAACGAACATAAGTTGTGTTGATGTCAATATATATATATATATATATATGTGTGTGTGTGTGTATATATATATGTGTGTGTATATATATATATGTGTGTGTATATATATATATGTTTGTGTATATATATCTCTATATGTATATATATATATAGTCCTTCCGTCCAGTATAACGCTGTATGTTGCCTGGAAAGGATGTGGACACTTTCAGGTTCTATAATGTCCACATCAAAGTTAAGGCAGATAGAGTATCTTCCTGACTCTCTGAGGACGTTCACGGACGTTACGGGAACTATATATATATATATATATATATATATATATATATATATATATATATATATATACAGGGTGGGCAAAAATAAGGGTCCTATTTTTAAAAATTCATAACTTTTTTATTTATTGATTTTTTTTTTTTTTTTTTTAGAATAAGTAAAGGACCCCTTCCGAAGCAAGCATGAGCCGTATTAGCCCTAAGGAACGTACCCTCATTTAGAAAACATTATTTTTGCTTAAAAAACTCAAAACAGTGTAAAAAACAATACTTTAGTTTTTGTAAGTTTTAAGAAGTGTTTTCGGCTAAAATTTGTTTTGTTTATTTCAAAAAATCTCGGAAGGGTCAATCTACACACACATAAAGTTTGGTGAGTTTAACTTTTATTTTGTGGAAGTTATTCAAATTCAAGTTATTCAAATTTAAAGATGGGACCCTTATTTTGGCCCACCCTGTATATATATGTGTGTGTGTGTGTGTATGTATTCAGGAGTAGTGTACTTGATTGAGGTTGTTGGAAATCGGAGTATATCAGAGAGAACCTCAAATGAAACCAAACAAAAACTTAATCTATGATATATTATATAAGTAGCTCCAGAAAACACAAGAATGAACAGTGTAAGAGGGTGCATTATACTGTATATTGCAGCATAAGAGCAATGCAACAGTAACTTTAATTAGGTGACTACTTTAAAGAAGTCTATATTTAAGACTGACCAAAATCTACATGAATATAATAATTAAACCTATAAAAATTATATCATACCCCTAACCTTAATATATGACGTTTCCTTTTAATTAATATCATTTCTATATAGCCATAATAATCAAATTCAGGATATATAAGTATACAATGAACGACAAATACTTATAACTATGCTTTTAATCGATGGAGTACATAAACAAATAGTTACTGATTATTCGTAAGATTGGTTGTTGGCTATGGTGAAGTGAATATTGAGCTCGATTTACCAGCTGAGTGTGGAAATTTCTAATCTGTAATTTTAGTCTAGATGTTAGCAAAATGTATATGTTATCTTCTCTTCGTATTTACGTTAATATCAGCAGATTCTCGCGACAATAATCTACTGTTCTACTTGCAATTCGCCATCCCGTGTGACAATGGCATTACATGTGTTCTACATATTTGATCAAAATGAAGTCCGACATTCTCCTACGTTACAGAATGATTCCAAATGCATGAACAATCTGATCTGCGATAATAATGTAATTTTCTACAAAATCAAATGTTTCACACATACGAGAAAAATAAACATATCAACAATTCCAGAAAAGGCAATTTTCTCTATTGAAAAAAAGAGATGACACAGTAATATTAGAGAGAATTGGCAGCACCGACTGGTAACTTTAGAACAAGATTGGGACCCGAAGATGTAGATGAAGAAAGAATCGGAAAATGAAGTCAGAAAGAGAAGGCAATACGCAAAATACGAAGACATTATGGTAATGATTGTAATCGTGAATCTGCCAAGGACGTGAAAGGTAAAGCGAACATAACTTCGGACATCTTTTCACAATACTAAGAAGCCAAGATACATGTCAGGAAAGACAGTTTCGGATCCTCTTGAATAATTAGAGGATCAGAAAAGATCATAAAGATTATTTTGTTCATGGGAGGGTAGTACCGTATGCAAATCAGTGAACCTTAATAAAAGAAACTCCTCGCATAAGCAGACAGTGCACCGCTTTTCATGAGACCAGGATGCGTATGTCATTAAATAATACTACCGAGAAATTAATAAGAGATCCAAGTAAGGATTGTAATGCTATTACTTACTGAATATAAGATTATTTATATATTGCATTCCTCGAAATGTTGTTAAGCCAAATATGTATGTCATTATTTTATTTTTATTCTTTCGTATTCTTTTCTGTATAAAAATAAACACAAGTATTCATATATTTATGACAAGTTGTAGAGTATAACTTTCTAACTTACATATACTATAATAATTTACTATGCTTATGTAATCATGCAGTAAGATGCATTTTTTAGTTGTGCATGCAAATGGTAGAGATACATATGATACATGTTCGACGAAAAAAAGGGAGGGCATAGAGGAATTCATAAATGGCTTTCATTTTATATCGGACCACCCAGAATCTTATTTCTCTTTAGAATGAGATAAGTGCTTCTTAAAAATAACAGAGTAATGCTTACCCCAGAAATTATTGTTCTTAAATGTTTACCTTGATAATGCTAGTTATCTCTAATCGATATATCCATCGGTCAGATTATGGGTAGTCGAATAGTTACCAGTGACAAAGACATTATAGCCTTTTTGGTCAAAAGGAAATTATTCCAGGCTATGGCATGGATGATTTTGGGCATTTAACAGGCAGGTAATTGCTCTTTCGGAGAGTTGGCAAACAGTTTTAAGTAGGTATCTCTCCAGGTATTGTGTGCATATGTGTGGCTCTTAGCTAAATGACCGTGTTGGTCTATACTTTATTTCGCCTTAGTGTAAAGGTTTGTAGCGTGATTTAGTAAAAGCGAAAATGTGATGTACGGGGAGTATCATACGTTGTCTAGTGTTGTAGAAGTATATTTCTTTCGGCTCAGTTATGATAAATAATCGGGATTTACATTAACGGCCCAAATAGCTGATGACCATTTCAAATTTGTGTTGCTCTTATTTTTACAATTTCTCATTCTTTTTGCTAAGGAACTAATATCTAAGCGCAATTTTAATCGTTAACCTGTCCTTTACTTATTATTTTATTACTAATTAATTATACACGTAAGACTACGTTTAAATATAGAGTTGCGAGAGGTGGATTTCGGAAAATGTAGAGTGACTCTTTATTTCAATTATTTGTTTGCAATTAATGTTTCGTAGTGAAGTCATTCAGAATGCATTTTGATTTCTTTTTAATAAGTAAAACATTTTAATATGTCTTAAATAGTTAAACAACATATAAAATACTTTGTGAAATTTTTAGATTTGAAAATATATTTAGAAGCATATATATTTTACGAGGAGTTCAAGTGCTTAATCACGCAATCAATTAACAATTTGAATTGTAAACCAGCCCTACATGGATTAATGTATTAGTTATAAATAATACACAAAAAACAATGTTTGAACACAGATAGGCGACAGGTAGGATTTCGAATAATGAACATTGCATTTTTATTTTGTATATCTGTTAAAAATCAGTTTCTTTTCAGTTGTGAGATAACCCATGATGCGTTTTGATTTTTTGGTAATACAGTAAATATTTAAATTTAAGGTTAATAGATAAAAAGAATAAATGACTTGATGGCACTTTGAAATTTTAGAGTAATTCAGAAGACTTTACTATTTCCATAGGTTTTACGATGTATCCAGTTCATAGAGCAGTTATTCCAATTCTAGCGTAGATTCTAAATGTATTTTTATTCATATATCAAATTTGATATAAGCGTAATATAAATTAAGATTCGTAGTCGATGCCAAAAATAATTACAATCTACAGAACGATAGGCGTCTAGTCAGATGTTTCGTTATAACCTGTCTGGTTATGTTGCATGTGTATGCAAAACAAATACAGTACTCATTGTGTAATGCATTATTTTATTCAAAACAAACTATTGTATTATATTCTTGTGCGTACACAGACAACATAAATTATGTCCGAAAGGATAAGTGGCGCAACGGATAAAAAGGCTTAGTTATAATTAGTTCTAAGTGACAATCTATTGGATATTGAAGGTACAATCGTAATTACGGACAATGACAAGAATATACTTACGAATTTCTGAAGACCTCTAACTAGCCAGAGCTGACGGAACGAGAGCAGGTTAGCCTCGTTGATTAAATATAGGGTTCAATTCAAAATTCCATATGGTAAGTTAGACACAAATATCACTGGGTTCAACATAGCGCATCCGCTGATTTCCGGAGGTTTCATCGGCCCAACGTTTAGAAAATACCCTCCGAAATATGAACAGTATGTTGAATAATGAAATGGTAGAAAATAAATTAGTTTCGCTCCAGCTCTAAGACATAATATTTTTAAACATACTTGTAGATGTGAAGATTGCGTGACTTACAGTTAATTGTGTTTCTGTAGCGTTAATCCAGAGCCAGGTTGGGTGTCATCAAAAATCAATAGCTGTCTTTACTTAACAGGATAACAGGCTTGGTGTGAATGACGAACGAGTTTAGAGAGTATATTGTTTAAGGCGTCTTTCCATCTTATCATCGGATTTTCTTCTGTCGTTTCTCGGAGATATCTAATATAAAAACAAGTTTCGGAACGGCATCGTCGTCGAACCATTACCACCTCTCAACACATTCTGAGACGCAATTCCCTCATCTTGCTCTAAATTGTGCGATGCCTTAGCGTCTTCGGATCTCGTACTTACAGATATAGTCGTAATTCCCGACATCTAGCAAGGCCTTTTGGTTTCCAGAACAGAATGACGAAACTTTGCTCTTTCGTTATGTGTAGGCACTCGGAGATGTATAAAACGATGGGTCTCACAACAGTACTGTTGATCCTCCACTATAAAAGACCACTGATATTTCGATCACAGAGGATGCCAATACGTCATCTTTGAGCTTTTAGTTGATACTGGAAGCATGAATTCATGGAATTATAACTTACATTAACGATACTTTTAATTCGACACCGTATCAACTGCTTTTAAATTATTCGAAAAATGGTCAATCTTTTAGTTTAAAAAAACAAATTAAAAAAATTGTATTGTTCATTTATCCGTCTGAACATTTAACCAAGTCTCGTTCGATAGCTGTTGTAAATAATCAATAAAACACATTTGTTGGTTGTGATTATGTGTTATTGATTACCTGATGAAAGCAAACGCATCGAATGCACCTTTATCGGAACAACAGTTGCATTGCATCAATGTTGATTTTAACAAGGATTAATAAGGACCATATGTAGGGTCTATCATCGTTATTATATAGAACTGAATCCCAAATCCGAAAAGAATATTGGTGTGTTCCGTGACGACCTGGTACTCATTACCCTTCAGTCTACTCTGTCCTGCAGTCGATTTACATATCAGGCTTACACCAAGGCGTTAAGTATACATTTTATTTCTAAAATACCTGTCCAAAAAATGATTTTCTTATTGGAACATAATACAAACTTGCAGGTCTATCCGGCTTTGCCCGGTGGATTATAAGTAATTTACTTTTCTCAGTTATAATTTATCTTGAATTGCTATACTAAAAAGCTAATCCAAGGGTAAAAGTTGCGAAGGCATCAAAGGTCGTATTACCCCCTGCATGCCATGCATTTTGCTCAAGATCTGAAATAAAGCGTATCATAACAGAAAGTGTCTAACACCCATCATATATGACAATGAGTCATGGCCAATTAGAATAGAAGTCGTCAGGCGATTGATAACTTTCGATCACCACTGCGTGGGTCGTATCCTCCGTGTCTGATGGCAGTGACGCTCTTTCAAATCACAGAGTGCATTCCCGCTGTGAAATGAACTGATCATGACCTTCGCCGTCAACCAGGATAGTTGATCCACAAGGCAAGTGCCTCAGCTCCCTTTCATTGTTGGAAAAAGGGATTGGATATACTAAGAAAAATCTATCTGATAACAGTTTAAGCTTACCTGGAAACCAAACTAGACAGCGTATCTACGGATTTAGCAGTATAAACAATCGTTGACCTCAAATCGTCAGGATTGGTTGGCCGTCTTTAATGATCCAGTGGCAAAAATAGATGAAGCCGGTTTAACCTACTCCCGGTTAAAATTGTTTATAGTGCAAGTATGTAACGCACGACGTCTATCTTACTGTGAAAACCGAAAAAAAATCGAAATATAACTTACAAAAATTCAAGAATACGTGACTTAAATATTACTTAAAGAACTAATATGCCAGTAAAGTCTTACAAACCAATACGCGAGATAAGTTTGACAAAACTAGCTTATCCCCCTTGTTTCTCTAACTCTTATTAATCTTTAAATACAGTATTTGTAACAATTACTATTTGTGCGAAGAAAAATATTAAGATCAATTGATTAAATTATTGCGTCAGGTAAAAGTGAAAAAATCGTCTCCTTTATTTCATTATCAGTTATTAAAGTTTATTTGTTTATAAAACAACATTTCCACATGTAATTATGCTTTACTTAATGTATTATTAGTACTTATTATTATTAAGATACGGATTAAGCTTCCTCCTTTTTGCTCATAAAAAATTTCTATTCGTAATTATTAAGACGAACCAGAAACAACTAAGTATGATTTTATTATATAGATTTAATTCATAAAAATACTTTTAGCACATGACTTCATTTGGTATTACAGTACTTCAAAAGTGGTGTATAAGCTGCGAAATAAAATAAAATCATTAAAGTTCCTATCAATAAGTAAGAAAAAATAGAAATGTAGGGATGCGATTATCTGAGATGTGCTAATCTAGTATAATATCCAGCCTAGCCTTTCAGGTAAATAATCTAAACTTTTGACTACATAGAGCACAACTTTGAAACTGACGTAGATGTTTATAGTGAAGAATCAACGATGAAGTTCCTGAAGAAATGATATAGCCGGTTTGGATGTTCGGGGGGTGGAGAGATACTAAAAGGAGAGTAGAGAAAGTGTTTTACATCTGAAAGTTAGTAGCGTGATTCTGAAAAGCAAAATAGGATTTGACGGCGAGATTTCGACGTGGCCATGGGTTATAGAAGAATGAGGTTTACGTCCTGCGCAGTTGAGATTAATGGCCGTGATTGACATCGAAATCCGAAATAGCCGATGGCAATTTTATAGCCCATTCTCCTTTGAAATAGTCAAGCCACTGGCGCTGGTCACGATGGAGAAAACAACTAAACAAAAACGAAAAAGGCAAATGCATGCAGTGGCGCTTGCAATAATAATGCAGCCGATGGCGAAAACGACTGTATAGCGCCAGGATTCTAAGAAATTAGACATGTGTTTATTATGAAAAACAGTGAAGACATTGCACAAGTGAAAACCTCACACACACACACACACACACACACATATATATATATATATATATATATATATATATATATGTGTGTGTGTATTTCTACTAAGTTAGGTATGTGTATATGTGTAAATATTTCAATTATATAATTCCTCAACTAATTAACTGATCATTAAACAATCAGAAACACATGTTCTAAGCGTAAGGCTGGATAATTTTTTTTAAAATTTACTTTCTTTGTAAACGAGACACAGATTGGGTTGAACTATTTCGGGAAAATTCAAACTTTATCAATTGATATTAAACATGAATACATACATATTTACAATAAGTTATTTAGAATATTTTGAAAGTTTTTTTAAGATCTAATAATATGGGCTTAACAAATCATGTTAACTTCATATATCGCATACATAAAACTATTGTATTAACTCAGATTAATAGTCAATGGGTAATATTAAAACTTAAGTCTAAAATTGTAGACATTTTTAAAATCATGATCACGTAATAGATTTTGATAAAAAAATTATAATCAGGAATGTAGACATAACTCGTAATAACATGATATATTCGGTTTAATAGTTTTATGAGAACATGAAATTCATGCAAATCTGTTCTATTTATGGAATACATTTTACACTCTGTATTATTCTTCTAGCTTTTTATTATATAGAAATCGCTCCAGACATGGCATGAAGCCACTTGATGTAAGGAGAGAGAAAATATCACTTCAAGGTAAAAAAAAACAAGATAACGATAAGTGTAATTCGAAGACCAAGAAAACAGACATTATTTCCCCTTTGTCAGAAACACCACTTAGTGTGTGTAATTAGTAAATTGCATACAAGTGTGGTTATTTTAACCGCAGAAACCAACTTTGAGTTTTAAAGACAATTATGAATGTGGTCTATTTGTGCTGCAGTTGTGTTTCCTGACAGCATTACATATGTTAGTAGTATGGCAGTTGTGTCAATCTTTTAACTATAGGTTAAATGTTCTCAATCATTCTCTGTCAGTTTGAATCTCACGCTAGTGTCTTTGTAATATTATATTAAAGCTTCGGTAATCAACGTTTTACCCATGAATATGGTGTACTTATATTTTTTACTCACAGAAAAATATGTTCTAAAATATCTCAAAGTTGGTGATATAACTATCTTTTCATAATTAATATTTCAATTATTTCTACAATTAACTCATCTATTACTAATTCTTTAACTATCACTTTCAAAAAGATTCAAATAGTACTCTAAAAAAGGAAGTAATAACACCACAAGTAGTAATACTATTTAAAGTGTCACTAGAGAAACTATTTGGATTATAATAAAAAAAAAATGTGCTATCTATTTCGCATCGTGTAATATTGTTTTCCATCTGATTTTATATGATTGACTAACTGATGCTTCTAAATGTATCTCGACTGTTTCAATACATACACACGTGCCAGCGTGATCGCTACGCCTACCCTGACTTTTTAAAGTGTATCTACAATCATACTGGGAGAAATCTGGTTACTTTGAGGGCTACACCAAAGATATTGGCAATGAAAACTAAAATAAATAAATATGTACACCACTGTAAATTTATTATTTTGTCAAAATATTTTGATTAAAAAAATAAATGTTTCATTTGTTTTTAACAAAATATTTTGCATCGTGGTAATCTGGTGTTCTATCTAATATCATAACCAAATCTTCTAAATCTAGCTCGACTACTTTCATAAATATATATATATATATATATATATATATATATATATATATATATATATATATAATAAAGTATTTCGGTTTCTCAAAGTTAGACAGCTATAGTATGGCGTCTTATAAATTTACATTTGATTCCATATGCTAGCTAATTGTATCATGGAAATGGAGACACTTATTTACTTATAAGCATGCGATGAAGTGTGAGCTAACGCGCTTCATAAAAATGCTTCGTCATTTTACATATTTCAGCTATCAGATCTACAGTTACATATGTTCACAATGCAGTATTAGACTGTATTTATAAACGTCATTTTATTTCATACAAATTTCTTATAAAAGTAAGTAATGAGGTAAAAGAATAAAGCGGGGCACCCTGCTCCTAAGTCTACTACCTTATTGCTAACTCTGGGATCAGCCTTCGCACTCATAAACTTTACAGCCTGTAATGTGCTTAGTGCCAGAATGTCTATATCGGTAGCACATCCAATCATGTGCACCAGCGTATCAAGGAAAACTCGAACACCCGCATTTCGTCTTTCGTAAAAACACATTTCCCCATGTTGCAACACACAAGGCATTATCCATAACCGTATATTGGCTTAAGTCAGAAATAGTGGTAACTTCAGGATATTTGAGGTCATTATAATCTCTAACCACACACACACTATAAATAACAGAGCTAAACTTGGACCCCCCCTTCATTCTAAAACCACAATAAGCCTAACTTATCAACATTGGACTATGCTTATATTCCTTGCTACTTTTTCTCTGCAAAATCCCAATGATCCTAAGTATGTATCTGCCTAATCCCAGTAGACCTCGCCTTTCGTGCTGTTATTTTCTTTATTTTTTTATGTTCTTTTCATTAAGACACCCTTTCGCTCTATCCCTAACCTCTGACCACACGTCTACGTATATTTTCTGATGCACCTTTCTTGTTGATACGCTTCCCCAAAACTTCTACAACTTCCTATTCACAGATGAAGCCATCCAGACTAAAATGATTATAATATAGTTCCATATATTTTACTTACACTTACATTATGCAATAACATATTTAATAACCGTGTAATTAAACGCTCTTTTTAAATTATGAATCAATATTTTCCTTTTTTTCTTTCGCTTTTTAACAACTTTTTGTTCTATCACACTTGATTTTGAGGTAAAATCGAATAATTTACTTTTACATAATAATCTCCGTTTGACCGTCACAAAGTCGAGCCATCTTCGAGCTGATCTCTCAACTATCCTAATTATCTCCGTATTATCCGTATTTTGACTTTGATTTCCCTTCTCAACATCTGTTGAGTCGAACCTATATTTACAATAGCAACATTTAAACTTTAATATAAAATTAAACAAATAAAATAAATTAAATTAAATTAAATTTTCAAAAGAATCTGAAGATAACTATTTGAAATATTAACTAAATTAATTACTCTTAAAAATGAATTAACAATTGCATTCCATCTTTCTTTTCCTTCTCTCTGTTACAATTTTCTGCAAGCCTATTTATTTTCTGTGAATCTCATCTGTTGCATAGCGGCGGTTTTCCTCACCCGACTCGTCTCATTAAATTTCATGTTTTCTTTTTGAAAAGTCAGGTTATTACTCAAGAAAAGAATAAAGTTACTCCCCTTCCAAACCTTTTAATATTTAGCAGTAAGCCCCCCATTTTACAATTTACTGTCTCAATATTTTATTCGTATTGAAATATAAATAAATTGATCATGGATTTATACACTTATACCGTCTTATCTCAGTCATTAATGTTCATCCCATATCCAACCGTCCGGTTTTCAACATTGCATTGCTCCTGCCTCGTAAGTATATTCTTCATAATTATTTGCTTACAAGAAATGCTTCAAGCAAACAGCAATTGTATTATATATATATATATATATATATATATATATATATATATATATATATATATATATATATATACATATATATCGACGAATTATTTCGGTATACACAAAGGTTTAAAAACAAATTATATACAAGTTTCATTTATACGAATATGTACAAAATATTCGAAACTGGCATGTCGATGTTATCGATTAACAGCTGTTATAAACTGAGATCTCATACGGAAGAATTAAAATCACATCTTTTCCTCGAGTGTGTTTGATATCGACAAAGACTTTTGATCTTGCTTTTAAAGAGTGTTCATCACTTATTACTGTAGGATAATTGCCCTATGAAAATAGACGTATCTGTTGGGAATCATTCATTTGACTTGCGCGAATTAACGCGGCGCAGTCAAGGGCAGAGAAGGTTTGTTCTCACAGTCAGAGCTGGCAGACGTGACACGGTTACCGTGTGACCAGACCCCAGATCAAGGGTCAGTCTGCACCTTAAGAGGATGTGCCGTCACAGACCCTTGCGTGGGAAACAGGGGTTCTGTGACGTCACTCGTTTTCGTGAGAAGCGAGTTTTAGTCAGTCTCATTTGGAGGGCGAACTGAGAGGACGTGCGATTCACAATGTAAATATATGGAATATTTCCCTGAAGGGAAGACAAGAGCGAGACTCATTTCCCCCCACCTCTCTATGAATAGTTAAGAACACATTAATAACTTACTACGATAAAGTAGCGATTGTTCTCTCTCTCGACGTAGCCCCAGTTGAAATAACAACGCTTATAATAAATTGATTAAATTCAAAAGAAGAGTTTGTCTTCGGAGTTCACCACATGGCTTTTATTGCAGACAACAAACGGCGTGGTTCTAGAAGAAAGAATTCATCCACTGGACGACACGACCAACCCTCTACACAACGAGTATACGAAACGCGTACTGCCGCGGTCCAAGCAGGAGTGGCCATGTAACATTACAATTTAAGCATTGGGAGTATATTATGCTATATCAACATTCTACATATATAGGTTCGATAACCTTGATACAAATATCGCCTTTTATTTTATTTTTGTTTTCATTTCATTTTTAATCTGCCTCTAGAAGCTTCGGATTCTTAATCTTTGGAATATATATGAACGTATTATACTCTCTACTCATCTATAAAGCCCGCTCTTCTCAACGCCCAACTAACCCATTATAACATCACTTAGTTTTTCTTCATCTCTGACTAACAGTCTTATTTTACTTTTTTATGTGTACACACTGATGGAAATCATAACATTCATTAATCCATTCCGAAGGAATGTATCTTTGTAAAATGCTGGTTTATAGTTTATTGATAATTTAAACGACCTTTCTATCTCCTTTTTTATTTCTTAAGTAAGCTTTCATGAGAGAAATACATTTTTTGAAAAATACGGATTCAAGAGAATGTGAATTGCTTTGTTTTACATATTAACCATATATATATGATATGGAAATAAAACTGTTAAGCCTCGAACAATGTTTAATTAGTATTACCATTTTATATATATATATACATGTATATATATATATATACATGTATATATATATATATATATATATATATATATATATATATATGTATATATATATATATATACAGTTGTGTGTGTAACAATCTAGTCTACACCATATAATCTTTGTTTCTAAAGAGGGTTACCAATAGATGTATATTTGGTTAGTTCGATCACGTTTCATTGTGTAAAATATTACGCATCTGCTTTTGTAACTCTATATTGTATCGGCTGTAATAATGTGAAGATTTTATCCACTCCTGTGCCAAATTTCTTGGCCATTATTATATCTATCATGCGACGTGCGTAAGGCAGCGATAAAAGCCTTATTATATGATTTTGTTCAATCTAGTGAAGCTTGATCTGTTCAAGGGCATATCTAATGCCCATTAAGCCGATTGCATGTCACAAAGGGGGTGAATACAACCGCGTAGATACGGTAAAACGCTTTTGTTGCGAGATGTGTGTCGACATGTACAATCGTATAAGTGAGTATGCGTCTCAATAATGGACATGCACGCAATTAAGACTCTTTTGGATGTTCGAGGAAAGGTGTATAATTCCTTTGAGTAAAATAAATTTCCATTATCCCTAGAAGACATTAATTTTCAGAGGCAAGTGTCCGGATAGGTACGCATATACACTAATTTTAGAACGAATATCGATCATATACATCCATAGGAAAATAGACAATAACATAACCATACACAAAATGGACATCTATCTTATAGGTTGGCAGAAAACATCGTTTGTTATTCAAATTTGCCAATAAATAAAATAAAAAATAGACGTATAGGGTGGGCAAAAATAAGGGTCCTATTTTTTAAAATTCATAACTTTTTTATTTATTGATTTTTTTAATTTTTTTTTTTAGAATAAGTAAAGGACCCCTTCCGAAGCAAGCATGAGCCGTATTAGCCCTAAGGAACGTACCCTCATTTAGAAAACATTATTTTTGCTTAAAAAACTCAAAACAGTGTAAAAAACAATACTTTAGTTTTTGTAAGTTTTAAGAAGTGTTTTTCGGCTAAAATTTGTTTTGTTTATTTCAAAAAATCTCGGAAGGGTCAGTCTACACACACATAAAGTTTGGTGAGTTTAACTTTTATTTTGTGGAAGTTATTCAAATTCAAGTTATTCAAATTTAAAGATAGGACCCTTATTTTGGCCCACCCTGTATTTACTGAATCCATAATACTGGCTAAATATTCGCTACATCACAGTAATATAATCTATTAAACACTGACACAGTTATAATATTAATAGTTATCACTTTATTTATATTAACCATAATACGACAAACACTGATTTATTTCAAACTTTATTACATTTTAAATGTGTTAGCTTCGTAAGTTATTAACTAAAATTTATAGTAACATATTTAACTCTTCTGTAGGGTGTTAGAGACAACAAAGGATGATATTTCGAAAAAACAGCGAACAAAATTAAGTCACTCTGGCCTACACATAATGTCTAAACAGCAGGGTAAACATTCCGCGAGAGTAACAAAGCAGGCGATTTGCAAAAAAAAATAACCCTTTTCTGACAGAAATAATAAAACTTAAACGAGTAAACCTCCTAGGACTGAGAAGAAGTATACTTCAGCCTGACCTAAACACAGCCTGTCGGACTGATCGTAAATCGCATACCCTGGTACGAATAATGGATTTAATAAAAATTGTACCTGTATGTTAGTATGTTAGTATGGTATACCACTATCAAATACAAATATTAACATTTAATATTGACGGAATCTTGTGAATTATAAAATTTTAATGTAAAATGCAATCGTGCAATTTCTAAAGGGAACGTTAGTACATACTAGCTGACCTGTCACGGCATTGCCCACGAGTATCTCGTGCTGTTGATGTTTGAAACACAACATATTTACATGTAAATGTACCTATAATGTCTTCAGAAAAGTATGTTCTAGCTCGTTATTTCCAATTGAAACATAATGCTTTAATATAAGATCGGACGTCTTTGCGAAAGAAATTAAAAATCTATCATTTTCAGATCAATAAATTGTAATTGACCTTCGGAATGCCAGCGTACAAAATTAAAGGAGAAATAATGAGAACCAATCAAAGGGAAAATATAAGACATTTATTTTTTGTATGTGGGACAAAGTCCTGACAAAATTTCTTTCTCTCGCTTTATTTTTTCTCTCTATACTTTGTGTTCTCGGTTGCTAAAGAATGTACGTTGCTCTTCAAAATGAGATCGAATATCTTTTTTAAGATTAGAAAAAAAAGACAGACATTTTCCGAGACAGAGAGACGGCTAAATAAATATATCGTAATTATAACAGTCATGTATTACCGGTGTATATTTGGTTTTGTTTTGTTTTTTTACGACATATCAAGCATTTTCGGTGAATTTGAAAGCAGAATCCAATTGATTTTGTAAAAGATGTATGCTTAAAGTTATTTTATATCTTCAAGTATTTATTAACCATGTTTGGTTTGGTTGTTTTGTTTTACGGCTTATTAACCATTTTCGTTTATTTTATGCCGAATTAAGTAATTTTTGTAAAAGTTTTTATGCTTCAAGTGTTTTTTATATGTTCAAATATGTATTTATAGTGTTTTCCTTTGTGTTTTTTTGTTTTACGGCATATCAACGCTTTTCGGATAACTTAATCCAGTCATTTTGGTAAGAGATTTCATGCTGCAAGTTCTTTATATATCAAAATATTTATTCATGGTGTTAGCTTTCGCTTTTTGTAGAGTAAAAGTGGTGTTTTTGTTTTTAACTTTGCAAAACATAAATGAGTTTCGCTAAAGGAAAATAAATCTATAACATCAATGTTTGAGGCATTTTAGATCAAGAAGCCGGTATTTGCAGACAGCCTGATCAGGTACCATCAGCAAGGTATATTTACATTTGTACCTTACCGAAGGAACTGTGGGTGCTTACATATTATGTCATCAATTAAACTGACTAGAATTTAAGTTTTTAGTAGTAAAAAAAGAGAAACTGTTTTCAAAACAGAGGAAGTAAACCGCCAGCAACATGAATTAATAGATCTAGCGTATATATAGAATCAGATGTGATCCTATTTAGGTCTCACATGGAAAATCCGACAATGTAAATTATATGCTGGATAAGAGATAGAACATCTATATATGTTCGTGTTCATTTTCGCAGATAATTATCCAAACCTAACCCTAACCCTAACAAAAATTGAATAAAATTTATTTTTTTATATCAAGATGATTGATCATAAAAGGACATTATTGGTTGAAACCGTTATCCTATTCATCTATTTTTAACTATAAGGTTTTATTTTTTATTGTAACGCAATGACATTGAAATGACGGTTACTATTATAAAGTATGTACAAAATATTACCTTTATTTTAATTTCATTTCAGATATATTTTTGTTTCTGGTATACAAACGATAACTTGTTAATTATGACACCCAACACAATACGCAGGTGCCCAAATTATTTCACTGCTGCTCTTAAATGGTTCTTTTAAAATACATATAAATGTCCAATAACCGTATCATTAATAAAATTTAAAAAATACTCATTTTTAATAGATTTTATGAAAAATCTATACAAAACTATATAGTTTAATTTATTGTCCCTGTTAAAAATAAACAATTTCTCTGTTAAACTATACACAGAACATAACATTTATTGTATTGTATGTAATAGATATTGTTTATATATATATATATATATATATATATATATATATATATATATATATATAAAGTATCTATATATATATATATATATATATATATACATATGTAAATCAATAAAACATAAATAAATTAAAGAATACAGAAGACAAAAGCTATAAAAATGGAAGCGGAAAAAGAACAATATTAGCAAAAATCAACCTCCTGAAGATGGACGAGACGTCCGAAAGCGCTCGAGATTTGACCCAAACTATAACGATGGGTGCTATACTGCACCAGCTACCACACGATCGTAAAATCGCTCGCAGAGTCGAACGACTAACCAAGAAAATTTCTAACAATTTGCTGCCAAACTATACGTATATATATATATATATATATATATATATATATATAGTTTCATTTCTCTGTTAAGAAAATAAATAATTTCTATTTTAAACCATGCAGAACATATAAACTTCATTTTCATTAGATTTACGGGAGTTGAATGTGTTTAATAAAAGTAGATATTTCTAATCAAAGTTGCTACTTTGATTAGAAATTTCTACTTTTATTCAATGTGGTAAACGTACACGAGACGCGATGCCAATCTCAATTTGTAAAATGAGTTGTCTGTGTTTTTTTTTTAACTATTTGCATTAGTATACATGTTAATTTCCCAGTTAACCGTCATTATTAAATTGAAGTTTCTGTTCACTGTACTAAGTTTTCATCGATTTGTACATGACAACTAAGGGGTAGACACCAGCTCATAGTACAGTTCACATCTTGAGTATTGTCAAGTAAATGAAAAAACAGAGCTAAAAAGGAAAACACAAAGCATCGATTCAAGACCAGTGGTGTACACTTTTCTAGTTCGTGTAGATAGTTCTTATGCTATTCGAACTGCTTCACCACTAATAACCTGAACAACATCAACATTTACAGTGTAAATAAAAAGTAAACATAGATGCATATATATATATATATATATATATATATATATATATATATATATATATATATGACAGCTTTCGCATTATGAAGTATATGTTTTATCTCTCTATACATATGCTTACTTATTTATTTCTAATAATTACATGCATATATAGTTATATGTAAAATAATTAAATTTTTAACACTGATTTATAATTTTGTTTTCAGGACTTATTGCAAGCGGCCTTCAGAGATTTTGTATATCAACTTAATCTTAAAGTAAATATTATTCAGTTGTAATCCCGCACGCAAACGCACATAAAATGAATCATATAAAATATATACACGTTGTATTTATATTTACCAGAAACTTACAAATAATATCTATAATAAGGAGACAAGATGATATACACCTTTGTCAGTATGAAACAAAAAGGTAGTTGCAACCATTATCATGAGCGTATATTTTTAGTGAGAAAAAGTTAATTGTAGAGCGGCTAGTAATGAAGAGCTTAGGATTGTTGCCACAGCAATTGGTGTTATGCGTATATTTTAGTAGATATGTAGCAATTTAAAAAAAAATATTTTATAACGGTTTACAGTTTTGAAACGAGGATCGATGGTACGGGGTAGTATGACATAGGCGACTCAGAATAGTCATGCCGACCACGAGCTTCGTTATACCCTCATATAAAGATCATAAGAAATGTCTTCGGGACATATAAAACGTATTAAAAAAATAGGTAGACCACAGAGAAATCGGCATGCAAGATACTGGACATGTAGCCAGAATGGTTATTTTTCCGTGGACTGTGGGTCAGCAATCAGTTTACCCAGCGGAATGGCAAGCCAAATGAAAAGTTGATGCTCTCAGAAGCACCTAAATTGTTCCAAAGTAAAAAGCCCTCACAGGATACATAGCTCCGGCTGTGCCTTACATAGAACCCCCGATAGAGGTCGAAATTGGGAGGGACGAGACGATGGATCTTAAGGCCGACTGTTGCCTCTGACATCCATATCTATATTAGCCATGATAGATATCAGAGCGTCATTATCCCTAATACGGTCGAGGATATATCGGAAGTTGCTGATTTATTGGAGGTAACGTCTACCGAATTTAGTGGCTAATCCAGCGGACTGGAGTTAAATTAAAATTGACAGAATCGCTTGGGGTCCGATGCGAAGGGTCGGAATCACGAGCGAGTTTATGTATTATGTAAGTGCAGATCTGTCTTAGTTTTAATCCGGAGAGAGGATAGGTTGTGGGAAGATAAATCACAGTTGTGCTTTGACTCGGTCAAGCTAATCGTACAGGGGAAATAGTTTACTCTAGGGAGTGTGTCAGTGACTCCATGTTGTAGATGCGCAGACGAACGCGAATCTTCCATAATAACGACTGATACTATGTTAGAGAGAATACCAAGTAAGACGCATCAGATAATATCCGTGAAAGGGTTTGGAGACAGTAACTATAGGTTACGCTGGGTTATGCCCTGGTAAACCGTTGTGAGAGAATCTCAATGTGTCTACCCAACCGGACTCGTCAGACCGCGGATAATCAATACTACTCAAGGTAGTATCCCTAGATAATTTGGATAAAGAAAAAGGAAAGCGCAGGTTAGTGAAGTAAGAGATGTTGATTTCGTTGTTCCGGATAATGTCCCGAATTCCGACACTAAATATTCGGGATCGGTAAAGTAGATACAGGGAGCATATGATAGGGAGTTTCTTATAAGTGTAATAAACTCACTGATTAAAACAATCACCCTAGTGAAACAGTTAGTACAAGGATAAAGGGGTCGAAGATCAGTGAGCGCATTGGAGAGATATATTAGTGGAGAGACAGGGTGATAGCGAGATCGCTGCTCTTTGAGCTGAAGTTCTTGATGCAGGAGAGAATGATGTGTTATCTTGAAGGGAGATCTAAACGAGCGAGCCTCAGATTGTGTGTACTCCGAGAGTAAAGGTTTCAGATCCTCGAACATTGTAACAGAACGATCTGTCATATGCGAATCGATAACAGACACGAGCTTATTGGAAGGAATTATTTCTCGACTTAATTGTATGACGAGATGGTCAGTCATGTGACAGCGTCTGTAATTTTCCAAGCGCCGAGCCCAAAACTAAATTGTAAGGTGAAGAATCATGACGAATGAAAAGTTTAAGTGATTAGCTGATATCGATTTTTGTTTTAATTGTGTTACAGATATGGATAGAATAATTTGGTGAATGGTTCTGATGTTGATCACCGAAGTAGGGGCGTAAGAAAAACAGCGAGAACACAGTGTTCAAAAAGAACAATGAAGTTGTGATGACCAGGTCGAAGTGGCTGATTAGACTAGTGATCGAATGAAAGCTGTATAAATTGATATTATGCCAGCTGAGAAGCGAAGTAAAAACAATGGCCGGTATTAGACAGCAGATGGACATGATATATTCCGGGAAAGAAGACTATCTCCGATTGTTGCGTTCATTGGAGCATAAACCACGAGCGATAGAGAAGTTGGGAGATGTGCGCCGCTATTTATAATTGAATAGATCTGTTACAGACGATGCATCAACGAAGGACCATGTTACCTCCAATTAGGAAGACCCTCAACGTCGTGTTTGGAACCGTCGCATACGGAGATGTGAGACCCATCCAAGAAGAGTTACAGGATTTTATGGGATAAACGGATTCTTCAGAATTGTGTGATATATTTCCCGCTTTTTTGGTCCAGCTCGTTTGACACGTTGGTGTAGTTGTCTCCATCAATTCGTTGTTTTAATATTTCATTGTAATGCAGCTTCCTATTCACGTAGCTTCTTTTGAAGAACTGCACGCCTGAGAAACTGTTTTCATGCTGACCGTTTTTCTTCCTGCCAATAGCTTTTATATGTTTGACATGAAGCCAAATAGGTATCGCCTATCTTTGCATTAATCATACTTGTTTCTGTTAGCTCCTTATATCCAATGGCTTCCTGCCTTGTGTGCAGCGATTTCCATAGAAACATGGATGAATTAGTCCACGTGGTCTACTAGAGTGTGTATGGAGTGAATGTCACATGACTCTAATTAGTACGGAGGCTAGGAAGTCTAAATTTGTGTATTTCCAATGGGTGCAAAATCCGAGGGAGTGGCGTAAAATGACCGAGAAGATACATGATCCAGCGGGGTTTGTACAGCAATATTTACACTTATTTCGTAAAATATTTCGCTTTAATTTGGCATGGTGTGTATAGCTTTTCAGAAGGTAGCTGAATATAGTGTTGCTAGGACACCTATCACTTAGTTCATTCCCCCTAAACCGACTGAGGGAGGTCATCATTGAGATACTAACTAAATTATCCCATACACTTTGATTTACAGTAGATTCGACCGGGAATTTGTTTTATTTACTCCTCCCCAGGAGTTAGGCACACGCACAGTTTTATCTTACTCCCACAAGTAAGATGTGACCCAAGATCGGGTCGAGAAAGTGGGGTTTGAAAAGCCAGCGCTCGGCATTCCCCGGTACGCGCGCCTCAGACAGTAAGCAATAAACTTACTCCTCCCCAAAGAGGGGAGGCAAAGCCTGGGAGGGTGGACCTCCTAGAACTGCACAGGACAGGCGTGCAGTATCCATCGGAATAGATACTACACTTTGATCTTAGCCAAAAGGCCAAGAAAAGGCATTTGTGGTGAGTGATAAAATTAGATGGCGTATATGACAGTGTAAGAACATAAATCCTATGGTTTTGGCGTGTGTCCTTTTATCGAATAATCAAGCCACGTTTGGGACTCATCGATGTATAAGGTTATGCATTCTATAAACGTAATATGATCAGTTAGCAGCAGTGGAGACGGAGTTTACATACCTTAATTTTAAGTTATTAGAACTTAATTCCGATAATATGAATTAATTACCGCGCATATTTACTATACTTGTAAACGTTGTGTAGTTCTCATCATCATTACTTTAAGTTTTGAACACTTCCACCTGTTTTTGAAGAGACATTTCTTTTTACTAAATAATTTCGCCGACAATGGTATCACTTTACTACATGAGGTAAAATGATATTTACAAATGACTATGTTCCACTGTGAACAATTTCCTAGGAAAAAGTGAAACGTTCCTCCCGAAAGAGAAAAAAAAAGTTTTTGTCACGAGTTGAGACATCATCGAGGGCTAAGCAAGAAAAAAGGAGAAAATAATAAGTCGGCGTCTATTGTGTCAGGTTACTCGATTGACGAGATTCGTGTTTTGGAAAATTGTAAATTACATTTCCAGAGTCGAACTTTTGAAAGTTGACGTCAGCGTGTTTGGAGAAGTGTTAATTACAATTCGAGAGTCGGACTTTAAAGAGTTAGCGTCATCGTGTTAAGAGAATTGTTAATTACAATTCGAGAGTCGGAATTGTCAAGGTTGGCGTCGCAGTGTTTCATTTTTTTTGTGTGCGCGTTTTCAAATTTATCTACTGACAATGTCTGATAATTTTGGTCTATTGCAATATTTACGTCGGTGTCTTGTGAGAAAATTTAAAAAGTAATAGCATTTTATTTGATGTCAACCTCAGTTCCGTAAGTATATAATAGTGTGCCCGTCATTGTACCTGCTTAAGCCTGAAAAGGTGTTTCTCATTGATATGTGATGCTTCGTTTGAAATATCATTATTTTGGTCAGCTACGATTTAGTTCACTGGTATCTCACAATATTCTCCTTGGTGCGTCGTGTTTATGTTTAAAATAGTTATTTTTTTCTGTTACGCCTCAGTTTGGGTCAGTTTGAAATGGCATCACTTTGGGTCAGTTAATATACCTCTGACAACATCCTCATTGAATCGTCGTGCTTAGGTTTGAAATTGTATTTTCGTCCTTAGTATCGCTTCATTTTGACATATAATTATTGATGTCAGACCAGCTTTAAATAATTGTTTTCTAACAGCATCCCCGTTATTGCGTCGTGCTTATGTTTGAAATAGTATTTTGTTTCCTCCGTAATGCTACAGTTAAAATTATAATGTGTGTCAGACAGTCTTAGTTCATTTCTAATGGAAACATTACCGTTGATCCGTCGTGCTTATGTTTAAAATAGTATTTTCCGTCGGTAACGCTTCAGTTTAAAATATTTTGTTTTGGTT
The DNA here is from genome assembly GCA_963556195.1 of Sepiola atlantica. Classification (NCBI taxonomy): domain Eukaryota; kingdom Metazoa; phylum Mollusca; class Cephalopoda; order Sepiida; family Sepiolidae; genus Sepiola; species Sepiola atlantica. The sequence continues at coordinate 197,122,466 of OY744519.1, read as the reverse complement.
ACACACACATTAAGTAAGTGATATCTTATCGGTGGTGCGTCGTGCTTACGTGTGTCATAGTATCAAAAAGCATTCCTGTCATAGTTTTTGCCTTTTATTAAAATAATTATTTAATTTGAATTGTCACGCTTTAGTTTGAAATGTAACTATTCTGGTCACACGCGAGTTATATTTAGATAGCATGTTCTTTGATAGATTTAAAGAACATATTTATCAATAAAAGCGCAGATAAATCCGACGTATCTCAGCAATATATGTTATTTATTTCATGTCAAAGAGGGTTTTGACTTGATCAACACTAAAAAAAAGAAATCCTAACCAATCAGAATAAAGATATATTTTTTCAACCAATCAGTATAAACATAAATAACATTTTTTTTTTACCAACGGAGAAAAAAAGGATTTTCGGACAATCAAGTTTACGGAAGGAAAAACATTTTTTTTTACTAATGAAGTAGAAAGACAATATTTATAGCCAATCAGAAGAGCAAAGATTCCAACCTAAAAAGAATATGTCCATATCCGCAAAGAAACGAATAATTTGTTAGCCGATCAGGATTTTTCAACCAATCGAAAAGAATGAGTATTTTTCATCTCACCATAAAAACATAGATTTAGTTTCAATATAATCAGCTATGAAAAAGTCAATCCTTTGATTCGTTGTGATGTACCCTCTTGATAACTTGAATTCATTCAAATGAATACGACTCTAATAATTCTTTGGTCACAGGCACGATACTAAATTGCCTCAGTTAAGATCGGTCTATTAGTACATTCCCGGGTTTCTATCATGCCCTAAGACAAGTATATATATATATATATATATATATATATATATATATATATATATATATATATATATATATATATTTATATTTTTCGTTCATATACATAGAGTGTCAAGTTGTATTACAAAATAAATCTATAGAGTGCTCGATCGTAGAAGAGTGAGAGCTAAATACAACTAATTTATGTAAAAACTATACGTTACATATTTCAGAATCGTACCGCTGTGTTATCTAGATATGCTGACCTTTTTTAATTTAAAAAAAGTATCTATATAAATATATAGATTATATATGGATTTACTAGCACTGCCTGTGTGACAGCGTTGCCCGGGTAAAATATAATAAAATGAGTGAACTTTTAAAAGTAACTATAAAAATATCACTGCAGAAAAAGGATTTACTGTCAGTAATTTACGTGATTAAAATAGGATTGTCATCTTTACGATTACACCCGGCGTTGTTTACTCCCTCAATAAGTTTTGACGGAGAACAGATTCAAGCCCGAAAATTGCTGAAGCATTTCGCGATTTCAAAGCCGCGAAAAAAAATGACGAAAGGCATATGGCACTAAGCATGCGAACAGTTAAGTTATGGTAAAAATGTCTAGTACCTCAAAAGAAAAAAATGCCGGGGACAACGGACAATAATTATTTTAGTTTAAATGAATAAATATTAAGTTTGTAATAAAAACCTGTGATCTATTTGTATTAAGTAAGATATGTATAATGTCTGTTATTGTCCTGCTAGTATACGTACTATTCTCTGTTGTCGATACATTATAGAGAACATCTGTAAACAATCCTTCTAGATTGAGGCAATATTTCTTTTGTTTTGATGAATAATTTTTTTATATTTTTTAAATGAAAATATGGTTGTAACGAATGAATCATTTTTATTTTGCCTTAATATAAATATTGAAGACTGAGGCAGTGTTCATTTATCTACGGCGTATTAAAAGATGTATATTTAATACAATATGAGAACCATTGATTATAAATAATTGATAAGGGTATATATTTTTTTTTCAGGGAGGTAAGACAGCTTGATTCGTTTTATTAGCAACTTTTTTGAGTTATTGTTCCATTTCTCGAACATCGAGTAATTGTAGCAGTGCAGTAATATCCTCTTTTGTGCAACCAACCACTTTTGGTATTTTAGGCCCCTTGTATTCCTTGTTTTGCTCGTTGCTTGTTGTGGAGTCTGGGGGCCAGTGTCTTCTTCATAAAGGCGTGTCTGGCCTCTGACATGCCGATAGTGATATTTTCAGAGGAAACTAAGTGTGTAACATTTATCCTGGGTGCCGGCCTTCCAGTTTGTATGTTTTGATTTATTCATTTTGTCATGTTTTCTTCCTCTTTGTCCACGGCTTTTTATTGGTTATTCAAAGCTTCACTAGAAAAGAGGGGTACCCTCATTCGCAATTCGAGAGATGCGCTGGATGGTCTGAGGAGACGGCACAGCAGTATATATATATATATATATATATATATATATATATATATATATATATATATATATATATATGTATAAATATATATATATACATTTATATATATATATATATATATATATATATATAAATATATATATATATATGTATATTTATATAGCTATATATATATATATATATATATATATATATATATATATATATATATATACGGTCATATGTAGTATTAAAAGTACTGATATATAGTGATAAGTAATTAGACTACACATAGAAAAAACAAGAATAGGTTTAAGGCTCTCAAATTTCATACTAGAACTGTCCGCAAGGACCACTGGCACGGTGAATATAATACTAAGTTAAATTCAATTCTAAGTGATAGCCATCTGAAAGTTTATAGTGTAATACGAAGATCTGCGAATTACAGAATTCTCCTATCCATGGCTGACAGAACAAGAGCATGCAACCCTATAGATGTAATATAAAGTTCTGTTCGAAATTGCGTCTAGATTCCAGAGTTCGACAGAAATATTCCCAAGTTCGAAGAGAAAATCCTGCAGAAGATCTGGGGTAAACAACGGCCGAAACCTTGTGTGACACTCCAGAAATGTACGTGGGATAACCAAAATTATACAAACTATAAATCCTCATCCAGAAAAATTCATAAATATAATATTCCAAATAAAAAAAAAGGTTTGAGAAATAAATAAAAAACATAAATATTAACTAAAAAAAACTAATTATTTTTATTTTTTAATTAATAATTATACTTAAATAAATACATCAAGGTTCATAGTGATAAATACTTTTTAAGATAACTTGAAAACTACTAAACAAATTAGCAACTCGTATAGATCCTAATAAAATTGAATTATAGAGTCGAGTAATTATATGGTGAATTTATCGGAACTAAACCAAGATCCCAATAGAACTATATATACATAATATATATATATATATATATATATATATATATATATATATATATATATATATATATATATATATATATATATATATATATATCTGACGAGAGCGCACCAGGCTTGAAACGCGTTATATGAAATTATAAAAATATAATATCATAAAATAACTAAATCATAAATAAATGTTGAAACACCCTTCTCATAAATGTTAGTAGCTTCACTCCTTCACACACACACAAACACACACACACACACATATATATATATATATATATATATATATATATATATATATATATCAAGGCGTGTGGTTGGAGAGGAGGAGACAGTATGACCCAATTTCTTGCGAGGTTTTGACAAAAGTTGGCATCTTATAGAAAATATTTCTTTGAAATGTAATTTGTCTGATTGTTGGTTTCTTTCTTTTTCTTTTTCTTTCTTTCTTATGATAGTGTATAGGCGGATATCATTTTAATTCACCAGTTAGTTCCCTGAAGAAGAGCCGACAGGTTCTGAAACAATTGTCGGATACTCCAACTATGTTTATTTTAATATATATATATATATATATATATATATATATATAGTTTTCTTTTATTTTGCAAAAGTTGAGTTATTAAAGAAGTAACGAACATTGATGTCCTACTGAATAATTCACTAGTGTATATTCTGTAGTCTCTTCGTTTCACTGGGTAATAGAAGAAGCACTCCACTGGTGGAATAGCTAACTTAGTGATGTGACTAGGATACAACACTGAGAAATTGCACTATTCCTTGTATGAGTCAGTGTAGTTATACCGAAGGAATCGTTTTTCGGCTTCAAACACTATGTTATTTTTAATATTTGGTCAGGGTGTTATTATAGGCTGAAGTATTCTCATGGCAGGTTGCACTTACAAATCCCTGTACAGAGAGACTTTCGCCACTTGGGAGCAGTGTCTAGTAGGCATGCAATATATATATATATATATATATATATATATATATATATATATATATATATATATGTATGCATGTGTGTGTGTGAGTGTGGTGGGTGGGTGGGTGCCATGTATAACACGTAAATCGATAATGATGTCAAAATGATCAACCCTAAATCTTACAAGAGGTACTATTAATTATTTTATTTAAATATAATACATTACTGGTTCCAGTGAGAATTTCCTTGGTTTCGTGTATCTGCTCATGAGGGGAAGACTATAACTCCAAGCTTGCTCTTATATCAGAAAGGTGCATCACAGACCATTAGTTTTGTCGCTTCACGTTCCATCAATGTTATTTGAAGCTACCGTATATTTGTCCATTCACAAACTCATTCTTGAGTTTTGGAGACAAACACACGTAACCATATACATTCTGAAAGAAGAATATTTAAGGTACCTGGGCACGTACATTTCATTTTGATCAGTGAGATACATCATTATCATTTAGTCTTCGTTCGCGCTACATATTTATGAATGAGAAATAGGAACGTTTTAGTTATGTTGTTGAAGAAATTAATATACAAGAAAAATTAATCCATGATAAAACATATGCTAAGTAGTTCAAGTTTTGAAACATGACTGCGCAGTTGTCTAAATTGATTTCTGAGAAACGCCGGGTTTGCCTTGGGGGTTTAGACACTATTACCGTTCCGACACGTATCTACATTTTAGTCACTTTAATTGTGCACCCTTCGATACAGTCAACGCTGATATATCCTTTGTCCTAAAAAAATATATATAAAATAGGAAAAAAAGGCAATATAGTAGTATTAGATCTGTCAGGCGGGCGTACGTTTACTTATCCAAGCTTGTATTATCTTATTAAAGAATCAGTTTTGTTTTGACATCTCACTATTGTTTTTGACTTCTGTCAATCTTTTCGAAGGAAAATGTCAAACTATTAATATCCGTAATCAGAAATGAAATGCAGGTCACCTTAAAGTGCAAAGTTGCTGATAGAACACAAAGACGTTTGGTATTTAGGTGGATATTGTTACAATAAAATTTGCATCGATATTAAGTGGAGATCTAGGTTAAATGGATTATTCATGCGTAATATGTAGAAGAGAGGAATCTTATCTGCATAATTGAAATATATCGATTGATAGGTCGATAGATAAATACATACGGAGTTATGTATCTCTATTTATATAAAGTTAGATATATGAAACATGTGCATTTTATAATGCATCCATGGAAAAGCTAAGCGCGTCACAGTACAAAATGAAACGCATTATATACGGCAACAGTTCACATGATAGAAAAAGAAACACCTGGATAAGGCAGCACACTGGAGTACACGACATCATCTACCATAACAATGAAAACACATATATGGGCGGGTCACCTTTCGAGATGGACAGACAACAGGTCGACATGTATAGCGACAGAATACACCGCGAGGTAATGGAAAATACCAAGACGGAGGCCAACACCCTGGTGGAAGACACCCTCGATAGTCAACAACCCTACTTGGTCACGCCTAGCCAGGGATAACACAAGATGGAAAGAACTAGAAAGGGGGTCCTCCACAAATAGTGAACTTAGAAAATCCATGATGATGATGATGATGATGATGATGATGATGATGATGATGATGATGATGATGATTATGATGATGATGATGTAAAGTTAGGTATGAGTATATATTATTATAGTTGTATGTACATGATTAACTCTTAAACTAATATATATATATATATATATATATATATATATATTTAAATTTTATAATAAACCAAGTAGCCGTAAGTGTATATGATGATACTTAGTTTAATCTAAGTGTCTTTCACGTATTTGTAGGGATTCTTAAGGGGGTAATATGGCACTACCTTCGATACGAAAAATTAAATATATCAGATTTGCATAGAATTTCATCCGCTATTTTAAAATTAAAATCTGTGTAGTAGTTCCTTAAAGTAATACATGCTGTCTTCTTAAGGGAATTACTGTTACTTTTGCTGGGACGAGTTTATGTGTGTTAATACGTTTATATATTTGTATGTGCATACCTCACTCTTAAAATAATTACTAGACAAGTATGTATTTTGGAACACTGTGGCAAGCGGCAGCAGTCAAAATATACGTTATATTAAGTTGATATTAGTCCTATTAAAATGTCGATAAAAAGTGTGTGGAATCTCTTCGTTAAAATTTAGACACCTCGGATTTTTGTGGAAATTTAACAATCGGTCTTAAATAGAATAAATTGTATCAGTGGTTGTAAAACAAGTGTAGCTATTTTATAACAACTATTATATCCCACCGACTCACTATGCACCTTGTAAAGTCTAGCTCCATGTAGAAGTATTTACGAATAGATAAATGCCCTTCTTTAATGTAAGACACATTGTAATTAAAAACACGAAAACAATATATCATGCAAACGTTATAGTTTGCAGAATATATCGTGTTTGTGTTTTCAACTAAAACACAGGAATGTAAAATAAATAAAAGTACGTATAAAACCACTGACAACATTGTAAAATACTTAACGTAATAAAATTCATTCTTTGACGCTAATTCTGGTGTTCCGTAATTGAAATAGTAAACGTTTCTACTGAAAATTCTCTGGTTCCTTATTTTGACGACTACTTGACTTCAAATGGATATACTTGCGTGCTGTAAACATGTTTTTCTTTTCTCCAGCTTTATTGTGTATCTGCGTTTGTCATCTAACAATAATAAGCCATAGAATCGAAGCGTTTGCGATACATAAATAACATAAAATACTTTGTGATTTATGAACAACAATCCAGCAATCTACACCCCATAATAGTTCGTATAAAGCCAATTACACCATTTAAAAATGCTTACCGGTTTACAATTCATTTCCTGACACTGATTCTGTCCATCCTTAATTTACATTCTTAACGTCTCTCCTGAAACTGCACTGGTTCGTTATTTTGACGTCTAACTGACCTCACAAGCATATTCGTGTCTGCTTTTAACAATTCTCTTCATTTGTCCAGCTTACTTGTCTATTTGCTTTTCTAATATGAAGATAATTAGACTAAAAATCTACAATGATCGTGATGCATATAGAACATTGGTTATATATATTTTTTATTTTTACACGAAAAAGATGAGAAAAATAAAAAATAAATAAAGAAAGGTAGAATAAAGCGGCACTATACTGTTATGTTTACCAATGGTTGCTTAAAGCTGCACAAATACACACACACACAATATATATATATATATATATATATATATATATATATATATAATGGAAATAGTATGCCAACTTAAAAGAAATGAAAAAGAAAACCAAAAATAATAATTATGTATTCATCAACGTTTCGTCTTTATTCCTAGACTTCCACAAGATGATTTGTGCAGATATTATAACACACAAAGTACAAATTATGTATTATATAAATTAGGAAGCCCGTCTAGTGTCTAAACGCCGTTTACTAATGGTATATAAGGCTGTTGAAATCTATGTATTTAAGTAAGATTCTTGCCACGTTTTCACTTCTAATCGCAGCCTCGTCTTGAAATTTCGTTCTTCTCTAATCTAATAAGGTTATTTAATATTATCTAATGTAAGTTTAATTAATTAATAATAGTTTCCTAATTCTACAGGTATAAAAATATTATGAACGCTGACTCGAAAAGCTTAATTAATTAAATGTTAATTACTCGAGCCAACACCCCCCTCCTTCCCCTCCCCTCTCTCTTCTGTTTACAAAAATTCCCCAGGACGGACAGACAGACAGACAGACAGACAGACAGACAGACAGACATCCTGACAGAGAAAGTGCTCGTTATATTATAAAGCGTTGCTCCTCCTTCTACCACTGTTACAAATATTTTCCACTTTGTGTGCTATTTTCTTCAGACCCATCATTCTGAGTAAGTATTAAATTAAAGAGGAAACGTTGATGAATACATAAATAATATAAATATATATATATATATATATATATATATATATATATATATATATAGAGAGAGAGAGAGAGAGAGAGAGAGAGAGAGAGAGTTATACATAATATATATAAATAAACTGCTCGATCACAGTAGAGTTAGTTAATACGAATAATGTATTTGAATAATTTATTTGAAAACTCGATATTACATATATTATTATCGCACCGCGGTTTGATTCAAACAAAATAAAACCTTTAAAACTCAAAACTATAAATAAAATAAAAAATAAATCCGATACATACAATTAAACCTATTAGTCCCTTCAAAACGATACTACACTATAACAACCTTTTAAAACGACTGTGGGGAGGCAAATAAATAGGGACTCGGGAAACACAAATAAAATATCGTGTGTTCTCTCTAACTCACTGCACTAATTTCACTATTTTAGAATTTGGTATTTACGGATTACTGTTGAAGGTTCAATCCTCAGTACGGGCGATACGAAGAATTGCGAATTACTGAAGACTTCTTCAAAGTCGAGGCAGATAAAACAAAAGCATGATACCCCCGTCGATTTAATAAAAAAAGTGTTCCGGTCGAAATTCCGTCCAGATTCACAGGTTCGACAAAATGATTCCAGAGTTTGACAAGGTACACTTAAAAAAAATCGGAGGTCCATCGGCAGTAACGTTGTGATAAAAACACTCAAAATGAGAATAGTAGTCCGAATATACAAAATTCTACAAATAAAACAACAAATAATAAATAAAATAAACTAAATTAATTTCAAGAAAAATATGTCAGGAATGCCCCTGTGTTTTTTTTTATCGATATAACGCTATTTCTCATTGTGTCTTGATATCATTTAGTTCGCCTTGCTTATATACATTTTAATTGTAAAAAATCTACCCATGTGGGTGAACACGCTGTACGATTCTGAAATATATAACATATAGTTTTCAAATAAGTTATTTATATATATATATATATATATATATATATATATATATATATATATATATATATATATATATATATATATATATATATATATATATATACACATACATATATATATACATATATATATATATATATATATACACATATATGCCCATACAAATACGTGCATATACACATACATATATATGCATATATATACACGCATACATGCATACATATATATATACATACATATACCTGTATGGATATATATACATACATATATACATACATGTATATATACATACATATATACATACATATATATATATATATATATATATATATATATATATATATACATTACTTATGTGAAAACTATATGTAACTGATTACAGTGCGTGTGTGGGGGGATGTGTGTGTTGTGGTATAGTAATGATGAGGTTAGCGTTTGAAGAGGCGGTAAACACAACTCGAGAGTTACTGTCTTCAGCAAAGCGAAGGAAAACTCAAATATCACACCTTCAGCGACTGTTACATCTAATAACGTGAATATGCTCTTCCTTTTGCTAGAGAGTATTGATTTACTGCTCTCCAGGAGTTAGGCACAAGGCCAGTTTTTATCTTACTCCCACAAGTAAGATGTAACCCAAGGTCGGGTCGGGAAAGTGGGGTTTAAAAATTGCCTGGGCAGCTCCGTCGGGATTCCTAAGTAAGGGCGCCTCAGGCAGTAAGCAATAAACTTACCAACGATGCAAACATCATCAGATAAGCTTTGTGTGTCTGTATGTTGGTATGAGAGTGTATTTCATCAAATACCTTGCCAAAAGCAGACATCTAAATAGCGAACCTTAGTAAGCATTATTTGTTAGCTTAGAGGAATGAAATCGCGAGACAAAAGCGAAAATATAGTGCTCTTTCACCAAAAAATGAAAAAATAAATCGAAACGATGGTAAAACTACGGAAATTCAATTTTTAAGTATGAATGTCTTATGTATTCATACAAAAATGTTTCGAGATGTTTCGATCATACCTGTAAATAAGCAGACACCTGTTCCAACACCTCTTCACGAAGTATTGCTATAGTTTGCTATGGCCAAAGTATATCGCAAATTTGCATAAATAACAAACATTATATTCCTTATAAATTCCTCTACTTATTATCAGGCATTTAATATACACAAAATAAGTGTTAACTACATAGTATCCTTGTCATGATGTATATATATATATATATATATCTATATATATATATATATATATATATATATATATATATATATATATTGTGTGTGTGTGTGTATTTAGGCAGCATTTTCTCATTTATGCGAACATTGTTAAAAATAAAAGAATTCGTCTGTTTTATTATACTTTTTTTATTTTTTTATTTTTACGATGGCCTTTTCTCTATTAACATATAAAAGTTGATAAATGTTCTACAGGTTTTACATGTTTCACGAACGTTTTCGATTATCTGTCGAATTATCATCAAGTGTCAAAAGCAAATAAATAAAAAAAGCTTGTGAAGGAAGAGGATTTTTCAAAAACGGCCGGGAAACGCGCATATAAGTTGTTCACATTGTTTCAGGAAGTTGTTGACGATTTGAATTCAGCACGGTTGAATGACATCACAGAATTATTTCGCATTACGTAATGCATTTTAAAATATTCAACATCACAACTCAAACAATATAAACATATACTATTGTAATCAAATGCAACCAAACTTCAAATTGGAAGAAACGAACATGAAAAATATTATACACAGATACATATCTCCAATTGTCAATAACAACAAAATATGACTCATTATTTATCATAAAAAATGTAAACCCAAAAATCTTATAAAAAGCAACTTCTCCCCAACTCGAAAAACACTAGAAAAAACCAATGGTATTTATCAGTTTAAATGTTCTTTGATGGGAATGTAATTCCAATAATAATAATAATAATAATAATAATAATAATAATAATAATAATAATAATAATAATAATAATAATAATAATAAAGCTAATAATAAAGCTAATAGCTACATTGGTGTTACATACACTACCATATCCCGTCGCATCAGCATGCATCTTGTAAACTCTAGCTCAATTTACAAACATCTACCCAAAACATAACTGCCCTCTCTCTGATCTATAGAAATTCGAAAACTATACATTACGAAACAACTTTTTAAAAATGTAAATACTGGAATATATCTTCATAAAAACACACCAACCTAAATCTCAAAACATAACATATGAAAGCAGTGGTAACATTTTCAAATGCTTAACAAATATCTTGCTACCAAACTCCGCAATCAGGTTTTTCTCTATAAATATTTTCCCTATCTCTGTACCTGGACAAATACTGGCAATATGCGTGTTTGCTGTAACAAAAATAGCTTTTTATTTAATAATAAGCTTTCGTTTCCTCGCATAAAACGTTAACCCCGTCTATACTAGAATGGTCGATATACCGTGCAACTTGCAAACCAAGCTAAATTATTAATCACTAATAATAGGCCTTGTGCCAAAACATTAATTTACCCAATACTTTTTTGTAACGTACTAAGCAATACAACTTACTGGAGAGCTGCTGCAAACTTAGGCAACCATGACACATATATTCAGCTGCTGATAAACTTCGAATGAATATTAATAACAAAGTTCCACATTTGTCGCATAACTTAATCATTTTGCTTTCTGTCGCTTCGTTTTCGCTGCTGGCCAATTCCCAATAGCATTTCGTGGGTTAGCATCAAACAATTTTCAGAATTGTCCCCTAAACATTACAGATTAATGCTTGAGATATTCGGTGTCGCCTTTATATGATAACTATGAAATATTTTGTCCATAATTCCTGATGAATACCATATCTGATTAAACACAACTACGTGATTTATTAAAGTGTCATTTCAGTGACCAGAAACATGGTATAGGGTACAGAAGTTTAAGAGTATATATATATATATATATATATATATATATATATATATATATATATATAATATCATATATATATATAATATATATATATAATATATATATGTATATATTATATATATAATATATATATATATTTATAATATATATATATATATATCATATATATATATGTCATATATATATTATATATATATATATATATATATATATATATATATATATATATAATATTTATAAATAAATATTAAATTTGTCATACCTACCATTTATAGCTTATTGCTCTCATCAGTTCAGGGAAGTGAATATATCAGACGGTCGGAAAGCGCGAAAACGCTTCATATAGTCGTCATATCCAGTCGGCTCCTTGAAACTGTCAGGTTATTTAGGGAAATTAAGACATATATTAACCTAGACTCGGTCTAAGATAGAAGACTCGTTGAGAGAGTGTCTGACGAACGTATTCGGAACTTGGCAGATATGAACGTATATATATATATATATATATATATATATATATATATATATATATATATATATATATATACATATATATATATATATATATATATATATATATATATATATATATATATATATATATATATATATACACATACATGTATATATATATTTCCCCCCTGAAATCGATTTTTAAGCATGCCATTTTAAACAATTTAAAGAATACAAGTTTAAATGAGGGGTGTAAACATAAGTTTTAGAGACAATATTTGGTTTCATGCAGGGAAATCGGGCACCGACTAAAAAATGTGTGTAATTAATTAATAAAATATCTAACTCTAAACCGCTGACTGGCTTTCGTCAGCCATATTTTAATTGATGGAGTAGTAGGTTACCTTCTTGTAAATATTCGTTGTTTGTAAACTAATGTTTTATTTTTTCTGGTAGTAAATAAGTGACGTAATCCCGAATCAATTTAAAATAGGACTCTGGTGAATATAATAATTTAGAAAAGTAAAAAGATAAAAGAAAAAAAGGAGTGAGAAACATAAGTGATAACAATTATGGGGTTCTCTATGTAGTGAAATAGAACAGATTGTAGAACGTGTTTTGTTAGAATTCTCTGTTCTATTAAAACATACTTGGTATATAATATTATTGTTAATAGATTTTTTCTTATATTTTCTCAAGTAACAAAAACATATCTCTCTATATATAAAGTTTGGTATGTGTAATATCAATATATTTTTCTATGTAAATAGTAGAAAAACGAATGAACGGACCATTATGATCTTTTTGGAGGACAGGCAACATATTGCATCATGGTCATGTCTAAACAATAAAATGTAGTGTGTGCCTGTATATACATTTAGGTATCTTTATATGTCTCTCTCTATATATATATATCTATATCTCTCTCTCTATATATATATATATATATATATACATATACAAGCATATATATATATATATATATATATATATATATATCGTTTGACGCGATAACGCACTGTGCTAATGAACCGACCATTATGCATTTTTGACAATGTATTCTCATCAACATAGTAAGACACATAGGACCATTATTTTGATTGTAAATTGTAACAATAAAAGAGTGCTGATAATATAGAATATGTATGTGTAAATGTTTATATATGTATATGTACAGTATTTACTCTTCATTTCATAAGCCAATCGTTATAATTTTTAACACAACGTCGTGACGTAACGGATTCAACATTTAGAGCATATTTAATTTAATTCAATGTTATGCAAAAGTGTTTAAAAGTGAAAATACAGAAATCTCCGATGTGTGTGTAATTGTAACAATAGGTATGAGACACCAATATATAATACATTCCTCATATTTCAGTCTCTATGGAGTAGTGTTAAAGGTTTAAGGGGCATCATATGGGCGACCTCTCTTATTTAAATATTCCTATATTTCAGATTTCCATTTAATATCATTAAAAGTCATTAAACAACAATGAAGCGAGATATCTGGAATGTTAATTTTCTCTACCCACCCTCCTTTTCTCTGCATACACCCCCCATACACAAACATTCCAACTTACTTTTTCCCCTTCAGTCTTGACTGCACCCATCTGTTCAAATACCTCCTTCCTCCTTCTCCTCCACTCCCTCTCTGCCATCTACATTATTCCTACTCATCCCCCACCTCTTTCTCTTACTACCAGCCACAGTAGTCCTTGCTCACCCCCATCTTTCCACTTCTTCCCCACTCATTTTCATAAACATTGATTTTTCACTCCTCACCAAGTACGCATGTCCACCCAGTAGTGGCCATTATTTTCTTCCTTTTTCCCATATGTCAACCCTACATGTGTTTGTACTTGCATGACATTTTTCTCTATATTATCATCCTGATAAAGTCTTATAAATAAAGACGAAACGTTGATGTACACATAAAAAACATCCATTTTTTGGTTTTCATTTTTCATTTTCCATACATATATATAAGATATATAGACATATATATATACATATATATATACACACATATATATATATATATATATATATATATATATATATATATATACATATATATATATATATATATATATATATATATATATATATACATATATATAAGCCATAGCTTAATGAGGGAATAATAAAAAAAAATGTTCATTTAAAACAATCGAGTCTTAAAAAAACGATGCTTAAATATTGTATTTTGTACATTTTGTATATTTTCTAAATATGTCTTAACAATGATACAATGTTACTGTGGTATGCCTATACTCTCCTCTGATGATAAAAGGATTGCATTTTTTATGTTCCATGAGTAAGGGGCAGGTACATAGACGTTATTTATTTACTCCTTGTTTAAACTACTGTAAAATTTAATACAAATTAATAATTTTCCAATTTTTATTCTCTAACTAATAAAATTGTATTATTTCTCTATCTTTTATTTTGAGCACTGACTTTTTTATATTATTTTTATATTTAATTATAAACACTGTTTTCTATAATTAATAAAATTAAATATCCTATTTAGCACTAGCTCGTTTCATAGGATAGTTGTTTGTTTTCACCGTAGGTAATTAAATTGGATATTCCTCGATGCTTTTTAATTGTATTAAAATATTATATTTATGCATTTTTTTAAATTAAATACTAATGTTATTTCATACATACAGAATTCGCAATGTCATAAGAAGCATATGAACTTCTGCGTATCATTTTCCATTTACGACGATTTTCTTTTATTTAAAAAAAAACTCAGGTTTAACTTCATATGACAATAAACCCATCTATCAAGGTTATAATAGTACTTAATACTAATGTACGATAATGTTATATGCAGATTGTTGTTATTTATACCTGATCTAATTTTAAATTATATTTCAATATTATAATGTTAATGCTTTATCAATTCAATATACTATTAGCTTTTATTTATTCCCTAAGATCTTATATCACAAACATTGGTGTTTGCAAACGAGTTAAATATAAGCTATGAGAAGCTACCTCACATATCAACAATTACTACGTGTTATATATACTGATATTTGTTTTTAAAAGGCAATTTCCATCACTTTACTCTGTTCCAACCTTATCCTGTTAACTATTAATAAACATGAGAGTATCCTTCCATAAAAAAATCAAATATGTACGATTTGAATTTACTTTGATGAAAAAAATAAGACATCAATGAAGAAAGTTTCGCTTAATTTCAATTTCTTCTTAAAATCTTTTTCATATTAAGTCTTACATTCAAAGCCGTTTAACTAAATTAAGGATTCCAGACATACTCTCTAGTATAATTATATCGTAATTTTAATGCCCGTGAGGCGATAAAAATCGTTCAAAACTGTTCAGTTCGCTGAATAATTTTTACCAGTCTTTAAACGGGTAATATTCTAATATATATATATATATATATATATATATATATATATATATATATATATATATATATATATATATATATATATATATGTGGTGGTGGGTGCTTATGTGTGTTTATGTGTGTGCGTGCGTTCTCTTTAATGGTTTGTCCTGACTTAGATATATTACGTTAATCTATTCAAACCACATCATTATTTTTGTTTATCCCAGACTCCATGTTGCTACATCCTACACACATGTCGGCTAAACAAATATATATCAAAAACAAGCTCAACTAGCTCGGCATATTTCAATTTACCCGTATATCATATCATATATTCATTTCACTCGTATTCAATCCGAAGAAAAATTAAATAAACTCAAGCATATATTAAACGCGGATATTGAATTCGTGTGCGTTCCCGTAAATTCAATAGTGTTGAAAACCTAAAACAGAAGACAAATGTTTTCATTAATGCGAATTGCCAAACATATGTTTTATTTATTACATGAATAATAAACAAATATAAAACAAGATAAATTGCATTTAATATGTAGTGTATTTTATACGTATATATATATATATATATATATATATATATATATATATATATACATATAAACATTTAACTGTTTAATATTCAATACTCATATAACTGTATTATAAATAACATTGAACAATATAATGATATATATATATATATATATATATATATATATATATATATATATATATATATATATCCATTTAATTGTTTCATATTCCATACTTATATTACTGTATCAAAAATAATATTGAACAATGTATATATATATATATATATATATATATATATATATATATATATATATTAATATGAATATATATATATATATATATATTAGTATTACTATGTATATATATATTAATATATATATCATATATATTAATATATATATATATATTAATAGTAACGTAATATATATATAGATTAATACATATATATATATATATTAATATGTTAATGTAAACATATATATTAATATACACATATATACACACACACACACACACATATATATATATATATATATATATATATATATATATATATACAGGGTCATTAGACTGTACTTCACTATTATTAAGTGCTAGTAATTTATTACTGGAATATAATATTTACAAGAAAGTAATATGATAAAAACTGTACAGCAGCGGGGTTTATTAAAAATTCGATATGGATGCCAGCAATCGCCATCAACTGTTAAACCTGCCTGAAAACTATATCAACTGATTTCTACTAGTAACTTTTATTTTGAAGATAAAGATCAACAATATACTTACTATGACACATGATTAATGATGAATACTATGACACTATTGAAAAAAGCAGCTGACACAGAAAACTACATTCTGTCCTCATTCAAAAAACACATCACACGTAGAATGTGATAACTGAAGTAAAATTAACGCAGAATTATAACTATTAACACCCTCCCCACATTTGTGTCTGGTAAGAATTATATTTCAATAATAACTTACATGTGTAATTGTTAAGTTAAGAATTGAAATAACAAAAAACACTATATTTTTTTACCGTGAAAATTTATTTTTCTATCTAAATATAATTTTCAGACGAGAAGATGAATAGATTACACAAAGCAGATTAAGTGAACATTCTTATGGCGTTTTGAGTGGCTTAAATTATTTGTTATTGTTTAGAATGGTCATAAAATACACAAAAGCTCATTGCGAGATCACACACGGTTTGCTGTTGTTGACCACTCTTCGCTGCTTGTTGTATATAGCCGCCGACTTGGCATTTACAAAGTTAAATTCCTCTAACTTCCAGGCTAATAAGTGGTGGCCAACGGGCAACGCTCTTGACTGCGAATCAGTGGCAATTTGTGATTTGAGTTCGCGCCCACCGACCATCGGGAATTAACTTCTTGCGCTGAAGATTGCGTAAGCATGACACATCGATGTATGTAGGTAATAAATCATAAATAAGTATTTATAAGTATTATATATATATATATATATATACATACGTCAATATATGATAGAATTGGCAAAGGTTATTTTAAAAGATTTTTTAAAAGTAGGCTTAACTTTTTTCTGCTTATTCTATCATCCTATAGCTTCCACGCACTACTTACAGTTCATATATAAAGTTATGTTTTCCCACCGTTACAAATTGCATCTGCGCTACTCTTCAGTAACACCACGAAAAAAGGACACTTTTGATTTAAAAAATGTAGGCAATCATTCTAATTTTGTTGTGAAACTCTAATTCCATGGAGACGACTGTTATTCTCTGATTTACTAAGAAAAATGTAAAGCTTTAAAAAATTCATGATTTTAATGAAAAATATGTGCATATTACACGTGCTTTCCAGAAGTTTTGAAAGTCATATAAATATATACATTTATGGTTATGTTTCTTTTTTTCACATTTTAATTCAAATGTAAGAATATACAATTATCTTGATTATTTTACGTATTTTTTTCCTTTTCATGGTATGTTTTTCTCATAATTATTATTTTTATTTTACATTGTATTCTTATTTCTCTGTATATTTGTATATTTTCTATTATCGACTTTTCATCATCATATTTAACCTCTACTCTATATAGTTTAGTATTATTTTTGTTAATTTATTTAAAACTTGTTTTGATTCATTCAATGATTATTGTTTATTTATCATCATTATTTATTTGTTTTCTTCATTTATTATTATTATTATTATTATTATTATTATTATTATTATTATTATTATTATTATTATTATTATTATTATTATTATTTCTTCATTGTATTTTTATTTCTCTGTATATTTTTATATTTTCTGTTATCGACTTTTCATCATCATATTTAACCTATATATATATATATATATATATATATATATATATATATATATATATATATATATATGAATATCTGGGCAGCATCTTCTCATTCAGGCAAGTATTGTTGAATATAAGAGACAACTCGTGTCTAGATATCTTTTGGTAGATCCTTTCAATAGTCCGAATTAGGATCTTAGTTTCGGATGGGAATTGGCTAGTGAATTGCCACAATTTTCATCTGTCTTCCAAGTAATTTCGGACCCATATGGGTCCATCTTCAGAGGGAATATATACATATGTATATATTAAAATTTTTAAAAATAAATGTAAATTATTTATATCTACAGACATCAATGTTTCATGCTTACGCATTCTTCAGTGTAGGCGATGTTAATTCCTCTCGGTCAGAAGACACACACCATGTGTTATTACAAATCGCCACTGATTCGCAGTCGGGTGTCTTTCCCCTCGACCGGCATAAATTTGTAAACGCCAAATCGGCGGGCGCGTATACGGGTATATATATATATATATATATATATATATATATATATATATATATATATATATATATATATATATATATATATGTGTGTGTGTGTGTGTGTGTGTGTGTTCATGTAGAAAGAGAGAGAGAGAGAGAGAAAGAGAATATGAATAGGAAAAGTTATTGTGAATAGATTCTCAAAATTGTAATCCTACTTTTGTTTTTTGCAACTATGTGTATATATTAAAATCAATTGTTGTGTTTTCCCATCCCTTATTTCACTCTAGAGATGATAACCGTCACATAAACAAACTGTTTTCAAACATTGCAACATAGCGTTTTACATGAAAAATAAATCCAAATAAAAATAGCAATAAATAAAAAGCACTCATCGAATTTTCGTGTATTCATCGTCAATTCTATCGCGTAGAAATCTTGAACGGAAAAATCGTTTTTCTTTAAGCTAATGCGGATTGCGCAGAATTACGTTTTGGGGATATGTAGACTTGGTTGAGCGTCGGCAAATGCTTTCCAATATTCATCGATAATCAATCGATTTGGCATGGATTAAATATAAACTGATTTGTCTTCTGAACTTTCCTACCTCTTAGCGTTCATCGATCAGACCCGCCAGCACCGAAGCGGCTCAAACCGAAACACCCGGATCAAGTCGACGACATGTCAGTTCACAGATCAAATTTTATCGGATTGTAAAAATTCGAACAGAGCCAAGCTTTACTTTTCAGCGTTGCTTCTGAAGGGAAAAGGCGGGGAAATATGAAGATTAAACTGAATTATGAAGAATGCGTTAATTTAACACAAAGGAATAATGTTATTGAAATTATATATATATATATATATATATATATATATATATATATATATATATATATATGTATATATATATATATATATATATATACACACATATATATATATATATATATATATATATATATATATATATATATATATATATATATTATGTATTATCTTAAGTGAAACAATCGACATAGTAAGCAAAAAAACGAACACTGCAATCACCAATAAAAACAATTACACAAAAATACATTAAGTATTGAGTGGATAAAAATCGTACATATTTCCAGGCAAATCTTCATATCATGTGGGTAATACGCTATACATCAAAATCCAAGGGGCAATCCTTGTGTAAGTTATCTATGCTGATGACGGATGTGAGCCGTATGAATATATATATATATATATATATATATATATATATATTTATATAGTCTTAACTTTGTGCTAAAAATGATATTGTTAGAAACATGTATACAATAGTATTAGTTGATGTCTATGTTTCCCGTTCATGATTAGAACATGTTAATTTTCTCATATATTTTGTATTCTACTGAGTTATATATATATATATATATATATATATATATATATATATATATATATATATATATATATATATATATACATATATATATATATATACAGGGTTGTGCAAAAGTCGCGCATTGCTTTGTTTAGGTGATAGAAACTACAACATTTCAAGTAATTTAATAGGCTTTTCAGATAAATAATACATTTACTTGGTAATTTTGTTTCAGTAGTTTTAAAAAATAATATCCTTTAAATGCCTACCATTTTCGGCCTCACAAAGACGGGCTCTAGTTAGGGCATTTTCAATTACATTCCTTAGAATAACTGGCTCTAGTTCTTAGAGTTCATGTCTTATATTGTTTTTAAGCTCTTGAATCGTCGTAGGCTTGTTCACATGTACCCTTTCCTTAAGATAACCACAAAGGAAATGGCCAGGGGCTGTTAAATCCGGTGAATGTGAAGGCCAGTTAAAAATCAGAAAATCTGCTAATTAAGCGCTCGCCAAACAATCCCCTTAAGAGCCCCATACTTTGTCGGACAGTGTGGGCAGTAGCTCCATCTTGTTGGAACCACATTTCTGGGTTTTCCTGAACAGCTGGCCTAAAAAAATGTTCAATCATTTGTTGATATCGCTGTGCATTTATCGTCACCGCGACACCTTTCTCGTCTTCAAAGAAATATGGACCGATCACTCTTTCCGAGGTAACACTACACCATGCTGTACATTTTAGTGGATGTAATTCACTCTGATGAACGGTTCTTGGATTTCCAATGGCCCATATTCTGCAGTTTTGCTTATTTACGAACCCGTTCAGATAAAAATCGGCTTCGTCGCTCATAATCAGCTTATGGATGAACTCAGTTTTTTCTCTGGCTAATTGCTGAATGTGAACAGCATAAGCTACGCGTGATTGCAAATATGTGGGTTGTAATGCCTGTACCAATTGAATTTTGTATGGAAACAGATGCAATTCACGCAAAATTCTTTGAAGTGACCTTCTGGACATCCCAAACTGAGTGGCTCGTCTTCGAGTTAAGGTGTCTGGATTTTCAGCAATGCTATCCTCAACGAGTGCTACATTTTCCGCTGTCCGTACTTAACGTGGTCTGCCAGTTCGTGGAAGATCACTGACTGAACCCTACTGCCGAAATCGGGCCACAAGACGATCAATTGTTGTCTGACTGGGAGATTGTCTGACATTATAATGCCGACGATAGGCTCTTTGGGTTAATATTATATAACGATGGTTTCCGAAGTAAAGTTCAATAATGTTGGTTCGATATTCAGTGCTATATTTTTCCATGATAAATTATCAATGTCTATATCTTTAATATTCTGAAAAGTAAAGAAAAAATAAGATTAAATGTGAGAGTTGTTATTGATTCAAACTAATGCGTTACTTTTGCGCCACCCTGTATATATATATATATATATATATATATAGGGAGAGAAAGAGAGAGAGAGAGAGAGAGAGAGAGAGAGAGACCATCCATCAACTGACAGTTGCTTCACCAGATCACAACCTTTTAATGTGCCTTGAAATGGGCCGGTGGTTCAATTGTTATACGGAAGCTGAATACATGTTCAGCGGGCTCCTACCAACTGAGCTATTTTGATAAGTCGAGCATTTTGAGATAAATGTGTATAGTTATTACTTAAACAATATCGCGAAAGTTATCTTCTATTGCAAACTAAAGGAAAATAAAAATATAAGATATTTTAAATCTTATATTAATACATCTGTCACGGTGGCCGGATAGATAAAGATATTTGATTAGAGTTAATTAATAATTACTCTGGATAAATGTTCAAATCGTTCGACTAGCGGTACAGTTATATAATCCACACTGATCATTGTTAGTGAACACGAAACATATATATCTGTGGATAATACATATGTATTTATAAAAAAACAGAATTAGTAAAGCTCTGTTTAAGTCAAGCATTTTGCGAAAAATATTGAAGGTTTTCTATTAAACAATATTGCGAAAGTTCTCTCCCTGGACAGATCGAATACTTTCTGAGACATAGAGCATGAATAAAACTATAGGGCGTATTTCTCTCACATTTACTATAACCGTTACGGTGGCCGAATTGATCGGGATGTTTGTATTGGAGTGAAATAATAGCGAAAAAGAACACATCATCATTTCCTTTGATTCACCTCGAGCAAGGCACATTCCAGCTTAGACGTAATAGGCTATTGTGAATTAGGTGACATACTTACAAGAGCATTTTAAATGGAGAGTTGTGAAGCGAGATGTGTGTTACAATTACATTCAATTTTCAGCATATTTGTTCAGTGATCAGATAAGGAATTCCAAAAGTTAGCAGTACGAGAACGCGCACTAGAAAGTTGCATGATACACAAAAGGGATAGGAACGTAGAACCACATCACAACAAGGTAATCCTTTAACTGACGGTGATATATTCGGTAGCGGAATAATTGGACCAAGAGCTAAACCACTAGTATGGCAATGACGGACCAAGGCAACAACTCCGGAAATACCTCAATTGATACACATCCATGCACAACATTACACTTAGGAATAACCCACTATTTAGCAAATGCCGATGGATAAGTTTATCACAGAGATTCCAATAAAGTGCTGACCAAAAAAGCACAATAGACTCACCCTTTACCAAAGATATTTAACTACCTTCATCATCAGTAATAACACTAAGCCTTTAGACCTTGAACTCCAAATAGGCGAGCCAAAAGGTAAGCTCTTTAAGAACTCAATAGGATTATATCAGTATTAGTGATCATAACTTCTACTATCATTATCCTACTATTAAGGAGTAGTTGTGTAATCGCAATTGTCTATTTGAAACAGATTTAAAAAAAAACACATTTTAGATGTATTCTAAAGATAGTGGTCATTTTATCTTGAATATATTCATACCTAACTGCCTTGCTAACGGGAAAGCCGTGATTTTGTTTCGTGTGCTTATTCAGTATATTCACAATAAAAGTCCACATCAGAAATACATTCCCGTATCGGCAAACTAGAAAGGCATAATTTATCAAAAATATAGTCCCAACATGTTTCTTAAAATAGTTACCATAGACCGGTGTGTCAACAAATGATTTCTGAATAGGATTTTGAAGATCATTAATAAAAATCTAGAAAAGTGTTGTGGCCAGACTAAATATGTATTCTTATCTATTATATACTGGGCAGTTTTTTTATCATTTTAATACACTTTTACTAAAGAAATACACCGTCCCCCGCTTGAGGATAACACTTGATTTCCCTATGAGTACAAATTATATCCGAGGGCTCTTTTATGGATACATTTTGTCCGTTTTAGGGCTGCTATCTATACTCTCCTACAGTGTGCTCTTCCGTGGATTGTGTCTAAGTATTTTCTTAGATTTTTTCACTAGACAAGTTGCCATCACTACACCCGGTATGATGTTTATTTACTCGAGGGAACATGTTATTTTTAATTCATTTTATAGGTATTGGTATTTGGTTATTGTTGTGGGGTACAAATCCCCCCTATTGGAGAATTGATGGTATCAACCAGGTATAATAAATACCACTGGTTGCAGAGACTGAAGAGAGACTTTCATACCATGTTTTACCGTATGTTATGAACTCGTTCATCTCCTACCACATTAGTGGCGTTCTGTATTGCTTTATGATAAATACATTGTTATATTTTAACCCTGTCACTATTTGTGGTTTATTTCTTTGTGACCCCTAGCACGGGTCTACAACAGTTATTAATTTCCGTTCAGCTCTATTGAGGCCAAAGTCATTTGGGACGGTTACGTCAATGATGAGATCAATTCTTTTCTGGTGTGTTCCAGATGACAATGTCTAGTTTGATAGTCTTGTATTTTATGTATCCGCCCGCCTATATGTTTTCTATGTGTGTGTTTGTGTGTTCATCTAAAATTCAAAAAAACTAGTAAAAAAACAAACTACAACAAAGTTGATTAACGTAGCACTGGTTAATACTATATAACATTTTAAATAACATATTCATTCTCTGGGGGCAACTGGTCCATCTTTTTTCAGGGTAAGGGGGTCGGTTCTACAGCAAACTGGACAGCCTTCATTTCTACTCAACAGCTGAAATAGGGTAGATTACAATCCCACCATTAGATATACTGTTCATAATTTATATGAAATATGTCATCATAAATTGCGATACCCTATACTCCTCAACCGCTCATTATAATAAAACTAACTCATTTCTTTTAAGTTAGTGGCTAACGAAAATAACACGTCGTTAGTCAATGTGAGTTGATAGGGTACCAGATATGTAAGTAGTTAAAAAAAAATTGCTTGTCTGAAATGAGAACAGCTTTCTTAGCCGTTTGGGTATTTTTTTCCAGATATATTTCTGTCTATGTTTTAGACAGTTCTTCTCAATAATCTTTATGACAAACTACGGAATCTATACGCAATTCAAAAGTAAACCCTTTATTTAATACGCGGATGTAGATTGTTTTTAGTCTGTCATCCGTGACCGGGTAGAAGTATTAGCTCAGTCTAGTGTTATTTTTTATTAGTAAAGTTACATCCCCATGTGACTGCCTCTTAGATTGGATTGTAACTCATCACCATATGCATCACGTGTCAATATTACTATGCACACAACTTTGTCATCACACATTCCATGTGCTCATCATGCTTTTTGTGTGCAATTAATTTCAATATTGTTTTCAAACTGATGAATTTCAGTAAAAATGAACTGACATTAAACATGTGTTCATCAAATACTAAAGAAAACGCTATTTAAATTCCATCGAGATGGTCCGAAACATCGTATTAAGTTAATACGATACTGTGATGGGAAGAGAACTCTTCTATCCTCTTCTATGCTTCGGAAGTGAATTACTTCCCTTGATCACTCTTTCTTTTTTAGTCAGCCATTGTTTCTCGTAGAGACTAGATCCCTGCGTAGATCTTTGTCGAATAAAGCTTCTTCGAGCAAACTCAGTCTTCGTAAACTCATTCTATTCTATCCTTTAGACTAACTCATTACAGATACAATACCACTAATTATCATTAAAATAAATTTATTAATAGTAGTGGTAGTTGGAGTAGTAGTAGTAATAGTACTAGTAGCAGTAGTATGAGGACGAGTACAAGTAGAAGTCAACATGAAAAGTGTATGCCAAATCTTAAGAGATGTCGTCATCATGAAAAAATCAATATTCATAAAAATTGATCGTCTAATTTTAAAAAAATATTTATATGCATTCAAAAATAATTTAAGCGGTACGGGCGGTATAGCTGACAGAAATAAAACGAAGCCTTATCTAACAATTCTCGATACTGATATCAATAAACAATTAATACATTGATAAAATCAGTTTCAGTATATATTATGCATTAAAGGCACCCTACGGCATTATAATTAACTATGTCCCTTTCAATGTGACGCTCAAGCAAAAAATAGTCATGTATAATTAAATACATCTAAATTCACCGGAGACATAGTTAAGGCTTATTTTTCAAGATACTCCATTTTCCATTTAATAATCAATACTTAAAAAATGTATTCATATAGAATATCAAAATGGAAACTCAAGTGTAATTGTTTCGGCCTGGTAAATTCTCAGGATAACCTATATATAGGAAGCAATCAATATATGTGAAATTAAATGGTATATATAAAATCTAATTGTGTATGGATATACATATATAATTAAATGATATACGTATATATATATATATATATATATATATATATATATATATATATATATAATAATGGTAATAATCCAGGTGAAATATATACACAGGGTGGTAATCCAGAGAATTTTAACCGGGTTTATAAAAAGTGCTCAATATCAAAATAGAGCTTTATATATGATAATTTTATTAGGGGGTCGGGGAAAATGTTAGGGGTCGGACCAAATTTTTTAGGGGTCGGGCCAAATTTTTTTTTTTTTCTTTTATGAACTTAAAGTATTTCCCAGGGTTGTGGGAGAGTGAAGAAAAAGTTGGGGTGGGGCTAGAGAGATTAGGGGGTCGAGGAAAATTTTAGGTGTCAGGACAAATTTTTATTTAAATTTTTTTTAACTTAAAATATTTCTCAGGGTTGTGGGAGAGTGAAAAAATGGTGGGAGGGGGGCTGGAGAGATTAGGGGGTCGGGGAAAATTTTAGGGGTCAGGCTAAATCTTTTAGGGGTGGGGCAATATTTTTTTTTTTACATTTTTTTTAACTTAAAATATTTCTCAGGGTTGTGGGAGAGTGAAAAAAAGATGGGGGGGGCTGGAGCGATTAGTGGGTCGGGGAAAATTTTAGGGGTCAGGCCGAACTTTTTAGGCGTCAGGCCAAATTTTTTTTTTTTTTTTGAACTCAAAATATTTCTCAGGGTTGGGGAAGAGTGAACAATTAGTTGGGAGGGGGGCTGGAGAGATTGATAGGTCGGGGGAAATTTTAAGGGTCAGGCCGAATCTTTTAGGGGTCAGGCCAAATTTTTTTGTTTTTTTTTGTTTTGAACTCAAAATATTTCTCAGTGTTTGGGGAAAGTGAAAAATTAGTTGGGAGGTGGGGCTGGAGAGATTGAGGGGTCTGGGAAAATTTTAGGAGTCGGGCCGAACATTTTAGGGGTCAGGTCAAATGCATTCTTCTTTTTTTTAACTTAAAATATTTCTTAGGGTTGGGGGAGAGTGAAAAACAAGTTAAGGGGGGAGACTGGAAAGATTGAGAGTCGGGGAAAATTTTAGGGGTCCGGATGAACTTTTAAGGGGTCGGGCCAAATTTTTTCGTTTTTTTTTTTTGAACTTAAAATATTTCTCAGGGTTGGGGGAGAGAGAATAACAAGTTAAGTGGGTGCTGGAAAGATTGAGGGGTCGGTGAAAATTTTAGGGGTCGGGGCGAACATTTAAGGGGTCGGGCCAAATTTTATTCTTTTTTTTTTTAACTTACAATATTTCTCACAGTTAGAAGGAGTGAAAAAAAAGTTGGGAAGGGGGGATGGCTGGAGAGATTGAGGGGTCGGGGAAAAAGTGCATTTATATGTAAAATTCACAAAGTAAGGTGATGGGAGTATCCCCCAATCTATAAACTAAACCCTTAGGGGTCCATGGGGCAGATTTCATCGGGGGGGGGGGCTGTTTTCAGTTATTTTTCATGATATTTTATAGTAATTTTAAAATCCTGAGTCATATTTTAATTTAATTACCTAATAATTTGTAATCACTTTTAATTTTATTTAACGTTTCTTATCGCCAGGGACGCGCCTCTGAATTTTTAGTTCTTTGGTATTGTTTTTTAAATAAGCGACAAATGCTAATCAAATTATTGCTACTATTTTACGAAAGCAAATTATAGGAAATTACAACATGGCCGCCAGCGATTAAGTCGATTTTAAAGTCTTGAAAAAATAAAATATTATTTTATTTCGGGATCAAAAATACAATGTAAAAATAATAAATAACTTTCATCCAAAATGTTTGTTTACATAGCATATTTCTTTAAGAAAATCCAGTTACATAAAATACATATTTAGTAAAAAGAATTTACGTGAATTACATTATTAAGTTAACACATTTAAAACGATAAGAATCATATGGGGAAAAAGGAAAATAGAGGGTTGAAGGAGGGACGGAAATAATGAGGACCAGGGAAAGAAAGACGGCTAAAAAAGAAGCGAGATTGAAGTTTTTATATAAAGATGTTACACTCACTCTTTAATTTCTACTACTTTGTTTTTTTTTCATCGCCCCGGGCAACGCCGGGTAGTCCTGCTAGTATATATATATATATATATATATATATATATATATATATATATATATATATATATATATATAGAGGATTCTTATTTTAGCACAGACAGAAATGGATTAGACACTGCCATTATAATTCTAGAAGCGGTTGCTATCAATTTACGACAACCGTCCTCTGTGAAAAAAAAGAAACACGAGAAGGGGAACAAAGATGAATCACTTCGTAACTTTTCCTTCCACGAGTCGGCCATTGCTGAACATTTATTACAGTGCCAAGTTTACACTGGAGAGCACTCGGATGAGGCATTCTCTATTTTGCACAGAGCTGGTTCGAAATCGCATTTAACAATTCTAGAAGCGGTTGCTATCAATTTACGACAACCGTCTCTGTGCCAACAAAAAGAGTGCACCCATAACTTAGAACTAATGGGTGCACGTTAAAAATATCTCTTCCCATTTTTCCTGTTCATAATTTTCTTTTTGATACCCTCGATAATGATTTATGTTTTGTTGACCACGTTTTTCATTGTGAGTCTCCTTCATAGTCGACGATTACCTTTTATAATGTCGACTGAAAGACGTCTCGGTAATTTATTTTCATTTTTTTTACCTTTTTTTCTCAATACTCGTTTAGAAAAGGAAAAAAACACTCTCATAGAGAAAAAAGAAAAAGTTACATCGTCATCTTAAAGTTTAATGAAAATAAATACTTGTTGAGTTGTCCTCTTTAATAATACATTCTTCTGATGTAATCTTCTGCAGATTCCATCCAGTGTTTCCAATTCCTACGTGTTGTTATCAGTGTCTGACTAACACATTCTTAAACTATTATCATCGAGTGTATCCCGCGCCTTCATAAGCGCTGTCTGATTTGTAAATAAACATATTTTGTCGACAGCAAACGATAATGCTAACTAATACTAAATTTAGTATAAAGATCACAGTATTTAATAAGTAATCATTACCATACAGAATAAGTGAATTCATAGAATGTTATTATTTTTTGTAATGAATTAATTGAAAGCAAAATAACTATTTAAACATTACCCTAGATCGATTAAAAAGTTATCTTATAATCGGACCGAACTAAATGTTTCTTAAAAGAATTGGCAGCCATGTTGTTGTGACCTTGAATTGCCGATAACAAATAAGACATCACGGTAGTATATTTACAGGAATGTGTATTTACAGAAGTACATAATATGTTACAGAAAAACTCCTTCGAGACTGCTCCGTCGATTGTCGGGGGCTCCTCTATAGATAGTGTCTAGATGATTTATCACCATTACACAATCACACATATGTTTACAGCCAATCAAAGAATAATAAAATCACGGTAGTCATTCAAAGAAATTTCAGAGATGAACTTAAAATGTGTAATTTAGAAGAAAAATTATGTTTCAGCCCAATTAATTTCGGAAAATATAATTATTTTTAATTTTCTAACCAGCAATATTTTTTTTTCGTTAAACTATTATTGAGCAGGTAGATATTCCAGAAATAATTTCGCACTAGTTGAAGCTACGAAAGTTGCTCCTCTCTACCCGATTCCGTTTAAAGTTCTATCCAGGATAAAAAAGGCGCAAGCAAAAACAGAAATTAAGATATACATATGATGAATAACAAAGAAAATTAATGCAAGCTGATCAGAAAGGGAGTAAAATATAAAAATAACTTAAAACAAGGAGGATATAAATACAATACAGCAGTAAGTAATTATTGAATATAGAGAATTAGAAGGACTGAACGAGAAAATACGGAGATAAAACGTGCAGAGAAAGAAAGAACAAGTCGTGAATACAGGCAAAATAAAAGAATGAAAATGATATAGAAGAAACGATAGAGGGAGAAAAATGAAGAAAAATAAATGGAGGAAAGAGGAAAAAATCAAACTTTGCTTGTCTCAATCTATTCGCATCAATCTAAGTGTAAGAGGGGTCCGTGCAATTATAAACATCAGTAAACATGAAAAGATGTGTCCGCTTGTACATGCGTCTGAGCAACTGGTAATCAATTTAAACAAAACGACGCAATAAGCTGCTGATCTTTTCTTTCATTCTGGTGTGTGAGTTGTTGCGGGTGCATGACTCAATACCGTTCGTTTATATTGTCACGCAAGTAAGTACGCATTTCACCTCCCCTCACACACATATGGGTGTAGTAAGTAGATTAAATACCATATGCACTCGAACTGTGTAAGCAATAAATAACAAAATAAAATAATAATAAATTAAAAAATAATAATAAAATAATAAATAAACCAATCAATGTGGAAATTATTATTTCATACTGAGTGTGATAGAAACATTTTATAATAAAAGAAAATCCAAATTTCTTCTTTTATTGTTAATGTATTAATATCGTTCATTTTTGGAAACCATTTTTTTACAGCCTGAAAAGAAGTGTGAAATCAGTTTTATGGAAAGTCTAAACCTAGATGAATGTTATATATATATATATATATATATATATATATATATATATATATATATATATATATACACACATGGTACACGTATTGTATGAGTTTCTGTAGATGTAACGACATTTTTACTTCATTTCACCAAGGCTCAAAGAAGTGTAATTATGTTTAGTCAATGGAATGGTAGTTCCACCAACTGTATCGCCCAACCCGTTTCAAGAATATAAATAACAATTGTGTTACTGTTTGATTTCACCCCAATCTGAATTTTATTAGAAAAACATGTTTTTTACATAGAAACATAAAATCTGACGGCATAAATATGTCATTAAACAGAGCTGTGTAAAAGATGATTTGACACCAAAGTGTGTTCTTTCACAGAGATATAAACTCTTTAAGTTAATTAATATCTTTATACTTATTTCAACTACATGCCAAGTATGTAATGGTCAAAGTTTAAAGTATTTTTACACTTTTTTTCATTTCTTGTCAATGTCAATGCTGAGAAACCAGAAAAATCGTAACAACATAAAAAAATGATTTCAAAAAAATTATTTATATTTTACTTTTGAATAAATTATGATTAAATTTGTGAGTATTTACTTTACGCAAATATTTTATTAAATGTGTTAATCTTTTCTCTTCATGCAAAGTTCTATTTGATTTTTTTTCATTTAATGTTTTTCATTTTAATGTTATTATAATTTTGAGATTTTATTTTTCTGGTTGTTTGTAAACAATGAATAATAATCATTTCATTATTACGTTAAAAACAATCGTTGTGGAATCGAAAATAAAGATAAAATCGTACTGACTTAGATGCACTAAAAACTTATGATTTTTTCGATTTTCGATGATTCCGATTCTTATTAATGAGTCCATTATATATATATATATATATATATATATATATATATATATATATATATATATAAAATATATATATGTATATATATATATATGCGTATATATATATGCATATATATATATATATATATATATATATATATACGTGTGTATGTATATATAGGCATATACACACGTTCATATGTACATATATACGTGTATATGTATATATATATATACACATATATATACGTGTATATATATATACATGTGTATACGTATATATAAATACGCATATATAAACGTGTATATGTACACACATACGCGTATATATATATATATATATATATATATATATATATATATATACGTGTATATGTATATATATATGCGTATATTTATATATAAACGCATATATATATATACACGCATATATATATATATATAGAGAGAGATATATATACACGCATATATATATATATATACACGTATATATATACATATATATACACGCATATATATATATAAATAAATATATTTGTATATATATGTACACGTATATATATAAATATATATATATACATATATATATAAGCATTAATACATATATATATATACATATATGTTTATACATATATATATATACATCTATTTAATATATGTACATTAATATATATATATATATATACATATCTATATAAGTATGTATACATATATATATATATATGCATATATATATATATATAAATATGTATATATACATATATAGATATATATACACATATATATGTATATATATGTATATATATGTATATATGTATCTATATGCATATATATATGCGTATATATACATGTGTGTATATATGAACATATATATATATGTATATATGTATATATATATGTATATATATTTATATATCTATCTATATAAATTTGTATATATATATGTATATATGTATATATATATGTATGTATATATATACATATGTATATATATATATATATATATATATATATATATATATATATATATATATGTCGTGTTCAGAGATGCTTAGTTTTCAGCTAGCTAAAATAATTATCTGACGTTCTTTGTTGTGATACAGCAACACAGTTTGTCTGTCGATTTTTTCTGTCTTATTCCTCCTCCTTCTATATGTCTATCGCTCTCTGTCCCTATATGAGTATGTCTATATATGTCCCTTTTGTGTTCGTTCAATCTTTTTCTAAATTCACGTTGCGTTTCCCCCACGTAAATTTTATAGCAGTTGTTGCATGGAGCAGTATATAAGTCGGCATGTTTGTTTTATTTTTGTTATAAACTAGGCATTCCAACGGTACAAACAACATCACACACCATGAAGCAAACATTAACTACAGGAAGACATGTTAAAAATAAAACCACATCCCATGCCGGCTTATATACTGTCCCATGCAACAACTGCCATATATTAACGTGGGGGAAACGCATCGTGAATTGAAAAAAAGATTGAGCGAACACAAAAGGGATATAACACACAATAACTCTCTCAGTGCAGTTTTCTGGCATATGTAGATATGTATAGTCACTTATGAAAATATATTCATGGCAATTACGCTACGCATATGCTTCTGCATTTTACTTCCGAAGGGAATCGACTAGCTAAAAATGTAGCTTGATGATTCCTTACAGGGATAAAACACTGAAGCCTCTGTGTTGCTTAATTGCCATCAAATATATTGTAATAACTTACTACTTAGTGAAAATTCATACATAAAAGATTATATCTCCTTATAAATTTTTATGTGAATACATGAAATAATAATATATATGGATATATATATATATATATATATTTATATATATATATATATATATATATATATATATATATATAGAGAGAGAGAGAGAGAGAGAGAGAGTAAGAGAAAGAGAGAGAGGGGGCGAGAGAGACAGAGAGAGAGATATAGAGAGGGATAGAGAAAGAAGAAAGAGATGATCGAGAGCCTGTGTATTATAGATATTGTAGTTCCTACACAGATATATGTGTATATAAAAAGTAATTAATACATGAATATGTAATTATTTACTAGGAATGCAAGTAAAAATCAGAATTAAAATAGAAATGTAAAATGTGATGTTAATGTATATACATGTATATATATATACATATATGTATATATATATACATATATATATATACATATATATATATATATATATATTTATATACATGTATATATACACACATATATATATGTATACACACATGTGTATATATATGTATATATACATGTATATAAATATATATTTATATATATATATATATATATATGTATATATATACATGTATATAAATATATATATATATATATATATATATATATATAAATACATATATATATATATATATGTAATATTTATTAATATTTATTAATCAAAGCGATTTCATAAAAAAAGATGACGTATAAATAAACTCTTGGAATGTTCTTTTCATTAATTGTCGAGGGGTATACATCAGATATAAACGTCGTCATTAAGTGTTGGGGAATTAGTAAAACGTCTGATGTTGCTGGAATACTGCGAACATGTACTACACTTTGATCTTACCCAACTGGTTGAGAAACTAAAAAACAACGTTTCCTATTTTTTTTAGATGACGATTGATAATTTGTATACATTAGATTATTCGGACTATTGTTTTAATTGTTAGTGTTATTCCGTGATTTAAAGGATAAATAACTAAGTGAAATTCGATTCTTAAGCAAAACTCTTCTGGGGGTCGAAGGTTCAATCATCGGTGCGGGCGATACTAAGAATAGATTTTCGAATTACTTAAGACGTCTGCTCGGACATTACTGACGGAACAAGAACATGCTACCCCCGTGGATTAAAAAGGTTCATCCCAAATTCCCTACAGATTCCCGAGTTAAACCAGTTGATCTGAAGACTGTATGAGATGACATCGGCAGAAATTTTGTGAAAATACACTTAAAGTTAGAACAGTGATCCGAATAATCAAAATAATACATAAAAGTTATGTTTTTTAATTAATAATAATTGAAATTGTGTATGTTAATGGGGTTGCGTTGTTTAGTATAGGTTATATTGTCAGAAAAACGTATTAATAGGTTGTGAGAATAATCTGTAAATTTATTACACCTCCTTTACGAGGGAGGGATAATGTGAAGAACATATTCACAGGGGCAAAATTTCCGATCTCTGAGAGGGCAATGTAGTATCTGCTGTACTGTAATGACACCATGCCTGTATTATCTTCTCCTTTTACGAGAGATCCTTCAAGTTGTGATCTATTCTTCTGTTCTGCTTACATTACACTATTGAAGAGACATAACTTTCTCTTTTAGAGACAATTTAGTGTATATTCATTTGTTCATATGGATACAATCATTCCACGTATCATCAATTTAATTATAGTGCAGTGTAGTATATAATCATTCCTGTATGTTGATACAATCCTCCCAGGGTTTGGCCCCTTTTTTAAAGAGGTAGCATAGTTTATTTACATCTATCATGATACATCTATCCTGAAAAGTATCATTTCTTTGTTTCGTTGGGGAGAAGATAGTGTAGTATCTATGCTATTGTAAAAATATTATCCTCTCTGGAATTTACTTCCCCTTTTTTTGGAAGCAAGTATCGTGCTATATGTTCGTTCGGTATTTTTCCACCCGCTCATTTCATTGATTACAATAATGTTTCCTCTGATATATATATATATATATATATATATATATATATATATATATATATATATATATATATATATACATGCACATTTATATACATATATATTCATATATATATATATATATATATATATATATATATTTAGATATATATATATATATATTCAAATAAATATATATATTTAGACACATATATATATATGTATATTCATGTATATTTAGATACATATATATATATATATATATTCATATATATATATATTCATGTATATATATATATATATATATATATATATATATATATACAAAAGTATATATGTGTATGTATACGATAAGGAGAGGTCGTTTTCTTGAAACATTGGGCGTACTACGTATATAGAGGAGTATTAGAACAATATATAAAAACTCACTTGTTATTCTTACTTCTCAGCGCAGATATATTTCCATTTATTGCATTGTTATAGATTCCTAATGCGCCTCTCTCTACCACTCTCCATATATACAAACACACACACACACACACACACACACACACACACACACACACACACACACACATATATATATATATATATATATATATATATATATACAGGGTGACTAAAAAAAACGGGCCTTGTGTACACTTTATGTTATATCTCCTTTATTTATTCACCGATTGCACTTATTTTACAGGACATGGCAGTATCAACGACCGTGAGTACACCAAGAACTCAGTGGGAGCTGGGACAAAGAATACACTGTGTTAAATTTTACTACAAGACAGGATCGTTTAAGAAAACCCAGTACAGTTTCATACATCAGTTCGGATGTGAAAAGGCTCCACCCAAAAGCAGAATTCAGAACTGGGTGGACCACTTCGAGAAGTATGGGAACGTGGAGAACTTCAACGCTGCCAGTGAGAACCGTCCACGCCACTCGGCACGTCCCAAGAAGCGGACAGCCGAGCTGGTCGAAAGTGAGAGAGAGTCTCTCCAGGAGAATCCGAAACGCTCTGTGCGTAAGCGAAGTAAGTCCCTCGGTATCTCCCGTGAGACTTGCAGGGCTTACCCATACAGAATACAGACACTTCAGACCCTTACAGCCTCAGACAAGAAGCAGAGGAGCGCTATGGCAGTCAATATGCTCGATAAGATCAAGGAGACACCAGGTTTCCTTAACCTCATTTTGACCTCAGATGAAGCCCACTTCCATCTTGACGGAAAGGCAAACTCCAAGACAAATGTCTTCCGGGGGTCCTCCAGACCCAATGAAGTAGCCACCAAGCCCATGCACTCTCCTAATTGCACGGTGTGGGCTGCAATCTCGGTCAGAGGCATCATCGGACCAATCTTTATCGAAGAACCTGGCGCAGCAATGACAGTCACCAAGGAGCGGTATGTGGAGGTCCTCAAAACCTTCAAGAGTGAGCTCCAAACCCTCTACCTGTCGCTGATGAGCAAGTTCTGGTTCTCACACCTCAAACCTGTACCGAGATTGGCTGAAAGAGAACTTCGGAGGCCGAGTGATCAGTCTCAATACTAATTTTGAGTGGCCACCCCATAGCCCGGACCTAATACACCCAGATTATTTCTTTTGGGGCTATCTTAAGGACAGAATGTACGCAGAGAAACCCAGAACCATCACGGAACTCAAGGAAGCCATCAGGGATGAGATTAGAGCTATTCCCAATTCAGTCTGTAAGAACGTCATGGACAACTTCGTTCTGCACCTCAAGAAATGCAGGGAGCTAAAAGGAGTCCATCTATAACACATGCTGTAGAACGGAGAAAAAAAAGGCCAAAGACCCTAGTGTTTTGGTATGATGTTGTGAATATAATAAACTAGTTATGCCCCAAAATTCATTTTATTCGGACGAAACACTAAGAAACAGAGCCTAATTAGATTTAGGGCCCGTTTTTTTGGTCACCCTGTATATATATATATATATATATATATATATATATATATATATATATATATATATATATATATATATATATATATATATTTTGTTCCTACATCTTAAGAAAACAACAATGGTATTTTTAAGTTGCAGAACACGTGTACAGTGATATTTTTCACCTATTGTATATGATGGCCGCGCATTCTATAAACGTCCGGTGCGAACGCAGACCGAGCGATATAATTTTACCACCGTTGAGAAGAACAGATCCTGACCTCTTAGAATATGTAGTTTTGTTCGACTTTAATGTTCAACAAAAAAGCGTCATCAGATGTAATTAAAAATATACTTATTTTGCATTGCATCTTCGGCAATCGAGCAATCGTATTTAAAAAATAGAAGTGGATGATATAACGTACATTCGACCAGAAAGAATCCTCAGTTTATTGTTACATAGATGCTTTTTGATGTTTATCGGTTTAAGATGGACTTGGAATTTCGAAGTGAACATCTATAGACGCACCAAATATCCGAGTTAACCACAGTGCGAAGCTGAAAAATGAGACAAACGTTGAAGAAGAAATGAAAAACAGAATATCAGAATTCCTTACAGAAAGCAAAAAGAGAAAATATATGTGCGTTTATTCTTATATCATGAAAAAATGTCTGTAACAAAACATAAGTAAAATGCAAGGAAAACCCAGAAAACATTTAGAAATAGCAATAGAAAAATAAAACTTACTGGAAAATAATTTCACACAAAGCAATAAACACAGACTAAAAATAGTTTGTAAAGAACAAATAAAAGGAAAATGACATTCTATGTGAATTATTTCCTTTCAGAAAAAGAAACAAAAAGCAGAATGAACACTATGTGATACGACAGAGAAAGACATACTTTAAAAATCACTAGAGAAATAAAATTGAATGTAAAGTGCATAAAAATAGAAATAATTCAATATAAAAAAATGGCTTCTTCATTTCTGACTTCAGTCAAAAATGTTTATTCACATATATGTTATTTTCTTAATCAAAGGAGTGTACAATTATCACAGCCAGTCATCTTAGTCTGCCTATTCAGGCTTACGGTAAAATAACAATATCTTGAAGTAAACATACACCTATGAATATAATCGTATTCGTCTCTGTTAGTTTGCAACCGTTTTGTAATTTATTTATTGGTTAACGTTCATTTAGGATTCCGATTATTGTATGGCGTGAAAGGCAGGTGACGGTAGCTGAGTGGTTAGCGACACAGACTGATAACCTAGGTGTGCCAAGTTAGACTCCATTGCTTTCAACTGAAACTCTTTAATTTAGGATATTATCAACCTTCACGTAGTCAATCCCAGTGTCTTTCTAGAAACAATTATGTCTATAAAGATATCAGAGAAATTTATGCAAACAATGAACTCATCTGTGTCATACAAAGTAAATAAATATTACGTATGGGTTTAAATACTAATGTTTATAATCATTGCGAATTGATCATTGAATTTTAATCATATCATGTAGTTTTATGAAAAACAATTATTTAAGTAAGTGAGCATTTATCTGAGTGTCTTACTCGGCATTTATTCTTCCAATACTCGGGTGCACTCTCTATTAAAGTGTACGGAAGAAATATTCTACGCCAGTGTTTGCCCATATATACTTAGAGAATGATATAATTACGACATAAATCTATTTTTTTCAAATATAAATAGTGATTATTATTTCCAATGACCTGAAAAGAAAAGTTCTTTGTATTTAGAGTCTATGAGTTTTTAGGAATGTATTTCTGACGGTGAGAGTGTTCCATCTTGCTATTTACATAATCAGCACTGTAAATATTTTCGTCCGGACACCCAGAAAGATTATTTTTTACCCGCTGTATGTATGTATGTATGTATGTATGTATGTATGTATGTATGTATGTATGTATGTATGTATGTACGTATGTCTGTATGTATGTATGTATGTATGTATGTATGTATGTATTGAGTGCGTTTGTAAAATACTTGGTATAAATTACGGTGGTTGTTGTACATATGCATGTAGGTTCAAAACAAGTAAGCACGTATGCAACCAATAATGTACGTTACAATAAAATGATTTATACTTGTATGTATATATATATATATATATATATATATATATATATATATATATATATATGTGTGCGTGTATATATATATATATATATATATATATATATATATATATATATATATATATATATATATATATATATATATATATATATATATGTATATTCATATCGCCGATTCGTGGAGTAATTTGATACAGGAATAACCCTTTTATCCTGAGCAAATTAGCCTAAATTTACGCTAAAATATTTCATACTTGTATGTATCAAAAAATCGAAATAAAGAATGAATGCAAAATAATATTCAAAATACAGTATCTAATCTCATAAGTGCTAGCAAGAGAATTTCGCATGTTTTGTAGCACCCCTGATGAATCTTCATGAAACACATCTGTGGAGAAAAATATTTGATATTTATATATGAGTATAGCCGATTGCTACTTCTTTCTATACGTCCTATCGACATGATTTACTACGACCTGTAGTCGGCTCACAGAAAAGTTTTAGCTGAAGACATAATTTTGCAAGTCCGATTGAAAATACGTAACACTAGATCAATCTACTTATACTTGTCTATATGTATATTACTCCACTATTTTCCCTTTGCGTGTTTGACTGAGATAACGTGTGACCGATTAATCAGCCCTCGACACAGTCTTACTCACAATGGCACACTCATGGTCTGAATGAAATATGTATAGAACTAAAAAAAACACACACACATTTAGTTCGTCGGGGTATCTCTTACTATGCAGTACTCTATGCTTCAAATCTGCCACAGCCATATTAGAGGTGATTCTGTAAACCCGGTCACATCGAAGTCGCAGTTTTTCGGTGTTTCAAATGCATGCTCAAGACATGAACGTTCTCTTTTTCAAAATCACTGAATCCATCATCACTTATGGCACAACGGTTTACCTTGGTATTTGGTTCGCAAATTGTAGTTGTTTGATGATTCAATCAAATATTTACATTGCTTTGTCCAAGCCCAAAATCATCTGAACACCTATGGCGCGCCTATGCTAGACTATGAGGATTGCAGTAGGTTTTTGGTGTTATGCATGATTAATTCACTGTGTCAATGTTTCTATCTCTCTCTTAATATATATATATATATTTATATATATATATATAAATATGTATATATATATATATATATATATACATATATATATATATACATATATACATATATATATATATATATATATATATACATATATATATATATATATATATATATATATATATATATATATATATATATATATATATATATATATATACAAGTATCATTAAAAATAACGGACATCTTGTGTCTGGTTATTTTTTCTAAGATCCTTTCCGTTTTTCTGATTAGGTTCTTAGTTTCATACGGAAACTAAGAACCTAATCAGAAAAACGGAAAGGATCTAAGAAAAAATAACCAGACACAAGATGTCCGTTATTTTTAATGATACTTGTATAAAAGAAAAGATGCTGCCAAGATACACACATATATATATATATATATATATATATATATATATATATATATATATATATATATATATATATATGTGTGTGTGTATGTATATCCCGCATGTACACATATAAAATTGTAAGGTTATATAATGTATTACATGTATATATAGTTTCAGTATTTACCTTAATTTACTACTAGTTTGTACATCTAATAATAACTTTTCAGCTACAGAGAAACATTTAATTGTAATTCCCGTATAAAAACATCTATTAGCCTGAAATGGAACAGTGAAACATCTATATAGAGGTATTGCATAAAAATATTAGTAATAAACACAAGTTTTAAAACGTTTCAAATTATAATTGAACACATTTTTACTGTTTGACAATTCAGATCTTTATTGATACCTACACACAATCACACACACA
This sequence comes from Sepiola atlantica, assembly GCA_963556195.1. NCBI lineage: Eukaryota > Metazoa > Mollusca > Cephalopoda > Sepiida > Sepiolidae > Sepiola > Sepiola atlantica. The sequence continues at coordinate 197,081,544 of OY744519.1, read as the reverse complement.
CATACTAACATATATATATAGAGAGAGATAGAGATGTTAAAAGTAATATATAACATATATATATAACATTTAAATTATTTTTTTAAACAAACATAGCATTGTTTATTTTCTAATCCAAAAGTTATACGCAGAATTTCCAATTAATTAATACAATATTTTATTTTTTTTTCAATAATTTGAAACTTTTTTACTATACACTTTTCATTAATCCAGACGATGTCTCACTCTGAGAATATGTATACTACTTTGAAATGTTCGTATTTAATAGCTTGACACTCTTCCAATGAACATATAAACCTCAATCTCTTTGTATAAATATATCGTTTATATATTTACAAAATGTATCCATACTTGTATTTCAATATTAAGCATATTATGTTGTATTACAATAGTATTTGATATACAGGGCACTATCACTCTTAAAAACCTTAAAAAATAATTAACAATATAATTATTTTTGAATAATATATATATGAATGTATCCTATGATTAAACTAGTTTAATATAGCGATATAAATTATAGACACATTCTTTACATTAAACAGATATCTTAATATAATAGACGCATATTACAGAAATAATATGCTATAAATTTTAACATACAGATGAATAAACAAATTAATTATCTTCGGAATTCAAACGTACTCGAGCAAATACCCATTATTGTAAAACTATGTTATAACATAACATTTATATATATATATATATATATATATATATATATATATATATATATATATATATATATATATATATAAGTAAATGTCGTGTACAACAGAATCGTAGGATTAATTTTAGAGGAAGCATTATTATAATCAATGTTAAAAGGATTTCTTCTTCCACTCAACGTTGTTTTCCGGCAACCATGTTGAGGGTAGTTTACACGACTCGAACCTTTTTCTCTTCTTTTCGTAAGGGTGTTTTGCCAGCCATTCAAAAGAATTCTGTAGTTTATAAATTCATGTGTCAGTGTGGAGCTGACTACGTTGGCAAGACATCCCAAAGATTAGAATTTAGAATATCCCAACACATACCACGTGATATTCGCCTACACAAGGTTTCGAGATCATCCGGGAACTTCCAGGCACAGGAATCAGCCATCGGTAATCACCTTGTTAGTACAAATAGTTGTTCTGACAAGTATTCCGATGGGTGGGTTTCTGTTTTACACAGTGCCAGGTCGAACTACCATCTCAATATTCTTGAGGCGTTAGTCATTAACAACTCTCGACCTAGCCTGTGTAGACAAAAGATTTTGAAGCATCAGTTGGGGATCATTAATGATTCAAAGCCACCATAACGTTGAGAGATTTACCTTTTTTTCTTTTTTATGTATTTCTCTTTTTTCCTCTTAATCGTTTCCTCAAACTGAAATAAGTTTTTCCCCTCATATCTCATTCGACTTTTAGTTTTTAATTTACCATTCTGACGTTTCCTCTCAGAGGGTCAGACGATAAGGCCTTAAGGTAATTTTAACAATTTTCCTAATATAAATAAAATGCATATACATATAGTTATAGAGAGAGAAAGAGGGGGAAATGTTTCGGGTAAAATCAACGTTAGAATGTAGAAGGCTATGACAATACGTTACTAAGTTCAAATATCCCATATGATTTGAAAGAAACATAGACAAGTTAACCTTAGTTGGACGTATTTATTTTTACATAACATGTAAATTAGTGTCTTATTATATTGCAAATAACACGATACAACAACAGAAGAAAAGTAGTTAGTAAGAAACTATTCTTGATGTGCCAAGGAAATGTATATTTAAATATAACTCTTAAAATCCGAGAAAGTAATTGTATATGTTAGATATATATGATTCTTCAATGTTATCTGTTTATACCGACACTCCGTATACGTCAATTTATCTATTTCTGTCTGTTCTCTTCCATCCTCTTACGATTTCTATACATGCATTCATCTTTTGTGTATGTATTTATTATGTGCGTAGCGATGACTTAATTGCTGAGTACGCATTCTCTGCATCTCATCAATCAAGTACATGTGGATGCCCACTTACGCATAATCGTTATAAACCCAATTTTTACTTCGATCGAACGAAACTCCCGCCTCGACACCAAAAGTAATTTCCTTCTTTCTTAATAAGTGAAAATTGAAATCCATGGATTTCTTTTTAGCATTTTTCTAACTTCTTTTTTGGCTTTTTTTCTCAATACTGACATGTTTTCATCGATTAAGATGTAATAATTCTAATTAAATGCATTACGTATACTCTTAATATGCGTCCATTCATTCTGCGCGTTTTACGATGGAAACGAGTGTTTTAACCAAACGTGCCAGATCAACGGTAACATGACTACCGTGGTTAATTGGATAAAGAATTATGCATGTAACAATAACATAGGAAGTCTGCCCTGAGGCTGAATACATTCGCTGATAACGTATGCTTAGGCCTTACTTCTCAACATTGCACAAACGATTCCCGGTTATGCTATGAGGGCGTTGATATCGCAAACACTAGTCATATGACCGGAGTTTTGTAACGTCAAGTCAATGCAACATAATATACGTGACATACATGGGCCCCACTAAAAAGACTGCACGACAAATAGAACGGAGCTTTTCTCCAAAAATACACCTATTTTCATGAACTTAATCTTGATGTGTTTGCCTGGATATAACAGCATTTAAATAAGTTTACACATTGGATACTCGTAACAATAAATATCATATACATACAGATCTTTTTTAAATAGGTAGTAAATATTCTGTTTTAATTCTTTCAAAGTTCAGATGCTGACCGGAGTTTTGATACGTCAAGTCCAATGCAACATAATTTACGTGGCATACATGACGAATAGACCGGAGCTTTTCTCCAAAAATGCACCTTTGACTATTTTGATGAACTTTATCTTGACTTGTTTGCCTGTATATAACATAATTTCAATACGGTGAGAATTAGAGCAAGACATATTTTTGGCAAACGTTGCTGACGATTAATGGTGCCGTGTGTAAATAAAGGTAATGCATAGAAGAAAAAAAATGAACAAAGCATATAACCCTCTTTTCTCGTGGGAATTCGAGTTATGCGTGTTTATTGTTACAAAGCAAGTTTATAAGAATTGAATGTAAATAATAAGGTTTACTCGAATCTGGAATGCAAATTAGTTAACGTTGTGAATCTGATATAGCATCTACATAAACAGTATATAAAAAAAGATAGTGAGTCTATTGAATAACTTGAATTAATTGGAAATAACCCGTTTTGAGTGTTTCATTCGTGCGAGAAATGGGCTCACCTCTCGCATATATTCATTTAGAAGAAAAACCACATTAACCTAACAACATTAGTTATAGTTTTATAGCAATTTGGTTATATTAATAATCAAATGACCAAAGGATACTGTAATAATTAAATTTAACTTTCAAAATTCTATTCTAAAAAAATGTAAAAATGATTTAGACTTGAATCCTAGAATTCGATTGCTAAGAAATACATTAAAACTAGGTGTTTTTGTTTAGTAAATATTTTTAATGAATCACATATTTGATTAATACTATTAGCTACTGGACACTTTGCAGCTGTGCTTTAAGATTTCCTTCAGTGCTTGGCCCGTCCAGTTGGTCTTCCGATCAAGAGGGTGAGAGTAATATGATTTAAGTATATACTATCGTTGTCGCTTCCGATAGTTAGTATATAATGTATGCTCCTTATTTCTAACTCAATCAGTTATCTAAAATAGGTAGTGAATATGTTGTAAAGAATTTTGATACATGAGTGAACGTATTCCGCAGCAAAACAGTCCATGCTAATGATAAACAATAAGAAAAATATAAGCAATATATCCAATCATATATCGAAACATCTAAAATGGCACTGTGTATTACGTACAACACATGCCAAATAACTACCGTCTTAATGCGTACTTTTTATAGACGAAATAAAACAAAAACATAAAATCATGACAATATCCCGAAATGCATTTTCTGAAACAAAGAAAATGTTCTTGTTTAAAAAGAAAATAAATGGACAATCTTGTTTGAGTTTGAGCAATTGATTTTTTAATGACGTGAAATAATCAATTATGTTTAATTAAACTAGAAAGGAAGATGATGAAAATCAAAAGTAACAAAGCGGTCTAGAGGTTATTGGCCTTTAACTTCCAGACAGTTGGCTGGCACGTACATCTATTTTGCGAATACAGATAAACATATATTAAGAAACAATCTTCAAATGAAATAAAATTAACGAAGTCCTGAGAGAGCAACAGTGTTGTCCCATAGATTGACACCCACCCACACGTACTGTTATATATATTCTTCCCGAATATAGACATCTGACTGGAAAACACGACATTTTCTCGCCTGATGATGTGTTAGTTTCTAATAATTATTGATCGTTAATATCGACATGCCAGGGTAGCGGGTTGTCTAAATGTATATATAAAATAAATAAGTGTATATATATATATATATATATATATATATATATATATATATATATATACCTGACTATCTGACACCACCACTTCCTGCACTGATGAGTACGTAAGTCCGAAACAACGTAGTCTGTAGGTAAACACACTTTACTATTTAATAAACTTTATTCATAGTAACGCTCCATATTAAGATACATACATCCTTATTGTCAAGTACTGTCTGAATCTATAAAAAATCTGAGGTCGTTAAGCTATGGAAGCAAAGCTTACACGCCTGCGTGTCTAAGTACTCTTTGATATCGGATCGTTTAGACCCGCTACTGGCTTTAAATATATCTTAATTTCAGTAATGTAGGTGGTTACTTACGAACAGGCCTACGCGCTTGAAACTACAACTCTCTGCATGGATGAGCACGTAAGCCCGAAACAAATCTGTATGTAGGTAAACACACTTTAATATTTAAGAAAAACATATCCATAGTTATATATATATATATATATATATATATATATATATATATATATATATATATATATATGTATATATATATATATATATATATATATATATATATATATATATATATATATAAATATATATATATATATATATATATATATATATATATATATATATATATATATATATATTTCAGGAAAAGCGTCATAGCCGGATCGTAAAACATCACGGTATAGACAGTTATGGCGATAATATCAATCCTTTACGAGAGTAGCCATGCTGATCATAGCCGATAGTCAGAAATACATGTCCATGAATTTCTTCGTATGTACGTGAATCAATTAATTAATATATTCATATCATGCATACATGGCATAAGTACCAATTACACTTGTGTTGTACTTTTCTAGGTTTATATTTAATTAACAATATTAATACGTATGCGCTCGCATTTTTATAGTTTAGATTATATATATATATATATATATATATATATATATATATATATATATATAAATATATGATAAAAATGGAAATATTATTCCAAATTTTATTTGAATGAACGAAGGAGAAACTAAATTATCAGTAAAGTTATCAACGTTTCGTCTTTATCAAGAAAATACTTCCTCAGTATGGTTTAAGAGAAATAAAAAAGTTATAAAGACGAAACGTTTATGACTTTCTTTATGAATTTAGTTTCTCACTCTTTCATTTATATATATATATATATATATATATATATATATATATATATATATATATATATATAGTAATCCGCACGTAGGCTGTTTTACGTACATACGTACATAGAACACTCTGTCAATTTATTGAACATTTGTAAGCTGTATATATTATATGGTATTCTCGGTATATGCTTGAAGATTTTTAGACCCTACACTTTCGAATTCGTAATGTGCAGATGGATTTCTCGTAATGCAATTTGTATATTCTAGATAGTGTAGAAAACTAGGTGTTAGAACCATTCGTATGCTGTTTTTTAATAAATTGGAGTATAGATCATGATTTCATAGATTGTAGAATGTGAAGGAATCTTACATTTTTAACGACTTAGATAATCGCAGAATACACGAAGAACTGACAGTCACTTGATCGAGTTAAATTCAAGCTGGTTGAAACTAAACGAAGTCATGTTCTTTATACAGGCGCTTGGTTTCAATAAGTGAATGTACATTTGCATCCTGTTAGAAAGAAAAGCAACAACACCGATATGATCATTACGATAGGAGCACAGTGTAGTATATGTTCTGATACTAGACATCATCATTTCTGTTCCGCTTAATGACCGTGAAATCCTTCTAGATGGATGCAGTAATTATTTTCGTACTAACGCGGAGTTTATCCATTGACAGCCTGAGCCCCCCTACATTAAAACACGACTCTGTTGCTAACTCTGTCTGTGTAGAAGTAAATAGAGACACACAACAAGACCATGTACAATATATTTTGCCACATCAAGCTAATCGTCCAAATATAAATCTCTCGGACTAGAACATATTCTGATTTCAGCGGCACTTTAGAAAGGCCCGATAGAGTGAGAGAAGCTTGTCATTATTATTATTGTAATTGTAAAGCAAATGATGATTATTTTTTTAATAAAAATTCAGGTTGTCTTCAGAAGGTCGAAATCAATGCCCGTCTCAATTTTGAAGAATAATGTTGTTCATGAATAAAGTATTGTATACAATCATGCAATTATTAACAGTGTACATAATTGTAGTAGTTTCACGTTGATATTAATTCCTACTGATGGTGAACTAGCCTTTTGAGGTTATTTGATCACACAATCATCAAACAAACGACGGTGTATTAATTTCAACCTGACCTTTTATGTACTTCATCTAAAGCTTCTTGAAAGCCACATAGAAAGACGTATACCCTGACACATGTCGACTAGATTCTACGAGTTCGGCTTTCATATATCTCCCCCCCCCCAAAAAAAAATATCTGCATCCGGCACATACCAAATATATTGAATTACTTTTCAACCATAGGACAAATTCACAGTGCGTTCTTTAGTAATCCTCTTCTACGAGTTATTATAGGAAAGAGTCTTACAATTCAGTTTAAGATTCGCTTCTATATATCATCCCTTAAGGTACGAAAAGAAACGACGGACACCAGGATAAAAACAACTGCAATCAAAGAAAATATTGAGGAAATAATATCAGGGTTGTCGTCAAACCATGAACCCTTCGGTAATGCAGAATAGTGTAAAGAGAAAAAGCAGAAGGGAAAAACAACATATTGAAAAGGGAGCAGTGAATAAAGTTCAGAAGCATCAATGAGACTAATATAGAGAAGCAGCCTCCATCGATTGATAAATTAATACAAAAACGGTGAAAGAAAGAAAATAACAAAAAAGAAGTAGAAATATAACAATTATATTAAGTAAATTGCTATGATTTGATATGAACGCACTTACCCGAAGGACGACAACACATGTAAAATAGAAAGACATACGATAATTTGAAAGGAAACGATACCTGCTCGCAAGAAGAAATAAAATAAATTTACTGCATGCATAACACGGTCGCCAAGGGATATGAAGAAAAAATAAAGATTATTCAAAGATGGGATTCCTTTAGTAAGAAAATATATAGAGTGGATCTGATAAGCATTGATTTACACGATTCATATAATATTTTTAGTGTATCCTCTTTGCTAAAATCTCAAAATCGCAAGGAATAAAGACACGAATATATATATATGTATATATATATATATATATATATATATATATATATATATATATATATATATATACATATATATATACTGCTATATCGTAGTCTGATAGAAAAAACAGTACTGAATAGCTCAGAATGCAATGTTGTAATCAACTATATTTCTTATTCTGAAGAGATCATTCTGTCAGTTAGAGATGTGTATCTCTCCACAACGTCTTCCCTTTTAGAATTTCACTTTCTTACAAGATCCTATCTTTGTATGTGTTGGATAAATGTTCAAAGTTGAAGAATGTTGTTTTTACGATTGTTAGAACGTTTCTGTTCGAGTTAAAATGGCGGTGTCGGTATGTCAAATATATAAACCATAAATTACCTCTATAGTTTATTTCCTATAATGTGTTGCTTCATACCGGGTGTTCCAAAAGTAAGTATAGAGTTATACAACTATTATTCTTATGCTTAGAATTCAATTGGTAAGCCCACTAGAACGTACATTACGTTACTTGCTGAGAACGCCTAATATAAACATTCCTCATGTATAATTTTAAAATAGATTAACACTATTGTCCGTAGAGATTCAACTACACCAACAATGCTGTACATTGAAGTTTTTTATTTGACCCATTGTTCAAAATAAAACTGTAAATAAGTAGATCTACATGGAAACGTTACGTGAAGTATTATGGCAACAACTGAAACACATCCTAGCTGTGATGAATGCTACCTGAATCAAGCTTTTAGTTTGAGGAAAAAGTAGTATTGAACTGTACACAATGTTCACCTGAGTCGACAATAATTGATTTTTGGAAACGATGTTGTAAAGAACAATGGATATGAGAAAATACCCCGAAGGAGTAGATGAATTAAACGATTACATTGATGATGTATTCACAGAAATCAATGAAGATCGGCATTTGAATGGGATTAGGTGTCACAGTGGCTTAGTAAAATTTCAAGAATGCAGCAATGTTAATTAAGGGCATTTTTGGGCGGCTGAAACAGTTTCTATTTAATTTTTAAAACAGGGTAGCTACAGAGATTACTGTAAACTTACATTTGATCAACCCCGTATGTATATGGCTTTTATGCTGGTTATACTGATTGTTAACGATATATATTTGTGATATTAATCGATATACACGAGTTATTGAATTCGTTTTTCAATAATACCTTGGCTACCGCTTATATATTCATTTGTATAATCTTTGATTTTAATGATCTTTAAGCATTATGTTGTCTCAGTATAATAGTTCGGTTTTATTAATTATGAGTTTTCTTTTTATCGTAAGAAAAAAAACAATAACAAAAATCATCGTAACATAATAAGCGATACAAATCTGATCACAAAATGTGGAGGTCATGCTAGTCGATTGGTAAAGCGGTAGACTACGAATAATTGCATCAGTAGTTCAATCCTTTCCCGATCAGTCATGCCAGAAACACGTATTTATGTCTGATCTCTGTGCACGTAAAAATTAATTAATTAATAAATTAATTAAATAAGTGTATACATTAATTATTTTTAAAAATCTCTGTCTCTCTCTTTCTGTATTTATCTTTATATATATTTATATTTATATATATATATATATATATACGATTAATAAGTACCCCACAACTTTTACTTTAACAAAAAGGGTTTCCTATAGTTATTTTACAAAAAATATAGTGACGCATACATAACAGATTAAAATAGTGTTCATAATGAGTTGAACATATATTAAAATAATAAAAATATACAGCTTAAATATGTTACTAGGAATACACATTTATATTGTATTTGCTGTTTTTCATTACTTATACACGTGCTTCGTTATTTTTACTTTCATATTTGCTTTGTTATTTTAATTCAAGTAAAATGAACAACTGGCCAAGCTGTTTAGGGGGATTCCGTTTCTAATGAGATGCTGCAATATTTTTGGTGAGTAATATATGAAAAAATAAACGATACTTTAATAAAAATCAAAATGGTCAAAAAACGAAATATGCAAACTCGAGCTAGCATCACACTGCAATAAATATTATGTCCAAGTATTATGTCTTCGAGATATAAAGGGTGTATTATTCCTCGCTTTTGGAGGGACAACGAGTCTTAGGTTCTAATAATAGATGTAACTTTTGTTTAGATTCACTGCTGGAGTGAAGGGAACACCACTCTTTTTTGTCCTTGCTTAGGGGAGAAAAGTTCGCGTAGATTGTATCAATCTATATTTGTAGTTCCAACAAATAAAGAGAATCCCCTTTTCTAGGAGAGCTTAACTCCCCTTATCCAAACACCGGCATTGTATTGAGATTATCTTTTTTTGTTTCGATATTAGCCTGATTTTTTTGTAAAATCCGGTTTTTAAATATCAACGATGTTGGATCTAATCCCTTAGTGGTTACCTCATCCTTTCCTTTCGATATGGAGATGTGTGTATTGTCTATTTTTTCTTTAATTATTAGAAAGGTTGTTTTTTTTGTTTTATTTTTTTTTCATTGAATTATAGTATAAAGAAACAGAACATAATAAAATCTGTTTCGCGTCATGATTTCAACATTTGAATGTAGATATTGCAGGATTTTTTTAAAACGCACAAACCACTTCCGTGGGGAAAATATTCGGGAAAATGTGAAATAAAATAAAATAAAATAAAAATAGAACGAAAAAATGGGCAAATGTAATATCATATGTGTATTTTTGGAAATTCGAAAATAATTTCGCAGCCCTTAAAAACTCATGTTTTATATCGTTTTTTTTCATATTATACAGAAAATGAGAGTACAAAAATATTGTCAGTGTTTTTACATTGATAACAAATGCATATAGCATAACATTCAACAGGTTTAGTTAAGCACTGCTTCATCACTGAAGTGTCTAACATTCGCTTAAATAACTACAAAGAAAATAGAAATAATAATTAATTGATACTTTAAAAAAAATCAGTATGCTCTCTCGTTATATAGCTGTGCATTTAAGAAATAACTATTTATTTTCAAGAAATATATGTCATCACCAAATGAAATTTACCTGTATGCTCTCAAGCAAAACAATAATACAAAACTTCCTATTTACTGTTCATGGATACACAACGTTCGCATTTATTATGAAGTCATAGTTCTCTATTTGATCAGCACGATATAAAATCATCAAAGTAACCTGAGTATGATTTACAGATTACTTGAATATGTAACATCGTATGAAGTTACCTCGAATAGAATTCTATGATATTATTAACCCTAACCCTAACCCAAACCCTTACCCTAACCCTAATCCTAACCTGAAATCAAACATTTCGATCGTCATATAAAAACAGAAAAATTGAAAAGAATCTCAAAGGTAGAAATGCATTTCTATTTTGCAGTTTAAATCAGTTTAACATCGTATACAGATATCAACGATCACGAAGTAATTAATTGTTAATTTAACTATTCAAGATTCTAACTGTACACACCTGAGGCAGTATACACTAATGGGATTTTTACGAATACTACGAAATACAATGAAAACAAAGTATCTGCTATTTCGTTGTTCTAACAAACACCACATATTTAGAGTAAAGTCTAAATAAAAGTACCACACTCGATTCATAATCATTGTATTAGGTTATTGGATGTTGTATTCACTAAATATTCGATTGATAGTAAATTAACAAATAATATACCAATGAGCACTTATCAAGAAAATACACATACAGAATTTGTTACACAATTTGATTTATATAATTGTATTAGTTATTCATAGATGAATTAGATACAGCAGTTTAAAGTATTTATGTCTAAACATCTTGAGATGAACAATTGCATTTTTTCATTTTTGTAAAGAACTGTACTTTACTTCATCTAATGCAATGATAATATATAATGTAAAGGTAATTATATATCAGGAAAAAACATACTTTACTCGAAATCAACAGCGGATCCTTTGTAAACAAACAACGTATATTCTCACCTGAAAAATACAAATAAAAACAGTGTTTAGTTATTTTAAACATATATATTTCCGTTTTTCTTAAACAATAAAATGAAAATGTGTAGCTGACGATAAGAGAAATTTACAAATGCAATAAAAATGCCTGCAAAGTCTATTTAACGTTTATACAGCAATTAATATATATCATACGCAACATTCATATTTTTACAACTCAGACAGTTGTTCATCGCGTTATAATACTTAAAACCGTATCAGTGTAACAGAACATCAATATACTATAAATATTTGGAGAATAGCTAAAATTGGTATTTATTTTATGCCCACATACGAAGAGAAAGTGTTAAAGCATTTCCTTAAAAAGGGGGCAATGTCGATAGCATTATCTCCGCATCTGTTATAACGGAAAATGAAGACGTTTCAGACGACATTACAAATGCATCCAACGGATGAGGTAAGACATGAGAGAATAGTCACTGATCAAAAAGATAATACTTTGTTACCATGACTTTGCTTGTCCTTAATGACGAATATTTGTAAATAACGAACCTAAAAACGAACGAGTGACGGAAAAAGACGCTTTGAATATGTCGTCAGTCAACGTTGTATTATTTGGGAATAGTGAAATGCAAGTATTGTATGCTCATGCGTTCATTAAGTCTGTACGTTCTGCACTTAAACCTAAGCGTAAGAGATTGATCTACTGATTGACACAGTCTGGTAATCGGACAAACATGTTTGGAGAACCACGAGCGTAACAGAACAATTGACAAAGTAATCCTGTTGTAATGACCATTTAGCGCATATCAAATCACATAAGGCAATTTATTTTATGCACTAATGTATCATTACTTATCAAGATCCAAAGTCGACTCGAGGATAAAAGCCACTGAGTTTCTCTGGTTGACGCTTAGACAACAACGTGATACTATGTGATTCAGATGTTTGCCCATCAACGGCTACTTTTATAAACCTATCAGAGAGAAAAGATTTGATAGTTGAGAAGACATTTCCAGATATTCAATAGCTAGCAGACATTAGAAGTGAACCCTGGTGGTTAGCCCTATTAGATGTATTTGCAATGTCCAGAGTTATTGCACGCGAAACGAAATCTCAGTGAATAGATTAACTAATTATGTGTGATATTACAGTAAGCACATCAGCTCTTGATCTTGCAGGAAAAACATCCATATTTCTGTCGCTGAGCAAATCGTGTTTGCTGAGGAGGTTGTCAAAGTTTTGTTGTTCATCACAGATTCTAGCAACTTACTCATGGAACACAACGGACTAGTCGGTCTGTATTAAGATGCAGAAGACAGATCTCAAGTATTTAAATTTTTTTGACAGATTGACGATGGAAATTAATCTATTTTAACCAGATGTATGACAAACCAATCGACCGATCAATACCAGGCCGAGCTTCTTTTTTAGATATAGACATGATAATAAACTTAAGCCTAGAAGACCGATTCACGAACATAACCACTTATAAATCCTATTTGATTTTATTGTTTAGTAATTTCAATTCCATTTACATATAAAGTCTGAATGACTGATCGACACCCTAACAAAATCATAGCTTTCATACAGATCATAGACATCTCAGAAAATGTAATGTTAGGATAAAGGTGCTAGAGCAACACAAATGATATCGCAAACCGGAGCCTGAAGGAGTGACCGACGAACAGATCCGCTTATAGAGGCAATTTACTGCATTTGAACTAATATACGGCTATTTAAATTGAATATTCAAAAACATCAATTGCATTTCAAACTTATTTAAAACTGACGTATGAACGATAAATCGAAGGGTCGACTATAGAAATCACCTTGTTTGGCGATAATGGCCTTATCTGAAATGATATTTTGATGTTAGCAAAAAGGACAGACAACATGTCATTAGAATTCTACGCGTGACAGACTGACAAAACCTTTTGAAGATACACTTTGGCGCATTTAGAATTAGATACGTCTATGTAATATTCAGGTTTAAGAAAATCAATTTTATTTCAAACTTAAGAAATGACAGCCCTATAAACAGACAAAAGCGTCACGTTTAAGTTTATAATTTCATTGTTTGTCTGTCTACAATACTACTATTAAAAATATAATTTTAAGATATGTCAATCATGTATATCCATAACCATAACACAGCTCTGGATATGGCTTTAAATAGTATTTTTTCAGTAAGCAAATAAAACGCCACTTCCACATTACGCATTACAACATGACCATCTGATCGAGCTTGTCATACAGACGCAATACATTTCTAAAGCAAACAAACAAACAATGCTATTAAAATATATTTACTTTCTTTGATAAAATTTACAAAAATTAAACCTGGTTGATATAAGTGAAATTTCTAGCAATCAAAGATTACGTCTTACACTGGCGGCTGGTGGATTACAGATTACAATATTTGTAAAAATGTTTTAAACAAAGATTTTAATCCAAATCTTCATTTTTTTAGATTGTGTCTAGATCAGGCGTCTGATTAAAATCGAAGATGTCTTCTGATCTTCGATAGCGTTTTTCTCTTTCTTTTCTGTTATTACGAATTAAAAATCGTACACTGAAATACGAATTAATCTCTTTTTTAAATGTATTTGGATAGTTATGTTTTAGATGTATCTACGACGATATCTCCTTTCGAAGATATCTATTTTAATTAATATTAATATAAGTATGCGTAAAGGTTTATATATGTCTATGTATAAGATGAACCCATCAAATATTTCCCGATTGATATTAATTATTCATCATCATCATCATCATCATCATCATCATCATCATCATCATCATCATCATCATCATCATCATCATCATCATCATCATCATCAGCAGCAGCAGCAGCAGCAGCAGCAGCAGCAGCATCATCAGCATCAGCATCATCACCATCATCACCATCTGGTTTATTTTTGAACAGGCCTTTGATACGTCCTCTATAAGAGGGTGGGGCATGGCTGTAAGTGATGTCCGAAGTCTTCCGGTCCAGGCTCGGCGATCGCGATGATCTAAGATTGTAATCCCCAAGGCTGCACGGTCAGGTGTACACAGCTAACCCCAAGAAAGCTTTGGTCTTCCGGCCTGCTGACTTGATGCAATGAGCATGTTTCTGATTCCGGAGATCCAGCTGAGGCTACACTCGACATGTCCAAGCCATCACATCCTGGCCAGCTTAAGGAGATCAGTCATTTTCCGTATACCAAGCCTAGAGAAAAGACTATCGAAGAGAGTGTCGTCTTCCATCCTGACATGACACATCTATCTACTCATGACTCTTCTGTTACCCTGCAGTCTCTTTATAGTGCTCGCCGCTGCAACCCATGTCTCAGAGCCATAACACATAACACTTTACACAGCTGGTGTACACCTGTCTTCTAGTTATGATCGACACATGCTTATTGACATATTACGTCAATACAAACTTCGTCAACAGAATTAGAAATGCATACTTTGAAATTTTACTCGCGCGCTTTTGTAGACACCACTGTCAGTTTATTCATATTTTATATGTTCGCACAATTTACCACTTAACATTATTTCTTCTTTTCGCTTTAAGTATGTTGTCGTCCGAACTCTTGCACTTTGAAATATATGACGTTTTTGCGAAACTGGTCTCCTTATCGTCTTTCACTGTTTAACATGGAACACTAAACAGTTTTCTCTTTAAAACCATCTTATTCACAAGACTAACTTACCTTTACATTAATATCGTTTCTTTTATATTTTCGAGTTACACTAAGTTTGTTTTCTTCTATTTTGTTTTCATCGTTATTTTTATTTCAATTCAATTCATCCTCTCAGATTATAAGACCTGACCTTACAAGATCATCAACTCCTACATGCTGGGTCGGTGTATATTAGGAGTGGTTGGCATTCGCTTGGGTTTCGAGGTTATAAGCAAATACACCACCGCGACCTTGAGTGAATAAGTACATCTTAGTTCATGTCCCTTCTCTTTTATATCCCCCTTCTTTCTCCTTACATAATACCAAGACGAGGTGATTGCTTATATTTTTCATTCAGAAACAATAAGTCTTACAAGCACGTCTGATGATTCTCGTCCTGGTGAGATTAAATACATCCTAACGTGAAGTGACTGGATTGTTAGCTTAAGTTTTTCCTTTCTAACTTCTAGTATTGCTCTGTATTTCATTGAACTCCCCGATTAATGATTTCCTACCAAAAATCATTAATTCCTCTCTTTGTCTCTGTTTTTCTGCCATTATATATATATATATATATATATATATATATATATATATATATATATATATATATATATATGTATATATATGTATATATATATATACATATGTATATATATATATGTATATACATATATGTATATATATATATATATATATATATATATATATATATATATATATATATTTATATACAATTTCTACCGGTTATACTATGTCGTTAATATGTGAAAATTGAAAAGTATGAATAATATCGTTGTATACAACTTTAATGTTCGTTCATCCCTTGAAACTGCATATACTAAGTGCAGGTTACTCTATTATATTTAATATTCCTCATTTTATTTTCTTATTTTTTATTTTATATTTTATTTTTATTTGTATTTTTTATTTTTTATTTTTATTTTTATTGTTTATTTTTATATTTTATTTATATTTTTTATTTTTATTTTGTATTTCTTATCATTTATTTTATTTTGTTTCTTTTATTTTATTTTTCCTTCATATATTTTGTTATTTTTATTGTTTTTTCTTTCTTTTAAATTTTTTATATTTTTTATTTAATTTTTAATTTTTATATTTTATATTATATTTTATTTTATTTTATGCTTGTTCTTATTTTTATGCCCATTTTATTTTTATAATTTTTTATTATGTTTATAATGTTTTATTATCATCATTATCATTTTATCTTACTAATTTTTATTTATATTTGTAACTTATTCCTTTTTCGAATATGTGTCTCTGTGGCTCCTACTGTCAATAAATGTTCCTTTACGACGAGCTTGTTATTTTTTCCTTTAGTTTTCTGTAAGACGTGGTGCTAATGCCGCTGATGAAGATACTTTTTAGAGTTGCTTTGTTAATTTTTTTAAATTAAAAATTAAAATAAAGTATTTCCAAGATGTTTTGGAAACGACCGTACGCAATACTAGACTTGATGTTCTAATTCTTGGAAGAATTGTAATGTTCTAATTCATTAAATCCCTTTATATATATATATATATATATATATATATATATATATATATATATATATATATATATATATATATACATATATATATATATATATATTTATATATATATATATGTATATATATATATTTATATATATATATATATTTATATATATATATATATATATATATATTTATATATATATATTTATATATATTTATATATATATATATTTATATATATTTATATATATATATATATGTTTGTATATATGTATATATATATATATTTATATATATATATGTTATATATATATGTTAATATATATTCATATATATATATATGTTAATATATATATATATATATATGTGTGTGTGTGTATGTGTGTATGTGTTTGGGTGTGTAGCTATCAATATGAAATTGTTTAATCAAAGTTTGCTCTCTTTATTCGATTCATGATCCGATTAAGAGATCGGTATAATGAAGATCGTGGGCCGTTAAGACAAAGAACGAATTCGATCTCAGTTTGTTGAACTTGACTCATAAACAGCTGTGATACGGATAAACTGTAGATGAATAAAGTTGATCCGCTTTGTAGGTTAAATACTCTTGTTAATGTAATCACCAAAGACCGTCTATGGTAATTCAAAGATCGACCTAAGAAAAGGAAACGAGCACTATTAAGTAGTTTATAGTGTTCATTTTGCTTACTCGTGAATTAAAGTGCCGGCAAAAAATTAGACTCTCCGACTCAGAAGTCGGTCAAGCTTCGATTCCGGGTTAATAAAAATAGCAAAACCGAAGAACAGTGAAACAAACTGTTCGTGCATGAATACATATGCACCCTCTTATGGATGGACCACTGTCGGAAGTCAAACCTCTAACTACGATTAGCGATAATGAAAGGCCGTCCACCAAAAAGTGAATGGGTAATGCTTCAAATGGTGACAGCATTTATACAAACTGAGATTTAGCTAGATCGTTGGTATAATCGTCGACTATCAAACATTTGGTCAAAATCCAAGCCTGAATAACTTGTCTGACTAGCGACACTGAATGGCAAACCAACAAAGTAGATGATTTCATTTCTCATCTTCATGGAATGTGCATAAAATGAGTTAAATATGAAAGACACATTCACGATGATCACACCCGTTCCTAAAAACGAATGGAACACTAATTTTGTGACTAAGAGTGTTCATTTAAACATTTATATTTCGTTAACTCGTGTCTCGTTTCTGAATGTCGAATAGTAGGAATCGCCCACTGATAATAAAGCGGTCAAGTATCGATCATGACATGAGAACTTGACTATCTAGACACAGTAATACAACCAAACATGCCGGAAAGATGAATTTAGATGATATTTTGATTGATTGATAAATGTTGTAAATTAAAATGGAAACTAATTTTCTTTTATTTTGACGAACAGACGATTATTAGAAACTTTGGAAATGAAAAGGATATAATCCAGAAGTGAATTATGGTATGTCAAACAATGTTTACTTAAATGGAAGAAATTATGTGTAATACAGACACTTATATATATATATATATATATATATATATATATATATATATATATATATATATATATATATACATGCATATATATGTATATATATATGCATATATATATATATGTATATATACATATATGTATATATATATATGTATATATACATATATGTATATATATACATATATGCATATATATATATGTATATATGTATATATATGTATATATATACATATATATATGCATATATACATATATGTATATATGTGTATATATTTACATACATACATATATATATATGTATATATATACATATATATATGCATGTATATATATATATATATATATATATATATATATATATATATATATATATATATATATATATATATATGAATGTATGTATTTACATGTTTTATTTTAAGAGAAACGGGAACCTTTCTTTGTTTAATACTTATCCATTTTCTCCGCTAACACACCAGCGATCTTAGGCTTTGTCCCCATATGCACAGACACTGCCCATTCTTGCTAGCCCATTGAACTCGCCGATTATTTTTGAATTAAATATTGCTTGCCCATAATAGCATTCAGTATAAAAAGAAAAGAATACATTTTAATTTTCTCAGCATCGTATATTTATAATTATTTGTTTTAAAAGCATTTTAAAATCATTCACATTTAAGTTTAAATTCCCATTTGTTTGTTTTTGTTATCTAAATACGCATATAAAATATAATTCTAGCAATGTGTGTAATTTGTTCTTCTCATCGTCAGGTTGCGGCGCTTTATTTTTAAATACAACTTTAAGACGCGACAACTTATCTCCAAACGAGGCTTTGTATGTCTATTCTCATCTCATGCTTACGTTTAAAATGAAATTTTCATCGTTAAAAACGCATATTGAATGGGCGCATCTTAAGAATACACAGTTTCCTTTCTGTCTCTTTTCAGTTATCGGTTTTTCTTAAGTAACGCTACATTTACACTCGATAAAACTTAAGCATCTTCATCAATCCTATTAACCTTGGCGACAATAAAGGTGCCACAAGCGGAAACGGAAGTGCATGGTTGCGAAACCATACTCGATGTTCCGGTAACGACTCATATCCCGACTGCCGGATGACATCTACATTTCCATATTTCCCATTAACCAGATTTTGAGTGAAAATTTAATTTATTTTAATTCAGAAATCTTCTACGCGAAGATCGTTCTTTCTTTAACGATTGAATTGAAAGGAGAACATTTAAAAGAATCAGCACAGCAACCTGCTTAAATAATAACACGAATGAGAAAGAAGTTGAAGTAATCGCTTATTACATTATCGAATGTCGTTTATTGAATATATTTGTATTATATTTCGTTATATAATTTCTTTTGTGACCTGTTACCTGGCACATTTGTAAGATATTAATAGAAGCCAAGAAAAAAGTATTTCAAGTTTCCATCTTGTTTCAGCTTCATGTCATCGTGTATATTTATTTATTTACTTGAGTTGAATGTAAAAAATATAAATAGCTGAATATGCACATCATGCGTGATAAAGTCTTACTAGGAAACGCGTACCTCTCTAGATATTCCCTGGCACAGTATACTGATGAATACTATATTATATATATATATATATATATATATATATATATATATATAGAGAGAGAGAGAGAGAGAGAGAGAGAGAGAAAGAGAGTAGGAGAGAGAGGGAGATATACATATTATTATATATTAAGACAAGAACTAAGTGAGTCGTGAGAGTGCATACCCCGCCTGACAACGTAACGATGTGTTAGATATGTTCTATATTGTATAGATTATTACTTCCGAGAGTGAACACAACAATTCTTTAGCTTTCCTCGACACTCTTATCCTCAAAAACAATAATAGTCTCTCATTTCAAGTCCATCGTAAACTAATCAACAAAAATGATTACTTGCACTATTACTCAAATCATAATAACTACATAAAATGCAATATGATAATAGGCTTTCATCTTAGAGTTTTTCGTATTTGTAGCCCTGAATATCGTTCTCAAGTATATAGTAAAATAGAATCCTATCTAACAACTTTAAAATACCGCAAACATGCCATTCTCTCCGCTAAAAAGAAAGCTATCCAAATATATCTGAAAAATATCAAAAATACGAAAACAACTCCTAATACTACACAACCCATACTAAGAAATGTTTTTTCTCCCTGCTAATCTCGCAATAAACATCTCTTCTCTTCTCTTTCCCAACATGGTTTCAGAATTATCCAAGCTACCTCACTTAATATTAAAAACATCTTTAAAAAAACATAAAAACAAAAATAAAGTCCTTACATCTCCCACTTCAGCTAGAATGTATACTATTCCATGCGCCGATTGCGGAAAAACATATTTTGGCGAGACACAACGTCCGTTAAATAAACCAATCTATGAACCCAATCGTGCTATAAAAAACTGTTACACCTTAAACGCGTTATGTACCCACATGATTTATTGTGGTCATCACTTCAATACACAGAGAGCGATATTAATAAAATATATCCACGACACTAAACTCCGTCGTCTCATAGAATCGTGTTTAATCCTACGTCATGATAACACAATTATTCAAAGACCAGGATGCTATAATATC
The DNA here is from genome assembly GCA_963556195.1 of Sepiola atlantica. Lineage (NCBI taxonomy): Eukaryota > Metazoa > Mollusca > Cephalopoda > Sepiida > Sepiolidae > Sepiola > Sepiola atlantica. The sequence goes on along the minus strand of OY744519.1, from coordinate 197,060,757 downwards.
TCTACATCTTCTGCCATATCGATTCTAATCGAAATGAACCTAAACCAATATGATAAAGGATTACTTCTACTACTTTGAGTCCGTCTTCTTCCTTGTCCCCCCTCCTCCACCTCCTTATTGGTTTCATTGCTTGCTGTCATTCATTTTAAATTATACTAATCGTTCTTCCAACTTTATTAACTTACGGTGTTTCCAATCGGCGTTTATATGCCAACTGTTTTTTTCTCTTTCTTTCTTTCTTTTTCTTTTTCTTTTTACATTTCTTTCTTTCTTTCTCCATTTTCTACTGTTTATTACACGTGACTATTTTCCCAAATTGTGTTCTTTGTATACATTTTAAAACTTTTCTGTTTTAAATTAAAGTTCTGCTACTAATTGATGATGATTGTATTTTAACAATCGAAATATTTTGGTAGAACTATTCAATATGTGTTTTTGAGTTTATTTTTGCTAGTTGTTGATTTGCTTATACTTTATTCCATTTTTATTGTTACATATATATATATATATGTATATATATATATATATATATTTATATATATATATATATATATATATATATATATATATATATATATAAGTAAACAAGATTTTATTTGCATTCCAAAGACCACGATTGTATTTACATGACTAAACATTCTCAGAACGGTCAATATTTAGGGTAATTCTTTACGAATTCATTTTATTCCTAGGGGCCACTTATATTAGTATAGCAATGTTTGATCTCTCTTCCTTTAGCTTTCCAGAAAAGACAAACAGTTATCAGTTAGGAAAAAGTATACATTGTGACGTGACACGAAATACAAACGTCTAACCCCCCCCCCCCCAAAAAAAAAGTATCACAGTAGATTTTTCTTTTCTACTTCTAACAACGAATCAGTACAACATTTTTTAAAACTCAATGCACAGCAAATAAAAATCATTATGAGTTTATATCGGTAATCATCATCGTTGTATTCATGTTTACAACTGGCTAACTGATAATTAGTGTGTACTTATAAAATACTCGTATTAACATGACGTGATTGTATAATGAGAATTATCTTCGAGTTAATACAAGTATTTCATAAGTAAACGGGTGATTTGCATCTAATTAGCATAGTCAGCTCTCATGATAATAGTCAGCTTAATGTTTTTTTCTGATTTTATTTACTACATATGATGTATAAATCATGGGCATATTTAAGGCTATGTCAAGCGTTATATCTGAAGATCATCCTAATTTTTTTAAAGTTGTGACATTTACATTATTTACACCAGCTTTCATTTACACGAGCGTTTCACACAATCTCTTATTTACACAAGATTTTATTTACACTAGCTCGTATTTACACAAATTCTTATTTACACATGCTTTTATTTACACAAGCTTTTTATACAAACTCTCTAGCTTACACGAGCTCTTATTTACACACGCTCTAATTTACCCAAGCTCTGATTTATAGAAGCTTTTATTTACCCACTCTCTTATTTCTAAACACTCTTATTTATACGAACTCTTATTTACACAATCTCTTATTTACACAAGCTCTTATTTACACAAGCTCTTATTTACACATGCTCTTATTTACACACGCTCTTATTGACATACGCTCTTATTTACCCAAGCTCTGATTTATAGAAGCTTTTATTTACACAAGCTTTTATTTACCAACTCTCTTATTTCTACACACTCTTATTTACACAAGCTTTTATTTACACAAGCTCTTATTTACACTAGCTCTTATTTACACACGCTCTTATTTACCCAAGCTCTGACTTATAGAAGCTTTTATTTACACAAGTTTTTATTTACCCACTCTCTTATTTTTACACACTCTTATTTACACTAGCTCTTATTTACACAAGCTCTAATTTACTCAAGCTCTTATTTACACAAGCTCTTATTTACACAAATTCTTATTTACACATGCTTTTATTTACACAAGCTTTTTTTACATACTCTCTAACTTACACGAGCTCTTAGTTACACACGCTCTAATTTACCCACGCTCTGATTTATAGAAGCTTTTATGTACACAAGCTTTTATTTACCCCCTCTCTTATTTCTAAACACTCTTGTTTACACAAACTCTTATTTACACACGCTCTTATTTACACTAGCTCTTATTTACACAAGCTCTCATTTACACAAGCTCTTATTTACACACGCTCTTGTTTACACTAGCTCTTATTTACACAAGCTCTTATTTACACATGCTCTTATTTACACACGCTCTAATTTACATACGCTCTTATTTACCAAAGCTCTGATTTATAGAAGCTTTTATTTACACAAGCTTTTATTTACCAACTCTCTTATTTCTACACACTCTTATTTACACAAGCTGTTATTTACACAAGCTCTTATTTACACACGCTTTTATTTACACTAGCTCTTATTTACACAAGCTCTCATTTACACAAGCTCTTATTTACACACGCTCTTATTTACCCAAGCTCTAATTTATAGAAGCTTTTATTTACACAAGCTTTTATTTACCCATTCTCTTATTTCTAAACACTCTAATTTACATAAGCTTTTATTTACACAAGCTCTTATTTACACAAGCTCTTATTTACACAAGCTCTTATTTACACACGCTCTTGTTTACACTAGCTCTCATTTACACAAGCTCTCATTTACACAAGCTCTTATTTACACACGCTCTAATTTACATACGCTCTTATTTACCAAAGCTCTGATTTATAGAAGCTTTTATTTACACAAGCTTTTATTTACCAACTCTCTTATTTCTACACACTCTTATTTACACAAGCTGTTATTTACACAAGCTCTTATTTACACACGCTTTTATTTACACTAGCTCTTATTTACACAAGCTCTCATTTACACAAGCTCTTATTTACACACGCTCTTATTTACCCAAGCTCTAATTTATAGAAGCTTTTATTTACACAAGCTTTTATTTACCCATTCTCTTATTTCTAAACACTCTAATTTACATAAGCTTTTATTTACACAAGCTCTTATTTACACAAGCTCTTATTTACACAAGCTCTTATTTACACACGCTCTTGTTTACACTAGCTCTCATTTACACAAGCTCTCATTTACACAAGCTCTTATTTACACACGCTCTAATTTACATACGCTCTTATTTACCAAAGCTCTGATTTATAGAAGCTTTTATTTACACAAGCTTTTATTTACCAACTCTCTTATTTCTACACACTCTTATTTACACAAGCTGTTATTTACACAAGCTCTTATTTACACACGCTTTTATTTACACTAGCTCTTATTTACACAAGCTCTCATTTACACAAGCTCTTATTTACACACGCTCTTATTTACCCAAGCTCTAATTTATAGAAGCTTTTATTTACACAAGCTTTTATTTACCCATTCTCTTATTTCTAAACACTCTAATTTACATAAGCTTTTATTTACACAAGCTCTTATTTACACAAGCTCTTATTTACACAAGCTCTTATTTACACACGCTCTTGTTTACACTAGCTCTCATTTACACAAGCTCTCATTTACACAAGCTCTTATTTACACACGCTCTAATTTACATACGCTCTTATTTACCAAAGCTCTGATTTATAGAAGCTTTTATTTACACAAGCTTTTATTTACCAACTCTCTTATTTCTACACACTCTTATTTACACAAGCTGTTATTTACACAAGCTCTTATTTACACACGCTTTTATTTACACTAGCTCTTATTTACACAAGCTCTCATTTACACAAGCTCTTATTTACACACGCTCTTATTTACCCAAGCTCTAATTTATAGAAGCTTTTATTTACACAAGCTTTTATTTACCCATTCTCTTATTTCTAAACACTCTAATTTACATAAGCTTTTATTTACACAAGCTCTTATTTACACAAGCTCTTATTTACACAAGCTCTTATTTACACACGCTCTTGTTTACACTAGCTCTCATTTACACAAGCTCTCATTTACACAAGCTCTTATTTACACACGCTCTAATTTACATACGCTCTTATTTACCAAAGCTCTGATTTATAGAAGCTTTTATTTACACAAGCTTTTATTTACCAACTCTCTTATTTCTACACACTCTTATTTACACAAGCTGTTATTTACACAAGCTCTTATTTACACACGCTTTTATTTACACTAGCTCTTATTTACACAAGCTCTCATTTACACAAGCTCTTATTTACACACGCTCTTATTTACCCAAGCTCTAATTTATAGAAGCTTTTATTTACACAAGCTTTTATTTACCCATTCTCTTATTTCTAAACACTCTAATTTACATAAGCTTTTATTTACACAAGCTCTTATTTACACAAGCTCTTATTTATACAAGCTCTTATTTACAGAAGCTCTTATTTACACAAGCTCTTATTTACCCACGCTCTTATTTACACAAGCTCTCATTTACACTAGCTCTTATTTACACACGCTCTTATTTACACAAGCTCTTATTTACACAAGTTCTCATTTACACAAGCTCTGATTTATAGAAGGTTTTATTTACACAAGCTTTTATTTACACACGCTTATATTTTCACAGGCTTTTATTTGCACAAGCTTTTTACACAAACTTTTTTCCCACCTTCCTTTTTTTCTCCTATTTTTCCTACTGTCATGCTAGATTCTTTTGTCGTTCTTTCTCTGTCATATTTCGACTCTCTCTCTCTCGCTCTCTCTCTCTCGCTCTCTCTCTCACGCTCTCTCTCTCTCTCACGCTCTCTCTCTCTCCCTCTATTTCTCTTTCCAATGTTGTAATGACATAATCAATATTCCGGTATTCTTTCTCTCTCACTTAATTATTTCAGTAATTTGATTTATCTTACAGGTAAAACATGCAACTGGAACCGAATAATTAGTATCACTTTAATAGTATATAGTTACGTGTACTCTTACTCAGATATCATTAGTATTATTATCAGCATGCAATAATCAGATGTGTATACAGCCACGTATACACCCTAGTATAATTGAGAACTCTTAAATTACATAGAGCAATAATAATATGCACAAACTATATATTAGAATTTAATAAGTAGATACTATATCATATATATATATATATATATATATATATATATACATATATATATATCATGATCTCCGATGTGTACATATATACATATATATATATATATATATATATATATATATATATATATATATGATAAAATGTTATGTACTTATTATATTTATTTATACAAGCTTTTATTTGAACAAGCTTTTATTTACACAATCTCTTATTTACACAAGCTCTTATTTACACAAGCTTTTATTTACACAAGCTTTTTTACACAATCTCCTATTTACACAATATCTTATTTACATATATATATATATATATATATATATATATATATATATATATATATATATATATATATATATGTGTGTGTGTGTGTGTGTGTGTGTCTGTAAATATTTATAATTAATTAATTGAGTTCAAATGTATTGATAAAATGAACTCAAAACTAATATTTTTAAAAGTTCTTCAAACAGAGTAGATGACAATTTATAATGTTGTTGTGTACAGCCCTGGCAGAGCAAGTTAATTTGCGTAGGCTGCTGGTCTAATCTTTATATAAATGTTATTTATATTTCATATACATTTTATTTATATTTATATACATATACTAGCAGGGATACCCAGAGTTAATGAAGGCCATGTCTTTGATTATGAGGGGCCTTATATTTCTGAAAAGGTGTAAGTTAGCTAGTATGAATTGGGGCCGGTGTAAGTTTAAGAATGTAACGCTAGGTTAGTATAACACGATATTTTGTGGAATGATTAATTCTCAAAGTCAATACAGTGACAGGATTTGGTTGGAATCAAAGAATTGAGGTCAAAGGGGTTATGCACACAGCGATGGGGAATACGTGATTAGATGGAGGACCAAAGGGAATGTGACGTCACTTATTGTTCTGGAGACGAGAATCGACATCAGTCCACGATGGTAGTCGAAGCGAATGGATATCCAAAGGTAATGGTCTGAAACTTTGGGGGTCGACTGAGACGAGAAAATGACATGTCATTTATCTCTCCCTCCATCGAGTCAGAAAAATAGTTAAGTCAGAACCGAGAAGCAAACCAACTGCAAAACAGCGACTGTCTCGCAGGCGTTATCAGAAAAAATGGGATCAATAAATGACTTTTCATAACCCTTCACAACGGCTGCCTTCTGAGTTCTTTCTTAGTTGTGTAACGGAGTTGTATTTCCAGAGAGCAGATGCACCACCGAAGACGATGAAGCAATCTACACAGCGACGAAAACGAGAAAGACGTAAGTAAATCTAAGAAAATATTAAGAAACTACCGCACAAAATTAGACGACCACAAAGAAAGTAACGTTTATGAAACAGTAACTGACGGTTTAAAGCTGGCTAACTGCTTAAAGAGAAACCTTTTCAAATGGGTCTAGAGTTCCGGGTCTCAGCAGGCCTTGATTTAAAGATGTTGGTAACGATTATAATGTTTACATCGACAACGTAGCACATGGACAAATAAATAAAAGGGTGTATTTGTATGTGTAGCATATTTATTTTAAAACAGGTAGCTCCCAACCCCATTGCAATTTTCTCTCCTCCCCTCTACTTCCTTTCACCTTTCTTCGATCTCATATCTATCTATTACAACACATCTCTTTATCACCTCTCTTTCGCTTTCCCTGGAAACTGGAAAACTCATTAACGAATTACTGCATAATAACATTAAAAAATACATGAAAATGTCGATTGTTTGGATCAAACCATTTCCAGATACCTATCCTAAATACAAATAGGAATATAGTTTGAAAAAAAAAGTCTGAAAAATAATACGTCAGTCAAGTTACGTGTGTTTAGTAGTCATTAACGTTTACCTAGAGACACATACATCTATTTTTCCATCATATCACAGATCATACTGAAATATTTTAACAAATAAATTAAGTAATTAACACTCATAGAATACGTATGAAAAAGTATAACACTAACTAACTCGTTGTACGAATATGAATGGCAAAATATGAAATATGATACGTGGATGAAGCAGAATCCGTTAAAATACGTAACGATCAAAATGTGCAATAATTGCCGAAGTAGAAATAACAGTGAATAAACGAAGCATGCGTAGTTTGTCTTTTGCTTTTTATATTCATGTGGTTCCCATTCGTTTTAAGTGCTAGTGCACAATTGTTAATTAAACCGTTTATAAAGGAATAAGAATATACACGCCAATAGATGAAGAATTCGAAGGATGATGGAAGATAATAAGTAAGGATAAAAAAGGGAAGAGATGATGCTGGAAAGAAAGGGGAAAAAGGTAGTATGTTAAGTAAGAAAGAGATGAATATATGAAAACGAGAATAGAAAGGAAGAAAATGAATGAATGAAGGAAAGTATGTACCATCATGGAAAATGAGAACTAAAAATGTGGTATAAAACAAGAGAAATACGATGATAAATACACACGTAGAATAGTAAATAAATTCATGAGCGATTGAATACAAATAAAAAGCAAACAGGTTAATATACGATTTAAAGGTATACCGGAAATAAGTTAAATAACATTTATTTCGTAAATTAAAAACTGAAACAAGCCATGTTAAGAGACAGGTAGAAGCTATATACTTCCACATACAGCCTTGATCTTAGTGCCAGACCGCTTAAAACAGGAATATGGTAGTCATGGTCACGACCTCTTATTCTTGGTTCTTCCTCGGAACAGCAGCACGGGCGGAAAATGCAACCTTTCTTCTATTAAGCCGTAATCGACAGTGGTACATCGTTTGCTGGTACACGAGGAGACTCCGAGTTGACACTGAGGTTAACACTCTTTAAAAATTAGAGTTACATTCCCATCGATGATAGTGTACGCCAGAATCAAGTCTCCTTGTATCCTCCGCTCTTTAATTTAAAATAGATGCCATCTTTTGAACCATTTTTGTAGGTAAGCGTGGAGAGTCCTGTTAACATCTAGGTTACCAACAGTTGAAAACGCTCCAGGTGTGCGATATATTTTTAGAGATAATTGGGTTGTAGCTTGGGTGGCATACGTAAGAATGGAAAGTACCGGAGTTATGTATAAGGGGATTAAAGTGTCTGCTGTTAGATTGAGAAAGGATCTCTAGGTAAGGTAGATACCCGCCTGGCTTTATTCACAATCTCGATACAATAGCGCGTTTGTTAAAGGCACTGGTTACAAGCGTGTTAAAGTAAATAATAAAGGGGAAGTACGGAGAAAGAAAACGATGTTCAAAGGAAGGAAAACTCGAACATTAGAAATGTAATGACTGAAAAAATAACAGACATAAAAAATGAGACAATCAACGGACAGGACATACACAGTGAAGGAAATAAAGAATGGGAAAGCGGGCATTAAATGCGTTTTATAAGGTTGATAATAATAAGTAGAGGAATAACAAGTAGAAGACGAGATAAAGTACGAATGAAATCACATGAACGGAGTGGTACTCTTATAGAGAACACACCGCGTTGCCGTGACATAGTGTCGTCAACGTTCGGGAGGTTATGGAAGCGCCCGAGCGTTGACGAGGCAAACACTGCTAAACGATTAATTAAAGACTGGCGGACGATAAATCTAGACGGGGAAACTATAAGTAAAATACATATATAAATGAAAAACAAACAAACCATAGCTTGTGTTTTTTGTTGTTAATCAAATGTTTTAAATAACTTTTTTGTGCACCAAAAAGTTTATAAAGATGTGTTTTTTTTATATAAAAAAACAATGGAAACACTTTTTTAAACTAATGTTCTGTTTGTTTTCATTTTATTTTTTCATTTAAAAAAAAAATTGGGGGGGGGGTTACGGTTATTGATTAAGGTTAGTCTTTAGCTGACATAACTCAATGTATCCTTCGGGAGATTCAAAGCGCGAACACATATCGTAGAAACTAATTTAATCCAAGCGTTATCGTCTGCTTGCTTGGAACCAGATTGTCTAATCACTAATGCAACCTGATTGGTTGATAGTTTCGTCAACTCTCGGGCGCTTCCGAGACCTGCCCGAACATTGACGACGCAGAGTCACGGAAACTCGATGCGTTCTCTATAAGGGTACCAGCAAAGGATATCATTAGGGAAAAACAGAAGGGAATAGAAAAAAAATTAAAGATGAAGAAAATAATGAAGCAGAGAATGTAAGCAAGATGCAATCGAAGAAATAAAATTAAAGAAAGAAAGGAAGTAGGAAGAAAGCAAAGCGCGAAGAAAGAAATGACTGAATGAGAAGAGAAAAGACATACAGTAACAAGAAGAAAGGAGAGAAGGATTTCGGAATCAACCAGGATAAAATAGAAGATCAAAGATTAACGTGCTGATGAGATAAACAGCAATCCACGATGTGAAGACAAAACATGTTATGGAAGAGTCCACCTGATAATGAATAAAGGGAATTGAAATACAACATTTATCCCTCATTTTTCCTCCACGTTTCGTATATCCGGTAACGAAGAAGCATTGATGTTCTGGAATAGCCAGCCGCATTAAAAACAGGATATATTGATTTAATTGAAGTGGGTGTCTTTGGACTCTGCACTCAAAAGGAGGGAGGAGAAAAAAGGAGAATAAAAGCGATTAGTTCCAATTGGAAGATCTGTCGATAATCGATTTTATTTAATCTTTTTCATAGGGTAATAAAGCCCCTGCATCCGGTGCTGATGTGAAATTAAATAGATTGAACGGTACTTTACACCCAGTAATTCAACTAAACATTTTTGTTTCTTTATTCTTGACACACATTTAAATTGCATATCATTAATTGATTACAGTGGTGGTGGTAGCGGTGGTGAAGGAGATTATGATGATGTTGCTAATGATGATAATGAAGATGATGATGACTATGACGATAACGATTACTACGATGATGACGATGACTATGATGATGATGATTATGATGATGATGTACTAAGTATAGTTCATATCTGTACGTACGTTATAAGCGTCAACCATTTTTTTGAAAGGTGAGATCGCGCGATCACCGAGGATGCAATGAATAATACATATTCTCATCCAAATTAAATTTTAGAAACTCGAAATAACAAAACACATATTTCTATCCCTTCGGTTAGAATCAAAGTGTAAAACTTATTTGATCCAAAGTGTAAATATTTCACGAACTCCTATACATAGTTGGTGATACATTTTAAGAACTACATGTAAAAGCTCAATCTCTAACGAACGATCAGTATAGCATACAATTAAGAAGCTTGCAATTCAAATAACAATGATAGTCTGCGAATATAACAAAGTGTTCAAATTCAAATTAGTAATTCCTACTTATAAATTAACCTCTTCAAAAAGGTCATGCTTAAATATTGTGATGAGTGCTTTATAACATGTTGATACAAAAATTGCTACGTGTACGTACAGAATAGTTAGAAAAAAACTCCTAATTTTTAGAGTGGTTTTCTTAATTATAACATCATAATTTAAAATCTTATTATTTAGCGTGAAGAGTGCGGAGACTTCTATTAAATAGTAACCTTTACAAAAATGCTACACTTTTAACAAAATACATTCAGTAGTCAAATACGGATCTTGAATAAATAATTAAAAATGGTGAACTATTATTGAGTATGTAAGTATAATATAAAACGTATAATTGGAAAACCATACCTAATATCGGAGAATTATTTAATGTTAATTAAGTCTTAATTATTCATTAATTAAAAAAATGAATGAATAACTATTAATATAAAGGTAGCTTGTAAATAAACCTCTGAAAAAAAATCGGATATTTTAGTATACTTTTCTACCGAGGGCTGCCTTAATTACTTTTTTGTAATTATCAGCGACAGTGTGATATATTTTTCAAAGATGGTCACTGAGTTTCGAGAATGGGTATTGTAAAAAATATTTATTTATAAAGGGATTCAATTACTTTAAAATTACCTTAATGTCTATTAGTTTGTTTTTTTAAATAATAGCTTGTATTAATATAACATTTTAAATTAAAATTGATTATTTAATTACGAGCGGATAATTCACATATTTTAGTGGTTTTACATACATGTTTCTTAATCTATTTATGAACAACAAATAATTCTTACTTTTATGACCTCCTTTATTGTTCAAGTGTATAGACACCATTTTGAATCAGCATAAAACGTAACTTTTTATATTATATTTTTTACAATGAAAAGGGGTGTTGGTACTTTGTTAGATTGGGAACTGCACTAAATGTTCGTGGACGTCGGTGTTTTCCGGCGCTGTACGTAAAACACCGGAAAGCCGCGAAGCGGTTATTCACTAAAACTGCGCGAAAATGAATAACTCATTGAAATTAATAACTGATTGAAATGAATAAGCAGACGACATCTGAACTTGATCATTTAATTGTTGACGTCTGCAAACGAGCCTGCCCAAACCCTAACCATAATTCCAAACCCTGCCGAAACCCTAACCCTAACCCTGCCAATACCATGCCTTAATCCTGTCCAAACCCTAACCCTGCTTTAACCCAAATACCTAACATTGCCAACCCCTAACAAAATCAACAATAAGAATCAGTAAAAAAAAGAACAACAACACAAATATTTTTCGTAAAATCTTTTTTTTTAAAAGAATTGATTAACTTTTAATTTAAACAAATTTACCTTTCTTCGTAAACACTTTTAAATATAAATACTTATTTGAATTAATGTTATTTCGTCGTTAAATATTTATTTCATACAGCATTTTTGGCTGTAACGTGTGTGCCTGTTTTTTCCCCGTTTGTAAATCCTGCCTCATTTGTACTTTTTTGAGGTCAGGTGAGTCAACGTCTTTTTCATTCGGCACTGCTGGTGTTTTACGTCAACATCAGGAAAGTACCGACGCCGAGGCACTTCAAGCGCAGGGCCTAGTGTAAAAAGAACCATCTACGTTCACAAACATCGGATTTTCACTGGTTTAAATAGAAACACATGTTCTATGTATAGTTAATGCGTTATAACATCGTTATAAGAACCTGCCTGCATATTTGTGTTAGGTTGTAGAGCATAAATTTGATATATCATTGCTAAATTCATAGACGAATTTCTATGTGCGGTATTAGTGAAACTACATAATAGTACGCAAAAAAAAACAAGTGTTGCAACCGGATTTCGAAAAATTAACATTTTTCGAAACCCATTTATAACATGATTAGAGAGCTTTTTTTAACTATTATGTTCCTGCACGGAGTTTTTTTTTTACATATATAGACATGTAAGATATCGGTCATGGCAATGAGGTACCACTGCCCTGAAAAAAATAGTATATTTGGTATATTAAAGTGTGCAAGAGTTTGTGACTTTTTGCTTGACATTAAATGCGTATATGATTGTGGGCATTTAATTAATAATCTTGAATTACATTTTTTCACCTTAGATATGTATTACTAATGAGGATTTGGTATGTGTATGCCTGAAGACGAGACCATACTATTACATATATCAATACAATATTCTACTAATTCACAATGTTTGATTCAAGGGTAGGTGTAGTGTAGTATATGTTGATTCTCAGAAGACTCTTCTATTAAGCATTGACTTTTTCATTTTGTGTGGAGGTGGATGTAGTATGTGTTTGTTTTTATGATACCATATTCTACGGTGTAGGTAGAGTATTGATTTACTCCTCTCCAGGAGTTAAGCACAAGGCCAGTTTTTATCTTACTCCCACAAGTAAGATGTGACCCGAGGTCGGGTCGGGAAAGTGGGGTTTAAAAATTGCCTGGGCAGCCCCGTCGGCATTCCCCGGTAGGGGCGCCTCAGGCAGTAAGCAATAAACTTACTCCTCCCCAAAGAGGGGAGGTAAAGCCTGGGAGGGTGGACCTCCTAGACCTGCACAGGACATACCCATAGACCGGCGTAAATCAAGCCCCGAAGGCCAAGACAATACCAGTCTATGGGGTGCAGTATCCATCGGAACAGATACTACACTTTGATCTTAGCCAGTCTAATATATATTCTGTGGTCTTTACGTTATCCTACTTGGTATCACGTCATTATTTGGGTTTATTGTAATATATGTTCTGCGGTCATGAGATCATTTTACTTTTAAGGAGGAAGTGTAGAATATGTATGTTCGTTATGGTGCCTTGCTTTCAAATATATGCTCCTTCTCCCAGCGGCATAGAGTATATTTTCATTCGTCAGGATACCATCTATCAAGATTAAGAAAAGATATGCAACCTGGAGGAAGCATAATTCTGCTGGTTTTCTGAATAAATATCTGCCTATATTTGCTTTGAGCTGTTAATCTCATTAAACTTCTTCATTTTCTAGTTTTTGAGCATTTGCAAAGGGTATTACTTTTAAAATTAAATTTTCACAGCTAAATGTGTGAATAAAATATTGCCATTTTGGGGAGTTCCTTTATGTTATGGAATTCTTCTCGATGTCTTGAAATCGAATAAATAAAGTAGAACTTCGATTTAACGCGAACATATTTTCACGCCGTCACACGGAAATTAAAATATGTGAGAAAAACTATTAAAAAAACAACATACGTCAAAGTAGAAAAAGCAACACGCATATAATGTTTAATAAAGTATCGTAGAAAGAAAGCAACGTAATTTCCTAATGTTATCTTTGAAGAGAAATATTTTAAATCAGTTTATTAAGAAACGCTTTTCTTTAATGAAGTGAGAGTTTCACCGATTTATCAGTAAATCCAATAATCATATAAAAAAGAAGCATCGTAAACCTTTTATTTGTTTTATAGGGATTTTGTTGGCGATACTAATTAATTATAATTAAAACAGTAAATCAAGAAATAAATGCTTTCGGCATTTAGTTATTATTATTTAATTTTATCAACAATAAATCGATAGTTTTCGACGCCAAAAAAATCATCGGCAATCAAAAACGTGATTCAGCTCTCGTAGTTGTAACAGTAGACGAGTGAGATACAATCAATGATCAAAAAACCGGGGTAAGAAAAATAGTTTTATGGATGAGATTTTATAACTACACCATCTTCACGCGTTCAATGGAGTTCACATATCGGTCATTTTTTGTGAACCGAAGGTGACCATTGTTTTACCCATCCAGTTGTATGCATGTAATTATACTATCGTTCAGTGGGCTATAGCATAGTATACCCGCGTCGTGTGAACGTATCTTAAAGGGTTCTCATTGTCCTTGCACTGCACCACATAGCTTTATTTCCATTCAATGAAGTAGTAAATGCTGTCGTTTGTTTAACAGGTCTTTGATGTCATTAATTCAGGCTTCATTAATAATCTCAAGAGAATTAATGAACTGGGCTGGGGAAACCGTCTTAGTGAAATTTGAATGCTTGTATAAAACACGAACAATTATTTTATTCACGATAGCTTTTATGCCAAATAGACCCATATATTGTAACTTTTTGGTCTATCATTAAAAGAGTTTATCAGGCTACACTCATGTTACGATTATTCGCCTTTCAAATGAGCATTGGCAAAATAGTTGAAATAACATTTTATTCGTAGTCTAGAAAATATCCTCGGCAGTTTTAGACACTGGTCTATACAGAAAAATTGTGCAGCTTCTCCAAGTGGTGCCACCTCAAATAACACTAATTATCAGGATACACAATCAGACTTGGTGATGTATTGTCTTCAGATAAGATCAGCCTTAAGAAATATAAACTATAACATGATACAGTTATCAATTAAAGCAAATTAATATTCTTCACTGGTGTGTTAAGTCAAGGTTTGAGAGATAAAGATTTCTTTAACAAATACTTTGATATCTATGTATCTCATAAAACAAAAGAAAGCGTCTAACCCGGAAAGTGACGACCTGATTTCTGAGAGTTAACTATGCTAGAATAAACGAAAACATGTATATTCGAGTCTGTGCAGTGCGTCTATATGTATAACATCATTTTGATAGCTACCATGCATACCTCTCTTGTATTTTTTATAAACGGATATTCTAGGATGCATATAAGCTCCTCCCTATTGCTTTTCTATCTCAGATTGTTATCGCTTACCCGGCACAGGCGAGTTTATTCATGTTCACCCAATGTGTTTAGCTAAGAAAAGACTCATTTAAAATGTTATCTGAAGCACATTCACAAGCAAGTGTTACTTTCCGGATTTTTCCCCAGTCAAAAACAAATGTAGTGTGTAATGTATACGTCTTGTAGTTATGTCACTTTTTCATTAAGATATGTTAAGAAACGTCAATACGATTCGGGAAAACAGTGTCATTCGATTCTTCCTGTTCAAACGATTTCTTACCAAAATTGGTTAATAATATATATACAATGATTCTAATACCAAACATTTTTAGAAAATTTAGTTTCCAATGTTTTTAGATTAAGGATAGTAATCGGGATTATTTGGATTATCCTGGCTACTATTCTCATAAGGTTTCTAAGTCTTCAGGAAGTTAAATGGCATACTCCTCCATAGAGATGACACGAATTAAGAATAAAATATACATGACTTACCTAATACTTCTAAACGGTTATAACTAAAGAAACGAGAATACTCTAGCTAGAGAATTAAGTTAAGGAAAGCTTTTTAATTCGGTATAGGTTCGTAACATCGACATATAGATATGCGAGTTCGAGAAAATGCACATGAAGGTTATATGAGGATACACGTTCGGAGAATAATTTATTGGTTGAATATAATGATCCGAATGATTCCAATAATTCATTTTTAGAAAATGTTTATCGATTAAGAAATTCTATTGAGGTTTTGTCTAAGCCTGAAACTTCTCGTCATATGAGTCCTATTGGTACAGCTTTCGCGAAGAATGTGTCATTGCTTTTGTGTATGTTAGAGTCGAAGCGGTTGCATTACTTAATAAATCCTTGATAAGTCATTAATTCATCCAGTTTATTTGTTTACCACATATTTCGAGGAGTTCAAATCATAAACAAAGAGTTCCTAGCGCATCAATATCAAAGTAATAAGTATAGTGTGCCCATTAAATACCGTTACATAGTGTTTAACACAAAACATTAATACTTTCGGATCAGTTAATACACTTACTTTATAAAGTTATTTTCGATTCAATTCATGTAGTTTGACTTTGAGTCTCTAGCAATTAAAAATACATTAATTTCAATAGGTTTTTTCCTGTTGCTCTTTTGGTGACCGACTTACCAACATACACACCCGAAAAATGATCATCTATAAAGGAGGATTGTATGATTACTGACTTTTTGTTGAATCCATATATCATATGTACTGCTGGCTGGTACATTTTCAGATCCACATATCCTTAATCAATCTGTCCATCGACGTATTCTTTTAATCTTTCCTTGTCTCTCGTTCGACCTGTACTTTAACGGAAGGTTATGGCTTGCAAACTATACTTGACGAAATAACATTTCTTAACCCAAACGCGTTCAATGCATGAAAACGCACATGATGAATACGCTTTTATACTCACATACGGAAACCGTATTCTAAAGTATAACTCATTTACACTTTAATAGCGAATAATGCGGTAATACGGAATAAAATAATACAACGCTGTCAAAGAAAAAGTCAAGATATATCGAGCCCCCTGTCATGCGCTCAAGTTGAACTGTTCACATCTTCATATCAACTGACGAAAAACACCTTATTTTGTCTTGGGATCAGACTTCCCCAGGACGTAGTCGAGCAGGACAGCAACATTTGCTTAGGATGACATCATAAATTAGAAAAAATCAAGAAAGGCTATCCATACAACAGCATTACTTCATATTCACAAAATTTAAGACCATGGAATACGAAGACCTCCTGATGAATAAGTGTTAACACAAGCCAAGGAATGTTCTAGTTGAATGAAGGTATTTTGGCTGAATGCGACAAAGGTTGAATTATGAAATGCGCACCTGTGTTATCTCTGAAGGAAAAAACAGGACAGAAAAAGAAACCCGCTGTTTTTTTTATATAAAGATAAAACAAACATCGTTTTTCTTTCTCTGCCTTTTTCTTTCCTTCAGAGATAACACAGGGGTGCACTTACTAATTAACCCTAGGCCGCTTACAGGCAAACACCTTTTTCAACTATAACATTCCAAGGGCATAATGCGCGAGGGGTTTAAAGTAAATATATCTTGTGATTCGTTGGAAGAAACTGATGTTCTAAGCTTTAGTCCTATCGAGACTATATACGTAAAAATAGCATCCATTGCAATTGTTTTAAGGGTGTTTAGACGTGTACATTACTTTCTAAAACTCGCACTATTTTAAATGACATTACTACAAAAGATTTCCATTTAATTTGATTTATTAAATGTACCAAATATCTCTCATTATTATAACCCCTTTTATGTCACATATATTTCAGTTACATTCATAAAATCGCAATGCTGGTTTAATAATAAAACCCACAATTCATATAAAACATAAAACACTTTATAAAAAAACAATTGAAAAATAGATACACATAATCGTGGTTGATGTTTATAGAAGGACATCATCCATACCTCTGGAGAAAAAAACAACAACATTTAAACTAACACAAATGCTTAAATAAAGAGATAATTTCAATATACAAAGATTCAGATGCAAAATTCTAAGCTGTAATTCAGAACATTTCCTGCTTGAATGATTTATGATGTGGGCATATACTTCGTCATATTTATCAGTATTTCTGAAGGCTCATCTATCATTACTAACAAATACATCGACCATATAGCCTTAAATTTATCTGACCCGAATAAATAAATAACATCAAAACAAAATTAAATGGCGATTTGCTTTTTTTTAAATATTGACTTTCTCCGTAATTACTTGAATATGTTTTCTCTTTGGACAGACGTGCGTTCACAGTTCTACGAATGTTCTTTTTCATATATATATATATATATATATATTCAGTTCTGCGAGTAATTTCCAAGTAAATCGACAGAGTGTGCATGACTGCACTTGTTTGAGTATATGGCTGAAACAGCAGCATATATTTTGTTTATTTCCCTTGTTTCACGAAGTTTGACAATTCTCGATGCTGCATTTTTTTTGATGCCATTAATGCATACCCTCCTCCATTAATCACGATCAATTGCTGTGTTCTCAAAGGAAACATGATTAATATTCGTTGCTATGAGGTTATGCTTTAGCTTTTCTTTTTATCTAAGCAACGATCGACACACGTTTCGATGACCACCGCCTAGTTGATCATGCAGTAGCATTTTTAGACTCCTGCTGTCTTCCATACGTCTCACGTGATCGGCCCAACGTAATTGTGATCTCATAAGAAAATACTCCATACAATCAATATATATATATATATATATATATATATATATATATACATATATATATATATATATATATATATATATATATATATATATATATATATATATATATATATATATATATATATATATATATATACATGCGATAACAGATTTTCTCATCTTTTGCCATTTCTTTTTGAATAGTCTTTTTATCTGGGACTAATTTATCAAAAATATATATTATATTCCCTGCGAGCATTAGTTCAGCATGTCATTTCTAGAAATACTCATTAGTTATCTCGCTTTTTACAGGACCTACGCAAGGAGCACACACATCACGCAATTAGCATGCACACAAACTACTAAACATAGCGACAGAATATACACAATTCAAATCAAATTCTACACTCTCACTGGCAAAACGGGCACGCTTATACTCGAGGATAAAGGTTTACGAGACTGAAATAAAAATCAGCCGAAAGACAAGGAACACCGCGGGAATACTAGTAGTGATTAATCGTATGACCTGCGATTAATTAATGTTAAGGCAGTCCATGACAACAAATTGTTGACATTAAATTTTAAGACGACCGAGTTGTAATTAGCAGGGAAGCAGTCCCGCAGAAATATTATCCACAGATGAGAAGCACTTGAAGGAGTATTTAAATAAATGTTTTCTAAAACGCACAAATTGGTATATCCTCGTTTGTCTGTTACCGATTTAAGTTGGATCTAAGCGAAAAAGCTTCGACGTCCCATGTGTCAAATTAGAATGTTATTCTTAATTCTTATGTTCCGTACTCGAATACAATTATATACGAGACATGTCTAAAACTTATCCGACCTTAGGCCAGAAAAAATATTTCAAATACGTGACAGGGTTGGAACTCAATTCCCCTTCAATGTAAGCCTCTTGTGCTTGCACACACTTAGCGCACCGATCCCTCCATTGCTGAAAACACCTCTGGAAGTATTTTTTGAATAGTGTTCATCTCCGCTGTCGCATCCTGCATTATCTGTTTTTTCGCAGCCTCTCAACAACAACTGCACTCCAAGCAGTTTGGGCCATGCAAGAACGCTGGTCACTATCCGCTGATGTGCGGCCATTTTTGAATTGGTTGAACAACTCCTTAAGTTGTGTTAAATATTGCATCTTTTCAAAAAACCTGCTGAATAACTTACATTTAGTCTAATAATATATAATAATAGATGGCATTTCCTTAAAAAGGGGTCAGTAGTTTTCTTTTACTTGATATTGACTGGTTTTAAATCATTTACTAACGAATTCAGTAATATCGATTAAAACTATATTAATTGTGTTTCGGTAATTTTCTTTCATAAATATTTACTCATTTCAAGTTGTTTAATAACGTATTCAGTAATATCGATTAACACTATATTCCATGTGATTCGATATTTTTTCTTCCTGCGGCATGTTTACTCTTTTGAAATCATGAAGTACCGGACTCAGCCATATCCGTGCAGTAATATCAAAACATGTTATATTATAGATCAAATTCTTAATATCTTCAAATATGTATTTCATATACATGATTTTATATTTAATAAAGATGTAGAAATTGTCTATATTCTATACGCATATACTCTGTAAATAAATAGTCAGAAATATATTTGAGGAAATGATATACTCTTTAGGGCTACTAGTAGAAAGTAGACCAAAGAAAAAATCAACTTTGATTCCTCTTCATGCCATGATAGCTTTCCCAGAAAAAAAGCGCACTTAGATATATGAAGCTTAGACCTCTTCAAAATTGACCTTTTTCTTCAAACATATGGAAACTGATATTATTCCCATTTTCCAAGGTCTAGATACGCTAAATATACCAGTTATTGTGATCTTGGACCTAGGCTATGCCTGCCTCAAGAGCCATGTAATTTTATTGTTGACGTTTTTCAAAAACGCTGCAAAATTTAGGATATTATGTCCTTATTTTCATTGTAGCTTTCCAGAGGTTGATGCTATAGTATTGAAAGTGGTACCAAATGAAAGCATAGCCAAGGTTTAAGATCACAATAACTGGTATATTTAGCTAATTTAGACCTTGGAGAATGGGAATAATAGCAGTTTCTATATGTTTGAAGAAAAAGGTCAATTTTGAAGAGGTCTAATGGAGCTACTTCAATTGTCTTCCTTCGGAAACGTTATATCTAAATACACTTCTAATGTTTATATAGATTTGATTATCTTTCTTTATATACAGACTACTCACAAGCATTTATATATATATATATATATATATATATATATATGTCAATAAGTGTGATCAGTCAACAGAAAATCGTAAGCGCGCAAGCTAAACAAGAAATATAATGATAGTAATAATAAAAAAACTGAGAATGAAAAACATATATATATTAAATATTAATTATTAAAAATAATAATAAGCAAGTAGAACGCCATACAATGCATTTTAGTTTTATTAACTTTTTTTTTTCAATTTAATTTTCGAAGATATACTTCCTCATCAGAATTACTGAATTTCAAATAAAGATATATAAAAATACCTTTCTTTTTTTTTCTTTTAGTCCTCATCTTGTTTTTTGGTGTTATCAGTTCGATGTTAATGAACGAATGACAGTTTTTTTTTTTGGACGGCACATGGCGGTTTTTATATATCTTTATTTGAAATTCAGTAATTCTGATGAGGAAGTATATCTTCGAAAATTTAATTGAAAAAAAAAGGTTAATAAAACTAAAATGCATTGTATGGCGTTCTAATTGCTTATTATTTTTTTAATAATTAATATTTGCATATAAACAGTGCTTTCTAACCAAGGACAACACCGTATTATATATATATTGAATCAAACATAAGCGATGTATCGTTTAATAATAATATATCGCTCAATATATAGAATAGAGTAATCAATTCAAGAGATGGTAAATTAGAATAACACATTTCACAGATAATATTTTTATTAAAACATTACAAGTTTGAAGCAAAGAGTTTCATATCTTTAATCCATAGATTTTCAAATACAAAGTGTGTCATTGAAAATCCATGGAGTAATGGTATGAAATAAATTGCTTTTAACTTCTTATGTTTTAATAAATATTACAACTATACTTTTTTTTAATTTTCATCTTTCATCTCTCTCTCTCTCTCTTTATATATCTATATATATATATATATATATATATATATATATATATATACAAATATATATATATATATAAATGTAGTGTGTGTGTGTGTATTTAGGCATCATTTTTAATTCAGGCAAACATTTGCTGTTTATAGAAATCGCTTAAGACACGGCATGAAACAACTTGATGTATGGAGATAACAAAACAAAAATGATTATCGATAAATGAAAAGAGCTAGATTATAGGTAGGAGGAAAACAGTCAGCATGAAGAGAGTACCACACTCCTGCTGTTCATGGAAATAAGCTCATCGATTAGGAAGTTATATACCAATACGCTATTAAACAGCGACTTAATGGGGCTCACTAAGCCACCGAGCCAAACGAGCGGAAACAAAAGAAGCGGGGAATAGTTTAGATAATTGTGAAGAACACATGCCCAATAGTATCTATAGAAAAGACTGAGCAAAGTAACATCACTGGTTCAGTGGTAGATTGGGTGCAGAATGGCTTGTTTCATTTAATCAAGTTAAGACTCCGCTCGTGTCTTTCAACGTAGTTGAGTCCCTTTTCTTCCTGAGATTCTCATGCATAGCTCTGCAACTTTTTGATCTTTCTCTTTCATCAAATCTTTTTTGGAGTTCGTACATTAGTTCATTTAGACGATTGCTCTTTCTGCTTTTCGCTCAAAACACTTTTTCACACCTGAAGTTATTTTCGAAGTCTTCAAATCACCAACAGACCATGTATCGAGTACTTTTATCAGGTTTGGGCTGCTGAATCTCTGTCTTATTATAAGGTTCTTGACAAGGTGCAGAAACGTATCTGTAATTTGATTGCCTCTTTCTTTTCTTCTTCTCTGCATATAAAATAAGTTTAATGGTGTTAGTATTAATAAAATCAATTACAATAACGATAATAATAACAATGGCAATCATATCTACGATAGTCGCAGTGACAATAGCATTAATAATAATAACAAGATAATAACAATAATAATAATAATTATAATAATAATAATAATAATAATAATAATCACTATTACTATCCTACTACTTGTATATAATAATTCCACTCGTATTAATTTTAGTATAATATAATCACAATTAAAAAATATTATCACAACAAAATATACTACCATTACTGAGCAAGCCATAAATAATTATATCAAAATAGAATGCAAAAGTAGCAATTAATACCCTAAATAAAAATTATCAAACATTTGTATCTACACGATAATCACCTATTACAACAAAAATGACAGTTATAACTTTATAATTATAATTCTATTCTCATTATTAAATTAACCCCCCCCCCTGCCCCCGCCCTGGTTGGAATTAAGGTCACGATGGCCCAGACACGAGAGATCACCTTACTCAACTTTTTGAAATATCACTTGTTGGGGTCTCCCCCTCTCACCCCTCCCCTCTCATGTCCCCGCTATAGGCAGAGCCCCATCCTTGTCCCCTCCCTCTAATGCATCTTCAATTTCCGGTTGAGGTTGAATTTAAAATATTTGCCAATTGGATTCCATTGTCGCTTGAAAAGTTGGCGTTTATTGTGGGCGCTAATGAAACAGCATATATTTTGTCGCAATTAATGGAATAATAAAATCACCAACAAAAAATATATTTTGCTCTGAATTTTCATTGAGCACTCTCATAAACCCGGTTTCAACCTCCTTCGGATTTATACCCCTTGGATATTTGTAACAAGTTAATTATATATATATATATATATATATATATATATATATATATATATATATATATATATATATATATATATATATATATATTAAGATGGGAATCAAAATATTATTGAGATAAATAAAAATTTAACGGAAAGTATGGTAAAAATATTTTCAATTAAGTCCCTGGAGCTTTTCAGAGAGAATGTTCTTCAATCAACAACACTAAAGAATTAATAATAGTCATTTCGGCTTGAGAATCTCAATCTGTATAAAGCTGTGACAGAAACAAATTTAAAGACGTCTGTATGAATAACACATTTAATTACAAGTAAATAGTCCTATTTATTATTGAGCACATGTACATGAACACAGTAAAAAATCTCCGGATATCTACACCTTAATACCAACTTTACATGGATGATGATATATATATATATATATATATATATATATATATATATATATGTTTACTTTTCAAGATTATATATATATATATATATATATATATATATATATATATATATATATATATATAATCCAGGCAAAGTAAACATTCACAGTATAACATTCCAAAGAATTTCAATTGATAAAAAGTGCTCAGTCTTAAAAACATAATTTATATATATTTTTAGACTCCCAAATATGACCTAAACTATAGATCTGATTCTACCTGATGAGATCTCAGTTTCTAACAGCCGATGATCGATAACATCGACATGTCAGTTTTGCAGGTTTTGTACATGTCTGTATGAATAAAAATAATCACACACACACACATATATATATATATATATATATACAACATGAGGTTTGCCATTTTACATCTCATATCATTTTATGTAAATGATATTATTATTTCAAATGTGCACGTTTAGAATTATAAAGTGATATAATATAATGTGTATAGATTGTCTGCATTAACGTTTACAGTGCTTAACACGTAAGTAGAGCTTAATATTTATTTAAAACAATATGTGTATGGTTATTAAGCTACACGGAGGCGTCCGCGTTTCATCAACATTACTCTTTATCATGTATGCTTTACGATTACATTGCGGGAATGAAACGCAAGCGCGTATTTGAAGTTTAATTGCCATAATTATTTTTGAAATGCACTCTTTTTTTTATTCTCTCTCACCCTAATATATATATATATATATATATATATATATATATATATGCATATATATATACATAAATAGATAGATAGATAGATAGATAGATAGATAGATAGATAGATAGATAGATAGATAGATAGATAGATAGATAGATAGATATAACCAGCTATTTACTGTTGGGGTAAGTGTCAAATGATGATAGACATGTTCAAATGCAGTCTTGCAGGAGTTTCAAATGCATCCACACTGATCTATGTCCATCTAAAAGTCAATCGTACTGCTGCGGTGGTGATGCTCTTAAGGTTGCATTTGTTTTTCTACAGCCGTACCCATTGAGACAGGTTGACACGTTGTAGAAGATAACCTGTATTTATTGTTGTTATTTCTCCAGCCTAGACAGTGTTAGTTTTTGAGGGAGGATCTCGCGAATTTGTCATCGCTTTCTCATATCGAGCACATGGTAT
>OY744519.1:196956272-197031272 GCA_963556195.1 Sepiola atlantica | reverse complement strand
GGCTTATAAAAGAGTGCTCAATAAAAAATATAGAGCTGTATTGTGAATGCTTTTATTCAAACATGTACAAGGTCTGCTAAACTGGCATGTCGATGTTATCAATCTACAGCTCTCAATAGCTGAGGTCTCATCAGGCAGAGAATTATTTTTTGATCCAACCTGGTTGCTGAATTCCAGGGAGAATGAAGTCAAGCAAAAAAGAAGAGGAGAAAGAAATAAAAGTCATGTGACCGATTTTAAAAATATGATTGCCGTTAGAAATTAATATTTTAATTTTTAATTTTTTAATTTTTCATATCCAAGCTGAGCGGGGGTAGAAAGGGGGGGGGCGAGGAAAAGAAAAAGAGAGGAGAAAAAAAAAAGGAAGAAAAATATAATTGCCGTTAGAAAAGTTTAATTTACAGCTATTTATATTTTTATTTTTTTATTTTTATCCAACGCTTAGCTAGGGTAGGGGGGGGGGGTTGAAGGAAAAAGAAAAAAAAAGGGGAAAGGGGGGAGGGGTAGAGGGATGTTAGGGGTGGATGTCTATAGCCATTTAGGATTTGTTGCGGGCTGAGAATGGTTAATGTAAGATTCGAGTTAAATTCATATTTATTTTTATCCAGCGTTGGGCTGGATAAAAAGAGGGGTCGGGGGAGATGAAACAAGAGAGAAAAAGAAAATAAAGAAGGAGGGGAAGTGTCAAGATTGTATATTTGTGGCCGTTTAAAGAAAGTTATCGCGTCTGCTTCCTGTATATTGCGTTGTCTTAATTTATTTCAATGCAGACATATAACAATTACATGACAAAAACTTACGGGGATATTTTAGTTTAAATTATTATTAGGGATGGATTTATGACCTTAATATTAATAAATTATGCTGTTATATTTTGATCAATTGGCATTTAATTTTGACTATTTTGACGGATAGTTAAATGTATTTTAAATAATATTTATCAGTTAATTAATAAAACATAGTGGTAATTATCTTTATTTTTAGTAAGATTCATATATGAATTAGTGGCAGTAATATTAGTAGATTTAGTTCTAGATAATAATGAGTTAAAATATATTGGGAATTATTCTTGGTAAGGATCGTATATAAGTTTATGACATTGATATTGATGGATTATACTGTTATATTTAGTTTTAATTATTTTGGAGTATAAATAAATGTATTTCGATTATGAGTAATAGTTAGTGATGGATTAATAAAACATATTGGTAATTGCTTTTATTTTTAATGGAAGTCATATATGGATTAATTTCAGTGGTATAGATACATTTTATTATTCGTTGTAATCCTATTACTAATGGTGGGGTTAATACCTGTTATAATATTAGTGGTAAGGTGTTCTAGTTAAAGTTGTTAACGCAAGTTATTGTCTATGAAAGGGAGATTAGAAACCTGTGAATACATATAAATACATATATGCACATGTATACATAGACATTCATACATGCACCCATACACATATACACGAACACCCACGTGAGTAAGAGCATACTATTTTTTGTGTATAATATCATAAGAGCAGGTTTTTTTTAAAGTTACTCCTTAATCAGCGGAAACATATAATAATAATTACTGTTGATAATACAATCACTTAACCATAAGAGACACCGACAAGTTTCACGCGAACATATATAGGTAGTGCTATTTTAAGTCTGTCATGGCGTACAGTATGATTATGGCAAATCAAGATGGCGACGCGTCATTCTTTACCGGAAGTACGGGAAGATGTATTCGAATAATAATAGACTATTGCGATATACTGTAGATATCAATATATTGATAAATTCACAAACAGGTCGAGTTTAACTGTTTACCTCTCTGATATAATTGTCAACGTGCTTAGGTGTGCGACAGCTTTAGTGGGTAAACTTGCGTCTCTAAAAACACTCTTAACCTTGGTATCAATTATGTAAAATGCAATTAAGTGTGACATGTAAGTGTTAAATATGGCGTGCATAAACGTTTGTTTTCTTATTATTTTTAGACGTGTTAAATCGGTCATCAGTGTGTTCCGTTTAATTTGAAATAACAACTTTATATATAACCGTTTAAATTGAACAGGCGTATAGTGTGCAAAATGTGTCCTTTCATTTTGATTATAGCCTAAGTCTTTGTGTCAGTTAGTTCGTCAGGTACCAATTTAAAATATGTGAACATCATGATTAGACCAAATCTGGACTGAGTAGTAGAATTAGTCATAAAATGTCGCCATCTATACATAGTTGGTAATACCTCGATGTGTGAAATAATACATGCATGCTGGAAATTAGTATATTTATACGTATCAGCCACCTGTAGAAGGCGTGATTCGCTATTCGTAAAAAGCGGGCTAAACAGAAGTCAAAAGAACGCGTGTTGGAAAGGCTAGAGATAATTGAACGATAGAGATCAGTATTAAAAACGGTTGTGTAGAGGAAATTTTCTACGATGTTTTCGGGGAAAAATATACCACGTAACTAATCCTCAGTGCTCAGAACGTTTTTTACATTAACAGAGTTTTTATCATCATTTTTAAAATTTATTCCAACAAACTTTGCTTTGATTATATTTTTATAAAGCAACTAATCTAGAAAAGGACTTATTGCTAAAATTCCTTCCATGGAATCCTAAGTAAAATTCACAATCGTTCCTGCTATACAAATGTATTTGGTAGGAAATAGATTTAGACTATCCGTGAGGAGATATATTCCTATGTGAATATACATTGTTGTATTGAGTACTGTGCCCCCAGAGAAAAGTTTACGATGTAACGAAGTTCCAGTTGCGGGAACGTAACTTCTCAGATACAGTTTGATGTTGTTGGTAAAACGTTTTTACATTTACTACGATGTAACCGAATGAAATGTATACAAGGCAACTAATCGCCAGAACGTTGTTTACATTTCATTTTCTTTTATTTATTCCAACTAACTTCGCTTCGATTATATTAAAAAAAAAAACAATTAATCTTTAAACGTACATATTGTAAAAATGTCTCCCATGGAATCCTAAGCAAAATTCACAATTTTTTTTATAGACAACTCTATTTGGTACGAAATAGAGTTTAAGGTATTTGGCCGCTAAAATGCAGTCACGAATGTCGAACTGTGTTTGTTTTATTGCCGTATAATGATAAATACTCCTGGATACGTCATGAACAATTTTTTTAAAAGATCTTTAATGGTACTGCCCTAATTTTAGCTGTGATGGCCGAATTCAGTTCTGGAATAATATCGGGATTATTTTAAGACACAATAAATAATTTGTCCATCCTGAAATGGTTATTCTTGAAGTAAACATTTGAACGAATAGATTCACATTGCCAGCCACGATTTACTGAACTGTTCACTGAATTTGTTCAGAGTTCGAAGGTGTATTTACTTCTCGACTACACAGATGTCTGAATTAATCAATCGTAAATAAATAAATCGTAAATAACCCGGAGTGAACAAACAACTCGCTATTCGATAAGATGTCTACAAATCATTTTACTCAATACCCATTTTACTTGTTTTATTTATGTTCTCCCTATTCTCTGTTTATTTATTTGTTTTTTATACATTGTATTTTACACAGTCCGTCTTAAATTATTAGGCACATCAGATTAACGGAGATAGATATTATGTTTCGAGTAATTTTATGTGAGTATTAGTGATTTGTATTATTTGGATTATTCAGACTATTTTTCTTATTTTTACTGTTATTCCCAAAACGTTTTAGAGAATATAACCTGCGACCACATGGTTCCGAAGCTGTTATCCTCTGAACGTTTTTGCCGATGTAACATCTGACTTTCTTCAGGTGCAGCTTGTTGAACTCGGGAACTTTTATGTGGAACTCGGGAATCTATACTTGATATCGAAAGAACACGCTTATTAAATCCACGGGGGTCGACTGATCTCATTCTGTATGCACGACGGATGTACGAGAGAACCCGAAAGATACAAATCCAGAGAGATATGTTTCGGTATGTTCGAAACACATACAGGACCATGCCCCCATGGTATCGTACGTTCACCTAAGTTTCCGAAGCTATAATTAAAAGGCGATAAAATAATAACTCTTGGATATTCAGCACTGAATAAGGTTTGACAATTCAGACATAGACTAAAGTTATTGTGTCTCAAGTATGATTGTATTTCAGAAAAACTGAATTTTATTAACGATTCAACGCGTGGCATTTCTTGGATGGCAGCCTGTATATCAGTGGCAATAACATTATGTTAGGTTGACATTTTTCCTGTTTAATTTTTCAAAATAGCAGTTTCGCCGTTCTGTCAAGTTCATTTAAAAATAGTATTTTCGTTTATGTGTCAGGCATATGTACTTAATACTTTACTTAATTGCCTCTCAAATCTACGTTTATATTTGCATTCTCATTACTAAACGCGCAGATTGAATGCAAGCTTTCAAATATCCATACATTCAGGTTATATTATTTGGATCATTTTAACCATTGTTCTAATTTTGGAAGTTATTATCACAACGTTTCTGCCGATGTAACATCTGACTTTCTTCAGGTGCAGCTTGTTAAACTCGGGGATGTGTATGTCGAACTCGGGAATCTGTACCAACACACTTATTTTATCCACGGGTGTAGATTGATCTCGTTCTATATGCATACGGATATATGTCTTAATTCTTAATCATATTCTTAGTATCGTCCTACTATGGTTTGAACCTTCAACCTCTAGATGACTGTCACGTAGCACTGGAACATACCTTCCCTTACTTAGCCCACCTCATCAAACTAACGAAACATCGCCTATTTGCAATTAGAGCGTCGGTCCCCAAAACACAGTGTCGTTGCCCTCAAATGTATACAAGTTGTTTTTTGTTTACTATTCACTTTACCAAATAAGTATTCTTAAAAACGACAACATACGAGTTGCTTAATACTTTATTTACTTTCTATTATGTCCCTTGTTTTGCTTCGCAACGGTATTAAGTTGGTGACCCAATCAGTATAACCACACACTGATTAATCAATCACAACGTGGGAGTGTGGTAATCGCTGAACCAGGGCTTCGAAATAGGCAGTCTTAATCACAGCGGTTACTATTCCCGAACAGTACTAGGTGACCAACTGAACTCACGAACGGCTACATTGGTTAAGCCTCTCAATAAGCTGAGAGGTGAGGTACCCTTTGCACTTCATCCATTGCGCTTCTGAACCGTGTGGTCGTAGGTTATATTCTCCAAAACCTATTGAGAATAACAGTAAAAATAAGAAACGTAGTCTAAATAATCAAAATAATACAAATCACTAATCCTCACATAAAAGTGCTCGACACATAATATCCGTCCCCGTTTATTTGATGTGCATAATAATTTAAGGCGGACTGTGTAAAATATGATGTATAAAAAACAAATAAATAAACAGAGAATGGGGAGAACGTTAATGAAACAAGTAAAATGGGTATGGAAGAAAAGTGATGTGTTCAGATCTTACCGAATAGCGAGTTGTTTATTCACTCCGGGTTCTTTACGATTTGTTTATTTACGATTGATTAATTCAGACATCTGTGTAGTCGAGAAGTAAATATACCTCGAACTCTGAACAACTTGAGAGAAAACTTCAATAAATGGTGCCTGGCAATGTTAATCTATTCGTTCATATGTTTAGTTCAGGAATAATCGTCCCAGAACGTGTACATTTATTTTTCCCAAACAGAACAGTTTTACACCACCTTTATGTTTCGCTACGAAGATAAAAAGCAATCTACATTGTTACTTACCATTATATCGAGAATCCTTATTTCAATTTTAATCGAAGTCTATTATTAGATTTTGTTTCTACAAAATGGTTAAATTTTAAGACTTCAGCTTATGTTGTCTTGAGAAATTGAAATTCGATGATTCTTCCTATATTAATATCTTATAATTATGGATCGATTTTTGAACTTTAATTAACTAACTTGTTCCCACATAAACTTACATAAAAACACTTTTCAAATTTCTAAAAGTATTTGTAGAATATAGTTTAGTTGATTTATGTTGTTTTAACATATTTCAAACATTTAATAAAGATCAAATGTATCTGATTTTGTACGAAGGAATTCCACTTTTTGTTGTCCACTTTGCACAAAAAATAAATTAAACTAAATATAGCTTACATAGCAACCCTTACGCATAAGAAATGTGTTCAAAAGTTATCATGATCAGTTTATTAATTAAGAGGAAATCCTTAGCATACCAATTTACACACATATAAAAATACTTTGATACGCTTATAGGACTGCCTTTTATTCCAGGTCTGAAATAGAAAAAAAGCTTCAATATTTTTGTCATGGTCGCCGGAAAAATAGTTGGATCATTCTTCTGCTCTAGAAAAAACTCCATTCTTATCTCAATATTTTACCCGTATTAAAGCGTGATAGGTAATAAGATTTGGTATCACTACTATATTTGAGGATTACTCTCTTTTGTTTTGCCTGTGTTTGATATCGATTTCGCAGTGTCGTGGAGAATGATTAATTTTATTCTTCATCAGCTGTTTCTCGGGGAAAATACGCTGTTGGCCTTCCTCTACTCAATCGTCATGTTCATTATAGGTACTGGACTCAATTCGAATCCCTGGTTTCTCTTGCTAAATATTTACATCAAAGTTCGTCTAGCAACAACTAAAACAAAGACATTTGGAGAAGATACGTTACTGCATGGTCGCATTCAGATCCATTGTCAACAGATTATTTACGGAAATCGCCTCAATTTATCAAATATAGTTTTCTTCATTAACAATGTGTTTTCTATTTCCCAAATATCTCTTGAATAGTACTATAGCCATATTTTAGTTCTTTCAATACTTAACTTATAAGTAGTTCGTTCTCATCAGAAGATAGTTCTATTCCTGAATATATATCCTTAGGTCTGAAGAGTTTGCTATTCTTACCTGGATATCGACGTTGATTGACGAGCGGACATACCGAGTACGCTTACTGCCGGTGGCATAGCACAACTTTTACTATGAATATTTTAAACCTCCGCATTTGCCTTCTTTAAATGCCTGATCTTAAGAAAATGAAACACTTAGATATGTTTAATTGCCTAATAAGAAGAATAGCCACACTATATCATTCACTATATAACAGACAAAAACAACACTCGAACATCTTAGTTAGTGAGATTTTTAATTGGATGATTGAACAGTACGGTCAAACGATTTAGAAATATGACTAATTCATAAGACATGGAAGATATTGTTTACATTTGTACACGGAAACGATCATGTTGTAGTTTGTAGAACAACATTCCCGCTGTTACGTACTCTACAGGTGGGAAGTTCTTAGAAAGTAACTATTTTCATTGAAAAGTTGTGTCATGTTGATTACATAAAAGAAGAAATAAATAGTTTTTTGCACTATTTGTCACAGGCCGAGTTTTTGCTGAGAAGGTGTTGCGGGTATATAGATTAGAGTACATTCGAGCACCGTAAGCTAACACTCCATTATAATAAGCTACGTAAGAAACCCTACTACGAATAGCCATTTTCGAAATAAACACTATAATCGTCATATTTCATTAAGTAGAATATAACAAACAATACAAGATATTGTAGCATGTAATATAAAATTGAGTAAACCAAGTTGACTAGAGTATTTTCAGCGACATTTGTCGTTTAGCTAATTGTTACTTGTAATATATTGTCAGCAACATCTTATTTTTTATGGAAGTCGCTTCAGAAAAAGCATACATCAATTTGATGTAATGAAATAAAATGACCAAAAACTAATTAACGAAAATACAGCGGATACCTATTGACCATCGTCTGAAAAATACTAAGGCTATAGGTAGGAGGAAAGCAGTCTGCAGAGAGAGAGAATTCCCCGAATCTACTGTTTTTGGAATTGAAAGGTATAATACCAACAG
This sequence comes from Sepiola atlantica, assembly GCA_963556195.1. Taxonomy (NCBI): domain Eukaryota; kingdom Metazoa; phylum Mollusca; class Cephalopoda; order Sepiida; family Sepiolidae; genus Sepiola; species Sepiola atlantica. The sequence continues at coordinate 197,023,424 of OY744519.1, read as the reverse complement.
CTATCTGAACAATAAAATGATAAACCCAACTAAACCCAACGAGTCAAACAAGCTAAAATAAAAGAGTATAATGAATACATTAGACAAATCTGTAAAGGCAGGCAATACTACTATTTATACAAAAAACTGACAAGCTCAGTTGACGTTAGTGAGAGAGTGTGCAGAGTAAAATTAAATGGTGGAGTAAACCAAATTACAAATACGCTTCCAAACCTGCTCAAGTTTTCAAATAAGATAACATTTTAACATCCAAAATATAACAACAATACGCCATACACATTTTAATATTATATTTGCAGAGGTAGATAATAAACTTAGATGTGGAAATTAGTTGAGGGGTTAGAGGGAACCGACTTTAAGAGAAGGAGAAATATAAATTAATATCTGCTGTTTGATCTCACTAGAAAGAACATGTTTGATGGAGTGGTACGTTAATCATATACACACGCTCCACATACAGTAGTATCTAGGAGTCCGCATTTTCTCTATTGTAAGACATGCTGGTGAGCATGCCAAAAGTCTTTAAAAATATATGTAGTATTATCTGCTAATTTCTATTTCCATCGAAACCCATTTATGTTATCGCAACAGTATTTTACTGTTTATTTATTGCTGATAACGACGGGTAGTTTGATTTGGGATCTAAGTTAGAATAACACTAATAAACATTACACTGTATTCTGCAATTTAAATCTCGTACAAAAAATTGCTCCAGATCCCTGTTTTTGCCATTCTCTCATATAAGTACAGATATTTTGTCGTCCTCACCAGTCTCTCTAGATTTCTAGTACTTCCATTTATTTAGATCATAATTGTAACACGATTAACGTTTCCGCAAGAGTCGTTTGCTATTAAACAATCACTGAGAGTGACCGAGATCTCCATGTGAGATATAGAGTGGCAATATATCTTCTCAAGATTCGAGAGGTTCTAGTGCACGTCCAGTAGAGATCTTGATGATGATTGTGATCCTTGGAACTTTCATTTCTTTCGAACCATTCTGACAATTTTCTGAGCAAGTAACTGATGTTTATATACACACAGTTTTGTGAGGCTGAAAAAGCTGAGAGATGTATGGGAATGTATTCAGATTAATAGTGTGTATATATTTGTGGGACCGATATTTTTATTGATTGCTTTTCTTTTGCATTACATTTATTTACCAGTCATGCTTATACATAAAAGAATTGAAAGCCTTACATTTATTTACAAGTCATGCTTATACATAAAGGAATTGCCAGCCTTTGGACGTGGAAAATTACCTTAAATGCGTAAATAAATAAACGTATTTAATTAATCATTTTACTAGAGACAACAGAACGTATATATAAAAAGTAATTGCAACAGTTACATCCTCGCAAATATAATAATGATATGACCCCGGGGACTGAAATATAAACTGTTGCGTGTAGCTAACTTGCCATGTATATATATATATATATATATATATATATATATATATATATATATATATATATATATATATATATATATATCCTACGCTCGGACTTACAAAAACACTCCATTACAATCGAAACATCTGCTGATCTCTGGTCATCCTGGCAGATCGGTAAACCTCGACAATGAACATTGAAAAAGATTTCTGCAAACATTGAAAAAATATGTTATATCAAATTACTAAATTAAGATGGAACATTTATTGAAATAAATAACGCATCGCTTATCTTGTTTTTCAATCTGATTGCAGAACATTCACTTGTCGATGTATTTCGAGTAACCATGGCGGATATATATATAAATATATATAAGAACAAATAATATATATATATATATATATATATGTATATATATATATATATATTATTTGTTCTTTCCTTCCCCTTTATTGATTGAAACTGGGAATCACAATCAGAAGTGAACAAAAAGATTGGTAACTTGCAGAAGCGTTAGAGATGATACGAAGTTAAAAATAAAGAATAAGATAAGAAATAGAAATCGAGAGTGTGGACAATGAAACGATGTACATGAATCGTCCAAAACACGGCTCATAAACACTTGCCAGGTGATGAGACTAGCAAGATCCGATAGTTGGTCAACCAAGGTCAGTCCCGCTGACCGAAAGTCAGATAAGCAATAAGTAATACAGCTCCATTGATGAAAATAAACAGCAGTAGATAAAATACTATCAAATTCTATCAAGTGGACATCTCCTTTTCTGGCACGAAACCAGCTCTACCTTGCTTAATAGATCACCTATCTCTCCCCTCTCTCTCTCTGTCTCTTCCCTTCTCTTTTTTCCTCTCTCTCTCTCCTTCTCTTTTTAATATTTTGTTATATTTGGTGACATTTTGTAATATATATATATATATATAGCTTATGAACTATTTCGGGAACTCGAATTATTTTAGTATATATATAATCTCATTGATATATATATATATATATATATATATATATATATATATATATGTGTGTGTGTGAAAAATGATACACGGTGCACAGGTTAAAGTACAGGTTTGTTGGCGAACGTCGTCAGAAAAACTGAAGATTTTGAAGACGTTCGCCAACACGAACGAAACCGGTCACATCTCTTGTTTTTGTTTTTCTCCTGCACTTTAAACTGTGCTCCGTTTGTCATTATTCACACCTTTTGTCCACCACGGCATTTTATTTTCATGAATTATCGTGTACCTTACCCCATATATATATATATATATATATATATATATATATATATATATATATATATATATATATATATATATATATATATATATATAAAGTGAGGCTACCAACACTTGTAAAACCCTGTTTGTTATTTTATTATTTAATCATTTTACGATTGTGTGATTTTATAACGTGCTACATGCTTCGTGCTGCTCTGTTCAAATATATATATATATATATATATATATATATATATATATATATATATATATATATATATATATATATATATATATATGTGCATGTGTGTAGGGATTTCTCGAAGTGTCGGAGAGTGAAAACAATATATGAAATTGTTTAGACAAAAAGAAATAATAGTGTGTGAAATAGTTAATACGAGTAGAAACAGACGAGTGAGCAAAAGGAAAATAAACACATCTGTAAATCGAAATAAGATTCATACGACAAATGTCATTTGGTATCAATGCGAAATGCTCCACAAAATGAGGATGGTCTTATAAATGCACCAATATATTTTTCTTATACTGTGTTCTTTACTGTTACAAGTATGCAGCTACTGACAGCTACTATTACCTACATAGTACACCCCCCACACACATATATATATATATATATATATATATATGCTGATTTTATTAACTTTGTAACACAAAATACACAATAGTTCAATAGATTAAAGCTAGACCTATGCTATATCCAGTATTTTCTTGTAGTTCAATACCAGATAGGTTGAAGCAATAGCGTGAATATGTCCTCTGTGACAATGATGTAGTATTGTACTACATAACAACACTTAACATATATATATATATATATATATATATATATATTTATTTATGCGAACATTGTTAAAAATAACAGAATTCGTCTGTTTAATTATACCTTTTTTATTTTTTTTATTTTTTTAATGTTTTTTTTGTATTAAAATAAAAAAATAATAAATTTACCATAGGTTTCACATGTTTAACGAATGTGTTCGATTCTTTGTCGAATCATCATCATGTGACAAAAGCAAATGAACTACAATACTGGAGAAAGAAGAGAATGTTAATAAGACGGTGAAGATATGCGCAGAGAACGTTTTCCGCATTGTTCTAGGAAGCCGTTGGCGATTTTAAATTCATGCAACATATATATATATATATATATAAATATATATATATATATATATATATATATATATATATATGCATATATATATGTATGTATATATATATATATATGACGTCAATCTATTGACGGTGTCTTTGCATCTAGTGCAATATCCCTTGACATATAATAGGCATTTGATAAGAATGACATACATGTCTACTTTAAAAGCTAGCTAGCTATAGAAATATTTGGAAATATCACCCTAACAATCAACTCCTATTTCTCTAATACGTTCCTAAAAGTTGTCCTCGATGAGTAGAAGTCGGAAGCTCATAGTATCAGCACTGCGTGCTTCAACGACTCATTCTGGGCCCAACCATGTTTTTCATTTTAATCAACGATCTCACAAATAACATTCGAAGATGATCCGTCAACATTTATTCATACACCACAACCACCTATGGCAACACTTCAAAGAACAGCAATAACCAAGATCTTTCTGATTCTGTATCTTCTTACATTGAGCACGTGGTGCAACGGAGAAAAGGTTGATGGCTAAATTTAATTCGGCCAAAATCAAGCTACTCTCTTTTCACTCCTATATCTCTAATCTCCACTAAAACGAAACTAGAATTAATTGCTCTCGTCTTCAAGGAACTACTTACTTTGATCATCTATTAGGGCTGACATTCATTCCTGACCTGAATTGGAAAAAGTACATTAAATCCGTTGCCAAACTAGTTAGATACTTCTAAATTTATGTCACTCATGACCTAATCCTCTACCTGTAAATGTGCAAAATGCGCCTTTAGATGGAGTACTGTTGTCAAATCGATGAGGTGCTGCTAAAGTAACCTTTCCTTTCATGACATGACGGATTACACAAAATCATGGCTGACCTTTCTGAATCCCTGTGTTGCCGTGACTAATAATGCTGAAATTCTACACACTTATAGAACCTATCAATTAAATATGTTGTGCAAAGTTTTTACTTATTTGGTTTATTGGTTGTTGAGTTATGATTGATCAAAGAAATGAGATTTTTAGCATAGGTCGTTTTTGAAGTCTATTAAGGGATAGAGCGCCTCCCTTGATTTTCATGGCAAGTGCTCAGCTGAGCTTCAATCTATTGAGCATGTAAAGCTACAACAACTGTCAATAATTAATATTTTCCTTTGCTGTGCCTAAAACTAAACACACATTTAATGAGCAAAGTTTTTTTCCCTAGAACTAACCGTTTGTGGAACTCAATACCGCGTGGCTGCTTACCGGCTAACTACAACGTTCTCGTTTCCAAGTCCAATGTAAACACATTCTTGTTAAGACGTACTCCTAAATAATCAAAGTCTCCCAACAACTCATTATCACTATTAATTACCACGGTGTTGTCCCACTGTCCATGTGACAGCCAATAACCATAATCCTCGAGTGGGCTTTAGGCTTAAGTAAGTGGTAACTCCTTATCAAACTATACATCAATATCTGTATATATACACCTATATATATATATATATAAATGTATATATGCACATATATATGTAGATATATGTATATATGCACACATATATATATATATATAAATATACACGTAAAGAAATTGAAATATGTATATATATGTATATATATATATATACACACATACATTTAAATATATATATATATATATATGTAGATATATGTATATATGCACACACACATATATATATAAATATACACATAAAGAAATTCAAATATGTATATATATATGTATATATATATATATATACACATACACATACATTTAAATATATATATATATATATATATATATATATATATATATATATATATATATATATATTTATATTCGACGTTCCGTTCAATTTATTATTACATTCTTAAAAAAAGATGTTTAAAAGAAAAAAATATTAACTCTCCTATTTTAATACAAATCTCGCGGTTACACGCGTTACCTCATATTTGAAAAGCAACAACAATACGTCTATTTGCCATCCTCACTGACTGCTACAAACATACGGGTCAATTACTACTTCTACTCGGACTCTGCGAAATTATTAGCTAAAAGGTCAAAGTAATAAATTAAAAAATTAAAAAACATGTTCTTTTTTATTTTATTCATAAATAATGCATCTAAACAAAATTGTATATGCGTTTAGACTCATTAATTGCTATGTATATATATTTATATATATAACATATATATTTATATTAATTGTTATGTATATATATTTATATATTAATGTAAAGAATAATACTCCTTAATTCAAAAAGGATAAGCATGTACTCATTGTCATAACTTCCATAATTATGAAATAACTTATTTACTATGATTTTTGAGATTATTCCTAACATTTTCTACATTCAATTTGAAGCTTTCAAAATTTCGTCTATCCAAATGAGTAATAAAAGATTGGAATAAGAGAATAAACAATACAGGAATAAGGTGTTGGTATTAAATGTCTATCTTTATCGCGTTTCTCAAGCTATCCTCTTGTTATATATATATATATATATATATATATATATATATATATTTATAAATACCGACTTGACATTTAGAAAGTGTTATTCTTCCTAACTTTTAAGCTAGTGTGTGGTGGCCAACGGGGAAGTCTGTTGACTGCGAATAAGTGCCCATTTGTGATCGGAGTTCGGGTCCCGGAATTAGCTTCAGCACTGACGATTGCGTAAGCAGGAAACAGCGATGTCTGTAGGTAATAAATTATTAATATTTATGTATAAAATAGTATATATATATATATATATATATATATATATATATATATATATATATATATATATATATATATATATACAGGGTGTTTCATAAGTCACTTCACTTAACTATTTAAAATGATTACCATATGAAGCACAAACATGCTATGAACTTTGGATAATTGTTATCCTACTCTCTAATTACTGATATTTGTTATTTTTCAATGTGTTCGTTTATATATATTTGTTTCTATATATATTTATTTCATAATCAATCAAATATGCTACAAAGAGTCGTAAATTCCTTGCAAAAAAAGAATGGAGCTATGCATGCAGAACGAAGGTGGAAATTCTGAAAATTTGCTGTAATTGTACACTCCCATAAATTAATTTGTTGAATAAACTTTCTGTTTTGTATTACCGTATTTTTTAACTTTAGAATTTCAAAAATAAATAGCTAAGTTACTTATGAGTCACCCTATATATATATATATATATATATATATATATATATATATATATATATATATATATACATATATATATACATATATATATATACACACATATATATATATATATATATATACATATATATATATATATATATATATACATATATATATATATATATATATATATATATATATATATATATATATATATATATATATACTGACATGTCAATTTGCGATCGGTCTAAACATGTTTGTGGGTTTTTATTCCGGGGAATCCCTGGAGATTGGCCGAGGTGAGCGTTCAACAACACTTGCTTCTGTACAGTGTCCAGCTCCGTTAAAGTAAGCATTCCACCGCTTATCTATTGTTTCCCACGTATACACGTCCTATTCATCCTTATCTAGCTATTTCTTTGCCTAAACGGTATTATTCTAATCAGAAAGCAAATATTCAGATTTATTTTGTTGTTTGAGAATTTGCAACTGTAGCTTGATTGAAATAATTGTAATTGGTAAACTAATAATCCGATTAGGCTCATTTTTTGTCACGTTCTGTTTGAAGGTTAGTTATGAAGGAAAAGCATTTTAAATGTTTTATTAGCCGTGACGTTTATAGGTGAATTACGGGATTATTAAGTTATTCGTTTGATTCGTTTCCGACATATTTTATTATTTCGTTAAACATAATGCAAAATTAATACAAGCACCGGTATCATAATCATTAAATGTAGGCATGACACTTTAATACAGAAGATTCGAATACGTGTAATCTCCTACAACCTCTTACAAAGTTGGCAAAAGAAGTAAAGTTCGGCAAAAGCGTCAGACAACCGTGTCTGAGATTGATGTATTTTCTGATGAGACCACGCTCTATTGCCGGCATGAGGTGAAATCGAACGACACCACGTGACAGGAGATGCATGGATTCTTAGAAAATGCTATAAAAATAAATATGTTGTTAATGTTACATCTATAGACATAATTTCCAACCACCAAGTGCTATGGCTGCTCGAAGCATTCACAAAGAATGACGCCCAATGCTCCAATGATGCTACGTTTGTTTTAAAGAAGGTGGGCTCCCTCTACCGGGCTAAAAACTACTCACATCTGACAGTATAATATATCTCTATGCACCAAAAATTCGCCCAACCACTAGCCTCTCTCTCTCTCTTGGGCAGCGGACAAAACTAAGTTCTCATTTATTATGTGCCGTACCATATGACTAGCCCGACCCCCTGTCGCAGTATAGCATCTTCTGAGCTTCTTGTTTTAAGTACACCTACAAATTTACTGGGCTTGTACCCTCAAAACCAAATTACTCTCAGCTCACCCGACTAGCAGCAAGAGTACACCCTTTACTGTAAAAGCCCCTAGTTTAAGGATAATTTTCTATCCCTTATTCGGACCAATTGTCTTTTGAATTCCCTTTTTGCTCTGTATTTTCCCGGAAGTACTAACGTGCAGAACTATGATCATAATCTGAATAAACATACGGCTACCCTAACCCTCTACCCAGGCTGTCTTCATGAGTTTGGTCTTTTTAACAGTCGCCCCATACACTTCAGTGACAATATGCTTTGTTTACTGTCAACACTAGTATAAACACGCGGATTTTGATCAAATAATCTAGTCTCATAAAATTTCCAACTCACGTATGATTGAATGATAATCTCAATCTATAATTTTGACCCAACATCGTGTTACCTTTTTAAATACTGACAGCAATAGTTGGTGAAATATATTATCACCCAATCCGATCATAAATAAGAAATAAGTTTGCTTTGAAAAATGGAAGTTTGTTTCGTTGGTTGCAACGAATCCAATGCCTGTGATATTTAACAATTTTTTGAAACATTCATATTTCTTCTCGCGTAAGTAATTCGTCCAAAATAAACGGGAAATGTTATTGTGATAACAAAAGATTATTGATGCGCAATTCTGATTTACGGTTTTATTCACTGAAATCATGTTCAGGTTTAATCAATTCACAGAGCAATTGTCACTTTCACTGAGCTTTGTGAATGGTTTAACTTCGGCGTTTGAGCGTGTCCGTCAACTGTAATAGCATGATTCGATCAGATGTTTACAAAAGCTGTTAATCATTAAATTGAACAGAGCGATAATCGTCATGAACACTGTATATGTCTAGAAACTCAGTCCGGTAAAGAATTAGCAAAAGTTCTAAAATAACTATTTTTTATAGAGTAATGATTTTTTTTTTTACAAATTGTTGTGAAACAGGACAATATGGCTTCATAGGTGTAGTTCTGCCATAGGATGGTGTTATTTTCTGCTAACAACCCGAACCAGCCGGTTTTTCATACGAATCTAAGATTCGTCCTCGGAAATCAGTTCCGGTAGAGTTTGAATCATTCTAGCCTGATCTTGTTTTCTGTCGGTCTGATATGTATGATTCTGGATAGTTCTAGGAGGTCCCCCTATCTAAATCTTACCTTCGCGAACTTTGAGAAGGGTTTAGTTAATTGATAGTCGGACGCTTTTACCGAGGAATACAAACCGGGCTGTAAAGGACATTTTCGGTTAATCGCATTACACTTTCTCTAAGATGTTGGATTTTCAAATACCGCTTTTTCTGACGTTGTGTCTAGACAGAGATAAATAAAAAATCTTCTGAATTCATTTTTTTTGATTAATTATATAATCATTTTTAAAAAGACAGATGTACTCAATGTGAATTATATTAGGAGAAGTGTGCAGTATATGTTCTGATTCTAGACTTGTGTGGTCTCTGTCAAAAAAATCTTGTATACTCGGGAACTTTTACATTTCCTCACAATCCAGACAACGTTGTATACGAATCTCTATTATACCAACATCACATTTACGATCTAATGTTTAACTTTGCTCGCCGGAAGTGCCAAGTATATAAAAGAAAACTTACACTCATAAAAAATATTGAACACCATCGAAGGTGAGTTTGATCGTAATAACATCCATGCCCTTAGTTACGTATATCGTTATTTAAACAGATACTTGCAACATTGATGAACCTTGAAATGATTTAGTAACATTCTATCCGTGACTATATTTTATACACACACATACACACACACACACACACACACACACATACACACACACACACACACATATATATATATGTATATATATATATATATATATATATATATATATATATATATATATATATATATATATATATATATGCTGATGTGTTGTAATTATTTTGTCCATAGTCACCGAGGATAATCGTGTGGGGTTTGTTATCAGTTCTGTGCACGAAATAATACATTTATAACATAATGTAACACATCTGTATACAAAAAGTAATTCATAAATTAATTAGTTTACCTCCCTCTCTCTCTCTCTCTCTCTCTCTCTCTCTCTATATATATATATATATATATATATATATATATATATATATATAGATTTAGATTTTTCACTTATAAAATAGATCATTCAGTGAAGACCGGGGTTGTTCCAATAAAAAACAAGCTCGATGATACTCGATTACAGAGTACAGAGCATTTATATGTGATTTTATGAAGGCTTACCAAAGCATTCCTTTCAAGACACCAATGATCACCATTAAAGATATTTTTTCTTACAAATACTATTTATTCAAATTAAATGTTTTTTCCTACACGTGTTTCACTACCAAGCAGTTACTTGCTTGGCAGATCATCAGGGAAATTAAATGTCTGGAATACTGGTTTCAACTGCCGACAAAACACAATGTGGCGTTGTAATAGTTGAGGTCACTTAAGAAAAGGAGAGGAAAAAAAATAAATAAAAATAAAAGTCAAACTTAAAAAGCAAGGAATAACGGTAAGAAAAGAAAATCCTAGAAAAGTCTTAGAAAAGTAGCTTGTGCATTATTTCTTCCACCAAGCCAACAAGCAAGTAGTCGGTCCCAAATACATTCAATAAAACCACACAACCGGAACAATGTGCGATAATACACTTTCACGTTAGCTGAATAAATCCCCCCCCCCCCACACAATAAAACAAAAGAACTAAATCATTCAAGATACCGCTCACAAGTTACCATTCCAATCCAATGATAGTATGGGAATTCTAAATCCAACTTCTCACAAAGAAAAGTCAACACAAATGTTCGTCCGAGTTCAAAGAGTCTTATTTCAATTGTTGATTTATTACCCTTCGAAACAAACACACGACGAGTTGAATGTCAATCCCGCAAAAAAAAAACCCTTCCATCAAGAAAAAATCTTAATATAGAAACTATTTATTCAAAATACTGTTTCTAAAAATATTTATTATTAAACCTATTCCTTATATGGGGAGGGCTAGCAAATATAAACCGAACAAAAAGAAGAGATGCAACCTATGTGCATTGGAGTCGTACCACATCATGACATCTAGAGATAATTTACTGAACGCTAGGCAGGAAATACTACAATGCTGTCTGCATAGAAACCGTTACCTGTTATCAAGCCTAAAACCTGGATAGGAGGGGAATTGGGGGAAGTATAAACTTACAGCAGAGATAGGCAAGATGGACACTTCCTGAGGCAATCTGGGGCAATAATTAGTGTATAATAGGGAGGATGAGAATTAGTAACACGTACTTATGCTAAGATATGTCTTAATTCAATTATTAGCGGATACTCGAGACTTAGGTTGGGGGTGATAAGGTAGGAATATTCTATCGGAATAAGGCACAGTGATAGTCAACTATAGTAAATACTTATTCAGCGGAATAGAGGGGGAAATTATGTTACATATAAAAAAGATAGTGGAATAATAAATAATAAATCACAATTTATTCTCAGAAATAGATATATTATACGAAATGCATTGGGGATTTCAAGTAATTTTAAGTGAAAAATAAGAAATAGCAACCTGGATGCTATCACTATTTAATTAAATTAGGTTAAATTAAATTAGTTTTTAATTAGATTAAAATAAATAAAACAATTTGGTGGCAGGAATGGGGAAAAGTAATTAAGGAAAAAATAATTTTAAAAACATGCATGCCGACACGGACTTAATTTATAAAAATAGAAACAATTGAATTTTATAAAAAAAGTATTTTGTACGGGATTTTAAATTAGTAATAATAAAGTCTCCTGTCATTTAATGAGTAAGAGTGATATTTTCCCGTAAAGTTGACAAGAAAATGGACCGGTCCATTAAAAAAAAAAAAAAAAGTTTGTTTTTTTTTTCAAAATAGAAAATAGATTTCTGATAACGATATTCCGTTGTAACATTTATTTATGGAATATAGAATAATATTCTCCACAGAGAGTTACAAACAGACACAGCCGTTAAGGAAATATTTTAAATGATTTAAAATAATAACTAGATTTTTGTAGAAGGCCTTTTTATAATAACAGTTTATTTTTGATATATGAATAATTTTTTTAAAAACAAAGGCTTTTTTCGCTTCGTTAAACAACAAAACGATAACAATTCGGCAGTTAATTAAATGAAGGATATTTTCACAAAATGTAAAATGACGTCCCAGACACTAGATGATTAATTTCTATAAGGAATAGGTTTAATAATAAATATTTTTAGAAACAGTATTTTGAATAAATAGTTTCTATATTAAGATTTTTTCTTGATGGAAGGGTTTTTTTTTTGCGGGATTGACATTCAACTCGTCGTGTGTTTGTTTCGAAGGGTAATAAATCAACAATTGAAATAAGACTCTTTGAACTCGGACGAACATTTGTGTTGACTTTTCTTTGTGAGAAGTTGGATTTAGAATTCCCATACTATCATTGGATTGGAATGGTAACTTGTGAGCGGTATCTTGAATGATTTAGTTCTTTTGTTTTATTGTGTGGGGGGGGGGGATTTATTCAGCTAACGTGAAAGTGTATTATCGCACATTGTTCCGGTTGTGTGGTTTTATTGAATGTATTTGGGACCGACTACTTGCTTGTTGGCTTGGTGGAAGAAATAATGCACAAGCTACTTTTCTAAGACTTTTCTAGGATTTTCTTTTCTTACCGTTATTCCTTGCTTTTTAAGTTTGACTTTTATTTTTATTTATTTTTTTTCCTCTCCTTTTCTTAAGTGACCTCAACTATTACAACGCCACATTGTGTTTTGTCGGCAGTTGAAACCAGTATTCCAGACATTTAATTTCCCTGATGATCTGCCAAGCAAGTAACTGCTTGGTAGTGAAACACGTGTAGGAAAAAAACATTTAATTTGAATAAATAGTATTTGTAAGAAAAAATATCTTTAATGGTGATCATTGGTGTCTTGAAAGGAATGCTTTGGTAAGCCTTCATAAAATCACATATATATATATATATATATATATATAGTGTGTGTCAAGTTACGTTAAAAAATCAATAAAGTGCTCCATCGCATCAACAATGAGAGCTAAATACAAATAAGTTATTTAAAAAAACATACGTTACATATTTCAGAGTCGTACATCGGTATATTCCAGATAGGGCTGGCTTTTACACACATAAAAAGTAAACAACAGTAAGAACAAAACGCCATTACCACCTGTTGTAAATATTTCAGGACAATGATGATTCATTATTGGCGAGAGCGTTTATTTTTAACACGACTCTGAAACATGTAACGTAAGAAAGTATTTGCATATATATATATATATATATATATATATATATATATATATATATATATGATAATTTTTATTTACACATACATGTACAAAATCTGCGACACTGCCATGTCGATGTAATCGATGAACAGTTATTATAAACTGAGATCTCACCAGGCAGAGTTAGAATTCGATCTGAAGCTCAGATCATATTCGAAGGGAATGAAAATTCATGCGGAAATATTATAATACATCACAATAACAATATAAAAATATACAACGATATAGTAGTGCCTTCACACAACAAAACGAAATGCAGTAAGCTTCACATACTATTTCGATCCATAATCTAAGTAATTAAACGCTTAATTATATATATATATATATATATATATATATATATATATATATATATATATATGAGTATAATCCTACTATTACTAGGCAAGAGTAGACGAACATGATATATAGAAATATACTATTTCACCTTATATGTGTTTATAGAGGTAAATTAAGAAATATATATATATATATATATATATATATTAGACTACCTCAGTATATTAATACTATTACTAAACTAAGAGTAAACGAATGTGTTACATAAACAATATACTGCGTTAGCTTACATGTGTTTATAATCACAAAAGTATATATATATATGTATATAAATAAATATATACATATATATGTATATATATATATTAAAGAAAGAAATATGAAGATAAAAAATGCATTGAATTGCATAAAATTACATAAAGTTACATAAAATCAATACAAATGTTATTGCATCGAAAATAAATATAATATCAAATAAAAAAATAATATCAAGATATCGTACTCCACAATGCCTAACATAGCACAAACCATAATAAGCACTAACAATGAGAAAATCAAGCGTGCCCAAATAATCATTACCCCAGCTACTCTAGATACACCAACTAATAATTGCAACTGCCACAGCCCATCAACATGTCCATTAAAAAATAACTGCATACACAAAGATGTGGTCTATGCATGTATCGTAACCAAATTACTCCAACGCACCACTGCCCTAAACAATAACACCTAACCTACATCACCCGACTCACAACTCCACCTAACTCTAGAAACCCAAACCCGAACCAACCTCGCAACACAATGATGCCCACCAGCAGAAGCAACCCAGTAACTGACAGAATAGCTAACCCTAGGATATATATATATAGGATCGACATCACAATTTATGAAATCCGGAATCTCCTCCCATACTTACTCATTCAATAACAATACCAATAACAACACCTCTCTGACTGGATTAATCAAAGAAGTTAAATCAAATAACACCCAATTTTCCCTAAAATGGTCTATACTGAAAAAATCAATGTCCTACACACCGGGCTCAATGAATTGCCACCTATGCACATCAGAAGAACTAATGATACTCACAACTGCAAAGAGAAAAACCTTATCAACTCAAGAAATGAGATAATTTCCAAATGCCAACATAAGAGGAGATTTAAATAAGCCCAGCTCGTAACCCTAATAGACAATCCTACCCTAGACCACATAAATAACATAACCCGACATCGTCTTGCCCCCTAGATATCTAGATCGTATTTACTCTCATATTAGAGTTAATTTGAACCCAATAGAAAAGCATATAGTTAATTAGCCAACCATACGACTTCTTAGCATTGATCTTCCACTACAATACCCCACCCACCACTCTCAATAAATAGCAACCTAATATTTAAAACTAACAGCTTAGTAATACTCCCTGGCGGTCAGATGATTCGATATGATGTAATATAACTTAATATAATATACACCGAATTTCACCTTTTAATCCCACTAGTTAACATAATTTGATATAATATTAGTCTACGCAAAAGTATAACCTGCCTTCAGAATAAAACACTCACATTTTTAATGCATCTGCTCTGAAAGTAATATTCCTCCTTTTGATAATAAGAATAAAACAATAATAATAATAACAACAATAATAATAATATAAATTATTAACTCCACTCACAATATCCCCCTATCTGATAGCCTCCCCGCACGTAGAAACCTTTCGTTCACCCCATAATATAAGCAAGTTAATTCCCCCCACCCCACAGGCACACCTTTAGCTGACACATCGAATAAACACCTGCATTTATAGACTTTACCAATCCCCCAACCCCACCCACACCTACACACACACCCTTAAAACATTAGATGTACGCATTATTCCTTTTTCACTTCGGTGGATGCAGTTATGTTCTCTTTAGTCGGCAAAGCTTCCTACCATAAGCAGAACATGTAGGATAATATATAAATCTCTTGAAACATTTTTTCTGCCGAGGAAGCCAGGTTTTTGAAGGCAGATATAAACTTTTCCACATAACGCCTTTCAACAGACAATCTTCACCTCGGATTTGCCGAATTGGATATTTAAAATACCAGTCCAGGATCTTTACTTGTAACTCTACGGAACTATACACATAATGGAGTACGAATCCATATGGAGCAAGTGAGATATTTTTTAACCCTCTACCTCTTACTTGAAACACTGTAAAAATTGTTTAAAAACTTTCTCCAATTCTACAAACTGTTGCTATTCTGCTATCTGCACCATAGCGCCCCATTTTGTCTTCGAAAATCGCTACTCAATACTGCTAATTTTTCCTTCCCGGCCATTTATTTCTTTATCCTTAACCTTTCTAGTTTTATTCTTCAAATTTTCAAAGTGAAATGGAACTAGGTAATATTTATTTATTATAAATACCACATTACTAAATGTTATCCTCTGACCAGAAGAGTTTTATCTTTGAAAAACCATGGTTTCGGGATGAATGTAACTCCTTGCATCTGAACTTTTCATGTGATAAAATTTGTATTAATTTCCTGTAACTTTATGTAATTTTATGCAATTTTATGCATTTTTATCTTCATCTTTCTTTCTTTAAAATTGATTGCTCTACTCAACGCCGTTTGGTTAAGATACAAAGTGTAGTATCTGTTCCGATGGATACTGCACCCCATAGACTGGTATTGTCTTCGGCGCTTGATTTACGCCGGTCTATGGGTCTGTCATGTGCCGTTCTAGGAGGTCCACCCTCCCAGGCTTCGCCTCCCATCTTTGGGGGAGGAGTAAGTTTATTGCTTACTGCCTGAGGCGCCCTACCGGGGAATGCCGACGGGGCTGCCCAGGCAATTTTTAAACCCCACTTTCCCGACCCGACCTTGGGTCACATCTTACTTGTGGGAGTAAGATAAAAACTGGCCTTGTGCCTAACTCCTGGAGAGGAGTAAATCAATACTCAACGTATTGAGCTTTACTGTATCGCGATATATCACTTTACGATACTTCAAGTATCGTTAATTCTATTATCATTATATATATATATATATATATATATATATATATATATATATATATATATATATATATATAAGAAACAGAGTGCGAGAGATGCTGAAAGAGACGTCAACATGAGTTCGATCATTTTAGTTATGTTCCCTTCGGGTTTTTTTACATCGAGAATAAGGGTTTTACTTCTTTACTTACTGTGAGTGGATAACACGATTTTCTCTCTTGTGTTCGTCGTCGGTTCAATCGAAGACTTGTAATAGTTATTTCGATTTTGCGCACATTATTTTTATGACGCCAAACTATTTTCAATTTTTTTTTACCAATTTTGGTTCTATAAAACCTTCTATGTTTTATCTTATTATACTTTCAACATGCGTCTTCTTATCTCTATATACACGTCGGATATTCATTGATAAAAGCTCAAATGAAATGAATATTATTTTCGATGCGTCCAGTATATATACATCAGAGAGTCTGTACGTCTTTCCTCATATACACTTACATTCCTGAGTCTGTTATTTTTTACTTTGAAATAACATTTTTATTGTGTAACGTACAAAGTGACTGGACGTATGTTACTTTAGATTCTTTCAAGCATCTATATGATGATACGCTACAGATATTCATGTTCGTACGTACGCTATACATCAACTTTGTATGATGAAAGATTTAATCGTAAGTGTCGTCAATGTAAGGTATATTTAGTTATATTAATTTTAGGCATTCGTGAAAATGCAGTTACGTGCTATGTTGTGAAAGTTTATTTAAAGCTCATCAACAGCTATATAATAATACGCTATGTTAATTTTATACTCTTACATATGTTATCACTCTCCACTCTTGCTGAAAAATATGAGATCACCTGATCGTCGAAGTTGCAATGCTAAAAATATTAATTTAAAATTTCATCTGATGCCGTATGTGTATTGATTTACTCCTCTCCAGGAGTTAGGCACAACGCCAGTTTTTATCTTACTCCCACAAGTAAGATGTGACCCAAGGTCGGGTCGGGAAAGTGGGGTTTAAAAATTGCCTGGGCAGCCCCGTCGGCATTCCCCGATAGGGGCGCCTCAGGCAGTAAGCAATAAACTTACTCCTCCCCAAAGAGGGGAGGCGAAGCCTGGGAGGGTGGACCTCCTAGAACTGCACAGTACATACCCATAGACCGGCGTAAATCAAGCCCCGAAGACCAAGACAATACCAGTTTATGGGGCGCAGTATCCATCGGAACAGATACTACACTTTGATCTTAGCCAAAAGGCCAAGAACAGTAACGTGAAAGTCGAACTAAATATTATTCATTGTTCTTTAATAAAAACAACAACATATAATTTATGACCAGTCCAAAGATGGCACGGTACTATTGCAAGGTGTGGATTCGCGCAGCATGCTCATAGAATAGATAAATATCGCAAATGCACACACAGGTTTTTTGGAAATCGACTCATATAATCAAATACATTCAGAAAGTTTATTAATCAGAGTACTGAACTGGCATAATGAATGGACGTATATTATTATAGATATACCCACATTATTCTAGAAGTGTTTCTCTTCGTTTCACCGTATGTCTGGCTTAAGTCAGTAAGTAGGTCGGTCACTGAGTTTGTTTATTTGACATTTAGTGTGGCAAATCTATTTTTCAGGTTGATAGTATGCACCTAGTCTATCATTATTTTATGGTAGTTGCACGACAGTGTTAAAATCTCTTGTTTTCTCCTGCAAAACATACACACCAAAAACATATCTAGCAAAAACGACTGTATACTATTCTATTCTTCCTCGGAGTACCGTAATCAAAACATTATTTCAATGAGCAGAGTTTATTTTAAAAGAACTACTCTGTGGAACAGATTACCTCGGTGCTGCTTCAAAGCTGACTAAAAAAGAGGAATTTTCAAGTCTAGTTCACACGAATTTTTGTTCAGTTGTCTCTTCAAATCATCAAAGTCTTCCCAGTCTCAAAAATTGTCTCTAATTCTCAAGGTTTTTGGTCTCACCTTACAAACTCATTAATTATTATCAGAAGGTTTATTGGCCTTGATAAGCGATGACTTCTTAGACAAGAAAATATATTTTTTATCAGCAGAGGTACATATTGCAATTTTAACAGTAAGCGCCATGGAAAGTATGGTTCAGACAACACGCTGGTTCATGAAGAAAATGGCTTTAATTAGTTGTATGAATAATTTTTATTAATATCACCTTATCGGAAAATATTGTAAATACATATGTAAACTTGATAATAGCAGTTATAAGTGTATATTTGTAAATATTAATTTAATTGAAGGATTAAAGGAATGTATTATTTAAATGACGAAACCCGTTTTGTGTCTGAACGACTTTTAATAACGGTATATAAGGCTGTAGAAATAGTAGTAGTTTGTATAAGTTACTTGACCCGTTTTCCGTTGTAATCGCATTCTCGTCTTGAAATTTCGTTCTTTGTTTATATGTAATCTAATAATGTTATTTAATTGATAAATAATAATTTCCTAATTCTAAAGATATACAACTATTATGAACGCTGACTTAAAAAGCTTAATTAATTAAATGGTAATTACTCGAGCCCTCCCCTCTCTCTTCT
Source organism: Sepiola atlantica (assembly GCA_963556195.1). Classification (NCBI taxonomy): domain Eukaryota; kingdom Metazoa; phylum Mollusca; class Cephalopoda; order Sepiida; family Sepiolidae; genus Sepiola; species Sepiola atlantica. Next base: position 197,004,042 of record OY744519.1, on the reverse strand, counting down.
GTTTACAAAAATTCTCCAGGACGGACAGACATCCTGACAGAATGACAGAGAAGGTGCTCGTTATATTATAAGATACGATAATATGTAAGATGGATCGACACATCTCAAAAAGAATGTTTGTTTGTCGGTCTGTCACGTTGAAGTCGCCTTCTCCATCGGTCTGTCACGTTCGAAATAGTATCATCATGACCAGACGTGCAGATTGAAAGGACGTGTTTCATTTAAGATACGTCTAGGTGTGTCTACTTATCATAGGTTGTATCCGTCTGTCTATCTGTCTGCCACAGTAAGGTCTGTGATATTATTTATTTTCTCATTGTTATGTGTAATTCTCAAATGTCCTGTACTTAGATCCGTCACATTTATTATGTTAATAGTATTGCCTTGGTGTACGTAATTATAGAATTAGCGCATCCCAATAATATAAGAAAACTGTACGCTTCGTTTAACTTTAATGTTATAATTTTTTCATTGTTAAAATGTGCTTTCATTCTGTCTAAATAGAAAACGTTAGATATCGAAAATAGAATTTGGAAAATGTGTAAAAAATACAAATAAAATAAATAATAAATAGATAATAGAAAAATGTAATTAAATAGTAAGAAAATAAATATATGATCCAACATAAATTATAATGGTGCTGCTGTGAGTGGCGCTCTTGTACTTTCTAACAAAATCTCGATAAAAAGTACACAACAAGAAAAGCATATTAGTAGAATGCGACCAGATACACTGCGTATATAACCATAGCAATTAGATAATCAAACTTTAACGAACAGATGTGATTCTAATAATTTACAAAAAACACCAATCCAAAAGCAGTGTATTAATGTTTAATACATCTAACAGAACAGTGTTGTACTACGTTTATGTCTCTTACGATGATTAACATCAAGATATGTTGATACTAAACCTGAGTCTAGGATCATTATGATAATTTTCATGAAAATACCTTACATGATTTCGATTTTAAACAATATAATCAATGCAAAAATATGTTTTAGTTCAAGCTTCATGGAATCTGGCTCCAGTTGTGTATAATGAATATGTATCAAGTCTGATGAACATTTTATATACTTCAACTTTTGGGCATCTTTTACGAGACTCAGCAGAGTAAAAACGCTAAAAAAACAAATTTACAACAAATAAAAGTAACTGTAAGCTGTAAAAGTTAGTTTCAAACTTGCATGCGCTATTTGTTTGTATTTTAAACCCGTTTGAAGTGCTAATTATTAGAAATCAATAGTTTTGACACCGCAAGTTGGGAAAAACACATGGCCGAATTGGGGGGGGGATTACTAACGAATGCACTAGGAGCGACCATATTGTTTTTTGTGAAAACGGTGGGAAAAAAAAACAAGAAATTTTTTTTTTACATCTAATGAAAACCCATTTATAATACGTAAAAATAAAAACAAATTACATAGGTAAGTAGGAAAATATCTATTCTCGTCGTAGGTCAACTTCACTTGTTGCAAATTTATGTTTTTAAACCCTTTCTCGTTCTTTTTTTGGACCCCGTTCGCGCCTCTGCTGAGCGTCGTAACATATACCCCAACTTTTTAATGGAAAGATACATATATACTATTACCTAAACTATTTCATAATACTCCACATGAGCTGAAAATGTTAAATATCTATTAACTGATGTTTAATAATTATTGTTAAATTTTTACAAACCTAAGAATTATATTATTTTTTAGATGGAGCTTTTAACCCTTGTACCCCTTTGTATAACACTAAATTAAACTATATATATTACAACCCCTTTTACTTATTAATTGTAATTTCTATAATACAAGATCAGTCTTGAACAAATCATTTTATCTTATGCTTTATTAATCGTCTGCATAAGGATTGATTCGTCACCATCGACAAATCAGCAATTTTAACTGATTGAGATTTAACGTCTTTATTTCAAATACATAAATAGAATAACATGCATCCATTTAATTTAGACTTTCTCGAGAATTAATTCAAACTTAGCCAGAATAAAATGGTTATTCCCAAGCGTAAGCTGAATAAATAGCTGATATAGGCAAATACAGCCTTATTTAGTTATTCTTAGAATATATAAAATGCGACCATAAAATATGTGCCATGGTATTCTCAAATATATAGACAGAAAAATAATAGTGTAATGTATACACCTCACATATGCATCATATCGGCTAAAAGAGAATAGTACAGTGATGCTGTTGTTATTCTTATATAAGACTAGCGGGGCTACCCGGCGTTGCTCGGGGTCATAAAAACATAATTGAAGAAAAATCGCGTGTGTAACATCTTTATATTAAAACTTTATTTCTCTCCCTCTCTCTCTATAGCTGTCTCTTTATCTTTCTACTTTTATCTACCCTGGTCGCTACTTTTAAATTTTGCCTTTTGTGAAAGCTGTTTCTTTCCCACCATTTCATTCTACGTTTCACAGGGCAATAGTATGACTTATTTCTATAAAAAGTACCACCACTGTCTGCGCCTTCTATATAGGTACTTATAACCGCACCGGTGTTTATACTATATATTTTGAATCCCCTCATGATATCCTTCATCATTTTAACTCCCCTCGTTGTATTCATCATTTTCGATCTCCTCATACTATTAATCATTTTCAAACCCCCCATAATATTCTTCATCATTTTCAATCTCCTCATACTATTAATCATTTTCATTCCCCTCATAATATTCTTCATCATTTTCAATCCTCTCGTAATATTCCTCATCATTTTCAATCCGCTCATGATATTCTTAATAATTTTCAATCCTCTCATGATATTCTTCATTTTTTCAATCCTCTCATGATATTCTTTATTATTTTCAATCCCCTCATGATATTCTTCATCATTTTCAATCCCCTCATGATATTCTTCATCATTTTCAATCCTCTCATGGTATATTTCATCATTTTCGATCCTCTCATGGTATATTTCATCATTTTCGATCCCCTCATGATATTCTTCTCATTTTAACTCCCCTCATGATATTATTCATCATTTTAAATCCCCTCATGGTATTCTTCATCATTTCCAATCCTGTCAGTCTATTCTTCATCATTTTCAATCCTCTCATGACATTCTTCATCATTTTCAATCCTCTCATGACATTCTTCATCATTTTCAATCCTCTCATGACATTCTTCATCATTTTCAATCCTCTCATGACATTCTTCATCATTTTCAATCCTCTCATGACATTCTTCATCATTTTCAATCCTCTCATGACAGTCTTCATCATTTTCAATCCCCTCATGACATTCTTCATCATTTTCAATCTACTCATGACATTCTTCATCATTTTCAATCTACTCATGACATTCTTCATCATTTTCAATCCTCTCATGACAGTCTTCATCATTTTCTAATCCCCTCATGACAGTCTTCATCATTTTCAATCCTCTCATGACAGTCTTCATCATTTTCTAATCCCCTCATGACAGTCTTCATCATTTTCAATCCTCTCATGACAGTCTTCATCATTTTCAATCCTCTCATGACATTCTTCATCATTTTCAATCCTCTCATGACATTCTTCATCATTTTTAATCCTCTCATGACATTCTTCATCATTTTCAATCCTCTCATGACATTCTTCATCATTTTCAATCCTCTCATGACATTCTTCATCATTTTCAATCTACTCATGACATTCTTCATCATTTTCAATCCTCTCATGACAGTCTTCATCATTTTCTAATCCCCTCATGACAGTCTTCATCATTTTCAATCTTCTCATGATATTCTTCATCATTTTCAATCTTCTCATGATATTCTTCATCATTTTAAATCCCCTCATGGTATTCTTCATCATTTTAAATCCCCTCATGGTATTCTTCATCATTTCCAATCCTGTCAGTCTATCCTTCTTCATTTTCAATCCTCTCATGAAATTCTTCATCATTTTCAATCCTCTCATGACATTCTTCATCATTTTCAATCCCCTTTATGATAGTCTTCATCATTTTCAATCCTCTCATGATAGTCTTTATCATTTTCAATCCCCTCATGATAGTGTACATCATTTTCAATCCCCTCATGATAGTGTACATCATTTTCAATCCCCTCATGATAGTGTACATCATTTTCAATCCCCTCATGATAGTGTACATCATTTTCAATCCCCTCATGATAGTGTACATCATTTTCAATCCCCTCATGATAGTCTTCATCATTTTCAATCCCCTCATGATAGTCTTCCTCATTTTCAATCCCCTCATGATAGTCTTCATCATTTTCAATCCCCTCATGATAGTCTTCATCATTTTCAATCCCCTCATGATAGTCTTCATCATTTTCAATCCCCTCAGGATAGTCTTCATCATTTTCAACCCCCTCATGATAGTCTTCATCATTTTCAATCCTCTCATGATAGTCTTCATCATTTTCAATCCTCTCATGATAGTCTTCATCATTTTCAATCCTCTCATGATAGTCTTTATCATAGCTCTATCTAGGATATTGAGCACTTTTCTCTCGGACAACACCGAGTACTTTGAAAATCAAGGAGGCCTCATGAGTACTACTGAAATCACTTAGGTATCCTCTCTCCTTCTGATCTGCGAAATAGTCCAAAGGGGAACAAAGATGGCGTTAAAATATTTTCCAAACCTATCACTACAGTAGCTCTATCTAGGACATTGAGCACTTTTCTCCCGGCCAACGCCGAGTACTTTGATAATCAAGGATGCCTCCTGAGGACTACTGAAATCACTTAGGTATCCTCTCTCCTTCTGATCTGCGAAATAGTCCAAAGGGGAACGAAGATGGCGTTTAAATATTTTCCAAACCTATCACTACTATAGCTCTATCTAGTACATTGAGCACTTTTCTCCCGGACAACGCCGAGTACTTTAATAATAAAGGAGGCCTCCTGAGGACTACTGAAATCATATAGGTGTCCTCTCTCCTACTGATCTGCGAAATAGTCCAAAGAGGAACGAATATGGCGTTAAAATATTATCCAAACTATCACTACAGTAGCTCTATATAGGACATTGAGCACTTTTTTTTCCCGGAGAGCGCCGAGTACTTTGAAAATCAAAGAGGCCTCCTGGGGACAACTGAAATCAGTTAGGTATCCTCCCTCCTTTTCATCTGCAAAATTGTCCAAAGGGGAAATAAGATGGCGTTAAAATATTTTCTAAACCTATCACTACAGTAGCTCTATCTAGGATATTGAGCACTTTTCTCCCGGACAACGCCGAGTACTTTTAAAATCGAGGAGGCTTCATGAGCACTCCTGAAATCCCCTTAGGTATCCTCTCTCCTTCGGATCTGCGAAATAGTCCAAAGGGGAACGAAGATGGCGTTAAAATATTTTCCAAACCTATCACTACAGTAGCTCTATCTAGGATATTGAGCACTTTTCTCCCGGACAACGCCGAGTATTTCAAAATCAAAGAGGCCTCCTGGGGACTACTGAAATAATTCTTATCCATTCCCCCATCCTTTTCAGTGTAGATGCTGTTAAAATATTATCCAAACCTATCACTACAGTAGCTCTATCTAGGACATTGAGCACTTTTTTCCCGGACAACGCCGAGTACTTTGAAAATCAAAGAGGCCTCCTGGGGACAACTGAAATCAGTTAGGTATCCTCCCTCCTTTTCATCTGCAAAATTGTCCAAAGGGGAACGAAGATGGCGTTAAAATATTTTCTAAACCTATCACTACAGTAGCTCTATCTAGGATATTAAGCACTTTTCTCCCGGACAACGCCGAGTACTTTGAAAATCGAGGAGGCTTCATGAGCACACCTGAAATCCCCTTAGGTATCCTCTCTCCTTCGGATCTGCGAAATAGTCCAAAGGGGAACGAAGATGGCGTTAAAATATTTTCCAAACCTATCACTACAGTAGCTCTATCTAGGATATTGAGCACTTTTCTCCCGGACAACGCCGAGTATTTCAAAATCAAAGAGGCCTCCTGGGGACTACTGAAATAATTCTTATTAATTCCCCCATCCTTTTCAGCGTAGATGCTGTTAAAATATTATCCAAACCTATCACTACAGTAGCTCTATCTAGAACATTGAGCACTTTTTTCCCGGACAACGCCGAGTACTTTGAAAATCAAAGAGGCCTCCTGGGGACAACTGCAATCAGTTAGGTATCCTCCCTCCTTTTCATCTGCAAAATTGTCCAAAGGAGAACGAAGATGGCGTTAAAATATTTTCTAAACTTATCACTACAGTAGCTCTATCTAGGATATTGACCACTTTTATCCCGGACAACGCCAAGTACTTTGAAAATCGAGGAGGCTTCATGAGCACTCCTGAAATCCCTTAGGTATCCTCTCTCCTTCTGATCTGCCAAATAGTCCAAAGGGGAACGAAGATGGCGTTAAAATATTTTCCAAACCTATCACTACAGTAGCTCTATCTAGGATATTGAGCACTTTTCTCCCGGACAACGCCGAGTACTTTGAAAATCGAGGAGGCTTCATGAGCACTCCTGAAATCCCCTTAGGTATCCTCTCTCCTTCGGATCTGCGAAATAGTCCAAAGGGGAACGAAGATGGCGTTAAAATATTTTCCAAACCTATCACTACAGTAGCTCTATCTAGGATATTGAGCACTTTTCTCCCGGACAACGCCGAGTATTTCAATCTCAAAGAGGCCTCCTGGGGACTACTGAAATAATTCTTATCCATTCCCCCATCCTTTTCAGTGTAGATGCTGTTAAAATATTATCCAAACCTATCACTACAGTAGCTCTATCTAGGACATTGAGCACTTTTTTCCCGGACAACGCCGAGTACTTTGAAAATCAAAGAGGCCTCCTGGGGACAACTGAAATCAGTTAGGTATCCTCCCTCCTTTTCATCTGCAAAATTGTCCAAAGGGGAACGAAGATGGCGTTAAAATATTTTCTAAACCTATCACTACAGTAGCTCTATCTAGGATATTGAGCACTTTTCTCCCGGACAACGCCGAGTACTTTGAAAATCGAGGAGGCTTCATGAGCACACCTGAAATCCCTTAGGTATCCTCTCTCCTTCGGATCTGCGAAATAGTCCAAAGAGGAACGAAGATGGCGTTAAAATATTTTCCAAACCTATCACTACAGTAGCTCTATCTAGGATATTGAGCACTTTTCTCCCGGACAACGCCGAGTATTTCAAAATCAAAGAGGCCTCCTGGGGACTACTGAAATAATTCTTATTAATTCCCCCATCCTTTTCAGCGTAGATGCTGTTAAAATATTATCCAAACCTATCACTACAGTAGCTCTATCTAGGACATTGAGCACTTTTTTCCCAGACAACGCCGAGTACTTTGAAAATCAAAGAGGCCTCCTGGGGACAACTGCAATCAGTTAGGTATCCTCCCTCCTTTTCATCTGCAAAATTGTCCAAAGGAGAACGAAGATGGCGTTAAAATATTTTCTAAACGTATCACTACAGTAGCTCTATCTAGGATATTGACCACTTTTCTCCCGGACAACGCCAAGTACTTTGAAAATCGAGGAGGCTTCATGAGCACTCCTGAAATCCCTTAGGTATCCTCTCTCCTTCTGATCTGCCAAATAGTCCAAAGGGGAACGAAGATGGCGTTAAAATATTTTCCAAACCTATCACTACAGTAGCTCTATCTAGGATATTGAGCACTTTTCTCCCGGACAACGCCGAGTACTTTGAAAATCGAGGAGGCTTCATGAGCACTCCTGAAATCCCTTAGGTATCCTCTCTCCTTCTGATCTGCGAAATAGTCCAAAGGGGAACGAAGATGGCGTTTAAATATTTTCCAAACCTATCACTACAGTAGCTCTATCTAGGACATTGAGCACTTTTCTCCCGGACAACGCCGAGTACTTTGATAATAAAGGACGCCTCCTGGGGACTACTGAAATCACTTAGGTATCCTCTCTCCTTCTGATCTGCGAAATAGTCCAAAGAAGAACGAAGATGGCGTTAAAATATTTTCCAAACCTATCACTACAGTAGCTCTATCTAGGATATTGAGCACTTTTCTCCCGGACAACGCCGAGTATTTCAAAATCAAAGAGGCCTCCTGAGCACTACTGAAATAACTCTTATCGATTCCCCATCCTTTTCAGCGTAGACGCTGTTAACATATTATCCAAACCTATCACTACAGTAGCTCTATCTAGGACATTGAGCACTTTTTTCCCGGACAACGCCGAGTACTTTGACAATCAAAGAGGCCTCCTGGGGACTACTGAAATCACTTAGGTATCATTCTCTCCTTCTGATCTGCGAAATAGTCCAAATGGGAACGAAGATGGCGTCAAAATATTTTCCAAACCTATAACTACAGTAGCTCTATCTAGGATATTGAGCACTTTTCTCCCGGACAACGCCGAGTATTGTAAAATCAAAGAGGCCTCCTGGGGACTACTGAAATAACTCTTATCGATTCCCCATCCTTTTCAACGTAGACGCTGTTAACATATTATCCAAACCTATCACTACAGTAGCTCTATCTAGGACATTGAGAACTTTTTTTCCCGGACAACGCCGAGTACTTTGAAAATCGAGGAGGCTTCATGAGCACTCCTGAAATCCCTTAGGTATCCTCTCTCCTTCGGATCTGCGAAGTAGTCCAAAGGGGAACGAAGATGGCGTTAAAATATTTTCTAAACTTATCACTACAGTAGCTCTATCTAGGATATTGACCACTTTTATCCCGGACAACGCCAAGTACTTTGAAAATCGAGGAGGCTTCATGAGCACTCCTGAAATCCCTTAGGTATCCTCTCTCCTTCTGATCTGCCAAATAGTCCAAAGGGGAACGAAGATGGCGTTAAAATATTTTCCAAACCTATCACTACAGTAGCTCTATCTAGGATATTGAGCACTTTTCTCCCGGACAACGCCGAGTACTTTGAAAATCGAGGAGGCTTCATGAGCACTCCTGAAATCCCCTTAGGTATCCTCTCTCCTTCGGATCTGCGAAATAGTCCAAAGGGGAACGAAGATGGCGTTAAAATATTTTCCAAACCTATCACTACAGTAGCTCTATCTAGGATATTGAGCACTTTTCTCCCGGACAACGCCGAGTATTTCAATCTCAAAGAGGCCTCCTGGGGACTACTGAAATAATTCTTATCCATTCCCCCATCCTTTTCAGTGTAGATGCTGTTAAAATATTATCCAAACCTATCACTACAGTAGCTCTATCTAGGACATTGAGCACTTTTTTCCCGGACAACGCCGAGTACTTTGAAAATCAAAGAGGCCTCCTGGGGACAACTGAAATCAGTTAGGTATCCTCCCTCCTTTTCATCTGCAAAATTGTCCAAAGGGGAACGAAGATGGCGTTAAAATATTTTCTAAACCTATCACTACAGTAGCTCTATCTAGGATATTGAGCACTTTTCTCCCGGACAACGCCGAGTACTTTGAAAATCGAGGAGGCTTCATGAGCACACCTGAAATCCCTTAGGTATCCTCTCTCCTTCGGATCTGCGAAATAGTCCAAAGGGGAACGAAGATGGCGTTAAAATATTTTCCAAACCTATCACTACAGTAGCTCTATCTAGGATATTGAGCACTTTTCTCCCGGACAACGCCGAGTATTTCAAAATCAAAGAGGCCTCCTGGGGACTACTGAAATAATTCTTATTAATTCCCCCATCCTTTTCAGCGTAGATGCTGTTAAAATATTATCCAAACCTATCACTACAGTAGCTCTATCTAGGACATTGAGCACTTTTTTCCCGGACAACGCCGAGTACTTTGAAAATCAAAGAGGCCTCCTGGGGACAACTGCAATCAGTTAGGTATCCTCCCTCCTTTTCATCTGCAAAATTGTCCAAAGGAGAACGAAGATGGCGTTAAAATATTTTCTAAACGTATCACTACAGTAGCTCTATCTAGGATATTGACCACTTTTCTCCCGGACAACGCCAAGTACTATGAAAATCGAGGAGGCTTCATGAGCACTCCTGAAATCCCTTAGGTATCCTCTCTCCTTCTGATCTGCCAAATAGTCCAAAGGGGAACGAAGATGGCGTTAAAATATTTTCCAAACCTATCACTACAGTAGCTCTATCTAGGATATTGAGCACTTTTCTCCCGGACAACGCCGAGTACTTTGAAAATCGAGGAGGCTTCATGAGCACTCCTGAAATCCCTTAGGTATCCTCTCTCCTTCTGATCTGCGAAATAGTCCAAAGGGGAACGAAGATGGCGTTTAAATATTTTCCAAACCTATCACTACAGTAGCTCTATCTAGGACATTGAGCACTTTTCTCCCTGACAACGCCGAGTACTTTGATAATAAAGGACGCCTCCTGGGGACTACTGAAATCACTTAGGTATCCTCTCTCCTTCTGATCTGCGAAATAGTCCAAAGAAGAACGAAGATGGCGTTAAAATATTTTCCAAACCTATCACTACAGTAGCTCTATCTAGGATATTGAGCACTTTTCTCCCGGACAACGCCGAGTATTTCAAAATCAAAGAGGCCTCCTGAGCACTACTGAAATAACTCTTATCGATTCCCCATCCTTTTCAGCGTAGACGCTGTTAACATATTATCCAAACCTATCACTACAGTAGCTCTATCTAGGACATTGAGCACTTTTTTCCCGGACAACGCCGAGTACTTTGAAAATCAAAGAGGCCTCCTGGGGACTACTGAAATCACTTAGGTATCATTCTCTCCTTCTGATCTGCGAAATAGTCCAAATGGGAACGAAGATGGCGTCAAAATATTTTCCAAACCTATAACTACAGTAGCTCTATCTAGGATATTGAGCACTTTTCTCCCGGACAACGCCGAGTATTGTAAAATCAAAGAGGCCTCCTGGGGACTACTGAAATAACTCTTATCGATTCCCCATCCTTTTCAACGTAGACGCTGTTAACATATTATCCAAACCTATCACTACAGTAGCTCTATCTAGGACATTGAGAACTTTTTTTCCCGGACAACGCCGAGTACTTTGAAAATCGAGGAGGCTTCATGAGCACTCCTGAAATCCCTTAGGTATCCTCTCTCCTTCGGATCTGCGAAGTAGTCCAAAGGGGAACGAAGATGGCGTTAAAATATTTTCCAAACCTATCACCCCAGTAGCTCTATCTAGGATATTGAGCACTTTTCTCCCGGACAACGCCGAGTATTTCAAAATCAAAGAGGCCTCCTGGGGACTACTGAAATAATTCTTATCCATTCCCTCATCCTTTTCAGCGTAGATGCTGTTAAAATATTATCCAAACCTATCACTACAGTAGCTCTATCTAGGACATTGAGCACTTTTTTCCCGGACAACGCCGAGTACTTTGAAATTCAAAGAGGCCTCCTGGGGACAACTGAAATTAGTTAGGTATCCTCCCTCCTTTTCATCTGCAAAAATGTCCAAAGGGGAACAAAGATGGCGTTAAAATATTTTCTAAACCTATCACTACAGTAGCTCTATCTAGGATATTGAGCACTTTTCTCCCGGACAACGCCGAGTACTTTGAAAATCGAGGAGGCTTCATGAGCACTCCTGAAATCCCTTAGGTATCCTCTCTCCTTCTGATCTGCCAAATAGTTCAAAGGGGAACGAAGATGGCGTTAAAATATTTTCCAAACCTATCACTACAGTAGCTCTATCTAGGATATTGAGCAGTTTTCTCCCAGACAACGCCGAGTATTTAAAAAATCAAGGAGGCTTCTTGAGCACTAATGAAATCACTCTAACCGATCCCCCCCCCCCGCTTTTCAGTTGCAAAATAGTCCAAAGAGAAACGTAGATGAGGTTATTCGGCATTCCTCGGTAGGGGCGCCTCAGGCGCAGTAAGCAATAAACTTACTCCTCCCCAAAGAGGGGAGGCAAAGCCTGGGAGTGTGGACCTCCTAGAACTGCACATGACAAACTCATAGACCGGCGGAATGAAGCCCCGATGGCCAAGACGATTCCAGTTCATGGGGTGCAGTATCCATCGGAAGATACTACACCTTGATCTTAGCCAAAAGAAGTGAATTAATGTCATTTTCGGTAAAAAAAAAAATGGCGTCTAAAAGCTATGTTGAATTAGAGAAAAACGGTCGGGGGGAGTTTTAAATTATTTGTTGATATTCAAAACTCATGTAATAAGTTGTTAAATAGTATTATACAATGTTTGTTGAAAGAAAATCATAGTTATTATTACTTGTTAATTTAATAATGTAATTTAAACAGTGTCTAGTGGATAGACCGCTGTTCAGGTGTAGATTGGTTATGAATACCTCAGTAAAATTTTGGAATTTCGGATCCTTTGTTGGCCTTTTGGCTAAGATCAAAGTGTAGTATCTGTTCTCGGCATTTTTGCCTTGAGATAAAGTGTATTATCTAGTCCTATCCGATAGGTGTCGGTTTTACACTCTCGAATCAAAAATCAGATTATCATTTTATTTTTTAATCCCTTTTCCTTTTGGGCATCTATTCTCCCCTAAAGTACAGGTTAATACGCTCCCAAGGATCGGGCTATTTCGCCTGAGGCGCCCCACCGTCGAATACCGATACCCCCCTCCCCAAATGTTTCCTAAGGCGCCCCACCGGCGAATACCGATACTCCCCCAGATTTGGCCGGAGACGCTCATACCGGCGAATGCCGACATTCCCCCATCCCCAAATTAGGCCTGAGGCGCTCATACCGGCGAATGCCGACCCCCCAATTTGGCCTGAGGCGCTCACACCGGCGAATGTCGACACTCCCCCTCCCCAGATTTGGCCTGATGCGCCCCAACGGCGAATGTCGACACTCCTCTTCCCCTAAATTTCGCCTGAGGCGCTCATACCGGCAAATGCCGACACCCCCCTCCCCAAATTTGGCCTGGTGCGCTCATACCGGCGAATACCGACATTCCCCCTCCCCAGATTTGGCCTGAGGCGCCCCACCGCCGAATGCCGACACTCCCTCTCCCCAGATTTGGCCTGTGGCGCTCACATCGGTGAATGCCGACATTCCCCCTCCCCCCCTATTTGGCCATAGTGAGGAAGGGAGGGGGGAAGGAATATTAGCGTCTATTAATAATTAAGAAAGAAAGTGTGGGAGTGAGAGGGGAAGAAGAAAGAAAGAAAAAAAATGGTTGTAGTGTGAGTGAATTTCTACCCGCCACTCCCTTACTCTGACGTCATATCTAGTTTATCGTGACTTTGCATTATTTTTCTTCTCAAATTAGTATAAATAACGTTGAAAAGTGGAGTTAAAAGCCACCCCCCATTGGAAAAAAGTGCTCAGTCGACCCCGGCAGAGTCAATTTTTTTTTTCCGGTTCCGAGATATTACACGCGTCTGGGCTGGCCGGTCGGAATGATGTCACCCGTGTGACCGTGTGTTGGGTACTTTCGGAGGAGAAGCTTTACATACATACATACATACATACATACATACATACATACATACATACATACATACATCCATACATACATACATCCATACAGACAGGTGACGTTTATATAATAGATACAAATAAATGCACATTGGTCTTTATTATAGACTAGCGGGGCCACCCGGCGTTGCTCGGGGTCATAAAAACATAATTGAAGAAAAATCGCGTGTGTAACATCTTTATATTAAAACTTCTATTTCTCTCCCTCTCTCTCTATAGCTGTCTCTTTATCTTTCTACTTTTATCTACCCTGGTCGCTACTTTTAAATTTTGCCTTTTGCGAAAGCTGTTTCTTCCCCACCATTTCATCCTACGTTTCACAGGGCAATAGTATGACTTATTTCTATAAAAAGTACCACCACTGTCTGCGCCTTCTATATAGGTACTTATAACCGCCCCGGTGTTCATACTATATATTTTGAATCCCCTCATGATATCCTTCATCATTTTAACTCCCCTCGTTGTATTCATCATTTTCGATCTCCTCATACTATTAATCATTTTCAATCCCCTCATAATATTCTTCATCATTTTCAATCTCCTCATACTATTAATCATTTTCAATCCCCTCATAATATTCTTCATCATTTTCAATCCTCTCGTAATATTCCTCATCATTTTCAATCCGCTCATGATATTCTTAATAATTTTCAATCCTCTCATGATATTCTTCATTTTTTCAATCCTCTCATGATATTCTTTATTATTTTCAATCCCCTCATGATATTCTTCATCATTTTCAATCCCCTCATGATATTCTTCATCATTTTCAATCCTCTCATGGTATATTTCATCATTTTCGATCCCCTCATGATATTCTTCTCATTTTCAATCCCTTCATGATATTATTCATCATTTTCAATCCTCTCATGGTATTCTTCATCATTTCCAATCCTGTCAGTCTATTCTTCATAATTTTCAATCCTCTCATGACATTCTTCATCATTTTCAATCCTCTCATGACATTCTTCATCATTTTCAATCCTCTAATGACATTCTTCATCATTTTCAATCCTCTCATGACATTCTTCATCATTTTCAATCCCCTCATGATAGTCTTCATCATTTTCAATTCCCTCATGATAGTCTTCATCATTTTCAATCCTCTCATGATAGTCTTCATCATTTTCAATCCTCTCATGATAGTCTTCATCATTTTCAATCCTCTCATGATAGTCTTCATCATTTTCAATCCTCTCATGATAGTCTTCATCATTTTCAATCCTCTCATGATAGTCTTCATCATTTTCAAACTTCTCATGATAGTCTTCATCATTTTCAATCCTCTCATGATATTCTTCATCATTTTCAATCCCCTCATGATATTATTCATCATTTTAAATCCCCTCATGGTATTCTTCATCATTTCCAATCCTGTCAGTCTATCCTTCTTCATTTTCAATCCTCTCATGAAAGTCTTCATCATTTTCAATCCTCTCATGACATTCTTCATCATTTTCAATCCCCTTATGATAGTCTTCATCATTTTCAATCCCCTCATGATAGTCTTTATCATTTTCAATCCCCTCATGAGAGTGTACATCATTTTCAATCCTCTCATGATAGTCTTCATCATTTTAAATCCTCTCATGATAGTTTTCATCATTTTCAATCCTCTCATGATAGTCTTTATCATAGCTCTATCTAGGATATTGAGCACATTTCTCTCGGACAACACTGAGTACTTTGAAAATCAAAGAGGGCTCATGAGTACTACTGAAATCACTTAGGTATCCTCTCTCCTTCTGATCTGCGAAATAGTCCAAAGGGGAACAAAGATGGCGTTAAAATATTTTCCAAACCTATCACTACAGTAGCTCTATCTAGGACATTGAGCACTTTTCTCCCGGCCAACGCCGAGTACTTTGATAATCAAGGATGCCTCCTGAGGACTACTGAAATCACTTAGGTATCCTCTCTCCTTCTGATCTGCGAAATAGTCCAAAGGGGAACGAAGATGGCGTTGAAATATTTTCCAAACCTATCACTACTATAGCTCTATCTAGTACATTGAGCACTTTTCTCCCGGACAACGCCGAGTACTTTAATAATAAAGGAGGCCTCCTGAGGACTACTGAAATCACTTAGGTGTCCTCTCTCCTACTGATCTGCGAAATAGTCCAAAGGGGAACGAATATGGCGTTAAAATATTATCCAAACTATCACTACAGTAGCTCTATAAAGGACAGTCATCACTTTTTTTCCCGGACAGCGCCGAGTACTTTGAAAATCAAAGAGGCCTCCTGGGGACAACTGAAATCAGTTAGGTATCCTCCCTCCTTTTCATCTGCAAAATTGTCCAAAGGGGAAAGAAGATGGCGTTAAAATATTTTCTAAACCTATCACTACAGTAGCTCTATCTAGGACATTGAGCACTTTTCTCCCGGACAACGCCGAGTACTTTGAAAATCGAGGAGGCTTCATGAGCACTCCTGAAATCCCTTAGGTATCCTCTCTCCTTCGGATCTGCGAAATAGTCCAAAGGGGAACGAAGATGGCGTTAAAATATTTTCCAAACCTATCACTACAGTAGCTCTATCTAGGATATTGAGCACTTTTCTCCCGGACAACGCCGAGTATTTCAAAATCAAAGAGGCCTCCTGGGGACTACTGAAATAATTCTTATCCATTCCCCCATCCTTTTCAGCGTAGATGCTGTTAAAATATTATCCAAACCTATCACTACAGTAGCTCTATCTAGGACATTGAGCACTTTTTTCCCGGACAACGCCGAGTACTTTGAACATCAAAGACGCCTCCTGGGGACATCTGAAATCAGTTAGGTATCCTCCCTCCTTTTCATCTGCAAAATTGTCCAAAGGGGAAAGAAGATGGCGTTAAAATATTTTCTAAACCTATCACTACAGTAGCTCTATCTAGGACATTGAGCACTTTTCTCCCGGACAACGCCGAGTACTTTGAAAATCGAGGAGGCTTCATGAGCACTCCTGAAATCCCTTAGGTATCCTCTCTCCTTCGGATCTGCGAAATAGTCCAAAGGGGAACGAAGATGGCGTTAAAATATTTTCCAAACCTATCACTACAGTAGCTCTATCTAGGATATTGAGCACTTTTCTCCCGGACAACGCCGAGTATTTCAAAATCAAAGAGGCCTCCTGGGGACTACTGAAATAATTCTTATCCATTCCCCCATCCTTTTCAGCGTAGATGCTGTTAAAATATTATCCAAACCTATCACTACAGTAGCTCTATCTAGGACATTGAGCACTTTTCTCCCGGACAACGCCGAGTACTTTGATAATCAAGGAGGCCTCCTGGGGACTACTGAAATCACTTTGGTATCCTCTCTACTTCTTATCTGCGAAATAGTCCAAAGGGGAACGAAGATGGCGGTAAAATATTTTCCAAACCTATCACTACAGTAGCTCTATCTAGGATATTGAGCACTTTTCTCCTGGACAACGCCGAGTACTTTGAAAATCGAGGAGGCTTCATGAGCACTCCTGAAATCCCTTAGGTATCCTCTCTCCTTCGGATCTGCGAAATAGTCCAAAGGGGAACGAAGATGGCGTTAAAATATTTTCCAAAACTATCACTACAGTTGCTCTATCTAGGATATTGAGCACTTTTCTCCTGGACAACGCCGAGTATTTCAAAATCAAAGAGGCCTCATGGGGACTACTGAAATAATTCTTATCCATTCCCCCATCCATTTCAGCGTAGATGCTGTTAAAATATTATCCAAACCTATCACTACAGTAGCTCTATCTAGGACATTGAGCACTTTTTTCCCGGACAACGCCGAGTACTTTGAAAATCAAAGAGGCCTCCTGGGGACATCTGAAATCAGTTAGGTATCCTCCCTCCTTTTCATCTGCAAAATTGTCCAAAGGGGAAAGAAGATGGCGTTAAAATATTTTCTAAACCTATCACTACAGTAGCTCTATCTAGGACATTGAGCACTTTTCTCCCGGACAACGCCGAGTACTTTGAAAATCGAGGAGGCTTCATGAGCACTCCTGAAATCCCTTAGGTATCCTCTCTCCTTCGGATCTGCGAAATAGTCCAAAGGGGAACGAAGATGGCGTTAAAATATTTTCCAAACCTATCACTACAGTAGCTCTATCTAGGATATTGAGCACTTTTCTCCCGGACAACGCCGAGTATTTCAAAATCAAAGAGGCCTCCTGGGGACTACTGTAATAATTCTTATCCATTCCCCCATCCTTTTCAGCGTAGATGCTGTTAAAATATTATCCAAACCTATCACTACAGTAGCTCTATCTAGGACATTGAGCACTTTTTTCCCGGACAACGCCGAGTACTTTGAAAATCAAAGAGGCCTCCTGGGGACAACTGAAATCAGTTAGGTATCCTCCCTCCTTTATCATCTGCAAAATTGTCCAAAGGGGAACGAAGATGGCGTTAAAATATTTTCTAAACCTATCACTACAGTAGCTCTATCTAGGATATTGAGCACTTTTCTCCCGGACAACGCCGAGTACTTTGAAAATCGAGAAGGCTTCATGAGCACTCCTTAAATCCCTTAGGTATCCTCTCTCCTTCGGATCTTCGAAATAGTCCAAAGGGGAACGAAGATGGCGTTAAAATATTTTCCAAACCTATCACTACAGTAGCTCTATCTAGGATATTGAGCACTTTTCTCCCGGACAACGCCGAGTATTTCAAAATCAAAGAGGCCTCCTGGGGACTACTGAAATAATTCTTATCCATTCCCCCATCCTTTTCAGCGTAGATGCTGTTAAAATATTATCCAAACCTATCACTACAGTAGCTCTATCTAGGACATTGAGCACTTTTCTCCCGGACAACGCCGAGTACTTTGATAATCAAGGAGGCCTCCTGGGGACTACTGAAATCACTTTGGTATCCTCTCTACTTCTTATCTGCGAAATAGTCCAAAGGGGAACGAAGATGGCGGTAAAATATTTTCCAAACCTATCACTACAGTAGCTCTATCTAGGATATTGAGCACTTTTCTCCTGGACAACGCCGAGTACTTTGAAAATCGAGGAGGCTTCATGAGCACTCCTGAAATCCCTTAGGTATCCTCTCTCCTTCGGATCTGCGAAATAGTCCAAAGGGGAACGAAGATGGCGTTAAAATATTTTCCAAAACTATCACTACAGTTGCTCTATCTAGGATATTGAGCACTTTTCTCCTGGACAACGCCGAGTATTTCAAAATCAAAGAGGCCTCATGGGGACTACTGAAATAATTCTTATCCATTCCCCCATCCTTTTCAGCGTAGATGCTGTTAAAATATTATCCAAACCTATCACTACAGTAGCTCTATCTAGGACATTGAGCACTTTTTTCCCGGACAACGCCGAGTACTTTGAAAATCAAAGAGGCCTCCTGGGGACTACTGAAATCCCTTAGGTATCCTCTCTCCTTCGGATCTTCGAAATAGTCCAAAGGGGAACGAAGATGGCGTTAAAATATTTTCCAAACCTATCACTACAGTAGCTCTATCTAGGATATTGAGCACTTTTCTCCCGGACAACGCCGAGTACTTTGAAAATCGAGGAGGCTTCATGAGCACTCCTGAAATCCCTTAGGTATCCTCTCTCCTTCGGATCTGCGAAATAGTCCAAAGGGGAACGAAGATGGCGTTAAAATATTTTCCAAACCTATCACTACAGTTGCTCTATCTAGGATATTGAGCACTTTTCTCCCGGACAACGCCGAGTATTTCAAAATCAAAGAGGCCTCCTGGGGACTACTGAAATAATTCTTATTTATTCCCCCATCCTTTTCAGCGTAGATGCTGTTAAAATATTATCCAAACCTATCACTACAGTAGCTCTATCTAGGACATTGAGCACTTTTTTCCCGGACAACGCCGAGTACTTTGAAAATCAAAGAGGCCTCCTGGGGACAACTGAAATCAGTTAGGTATCCTCCCTCCTTTTCATCTGCAAAATTGTCCAAAGGGGAAAGAAGATGGCGTTAAAATATTTTCTAAACCTATCACTACAGTAGCTCTATCTAGGACATTGAGCACTTTTCTCCCGGACAACGCCGAGTACTTTTAAAATCGAGGAGGCTTCATGAGCACTCCTGAAATCATTTAGGTATCCTCTCTCCTTCGGATCTGCGAAATAGTCCAAAGGGGAACGAAGATGGCGTTAAAATATTTTCCAAACCTATCACTACAGTAGCTCTATCTAGGATATTGAGCACTTTTCTCCCGGACAACGCCGAGTATTTCAAAATCAAAGAGGCCTCCTGGGGACTACTGAAATAATTCTTATCCATTCCCCCATCCTTTTCAGCGTAGATGCTGTTAAAATATTATCCAAACCTATCACTACAGTACCTCTATCTAGGACGTTGAGCAAAAAAGGAGGAGATAATGCATGGGAATAGTGCATCATGACAACGGAACCGATACAACCCTACCTCACACTTCTCAAAAAAGGAGGAGATAATGCATGGGATGAGTGCATCATGACAACGGACCCGATACGACCCTACCTCAACACTTCTCAAAAAGGTTAGCACTCTGGCCATTCAAAATTGCCTGGGCCGCCCCGTCGGGATTCCCCCGGTAGAGGCGCCTCAGTAAGCAATAAACTTACTCCTCCCCAAAGAGGGGAGGCAAAGCCTGGGAGTGTAGACCTCTTAGAACTGCACAGGACAGACCCATAGACCGGCGGAATGAAGCCCCGAAGGCCAAGACGATACCAGTCTATGGAGTGCAGTATCAATCGGAACAGATACTACACCTTGATCTTAGCCAAAAGAAGTGAATTAATGTAATTTTCGGTTAAAAAAAAATGGCGTCTAAAAGCTATGTTGAATTAGAGAAAAACGGCCTGGGGAAGTCTAAAATTATATGTTGATATTCAAAATTCATGTAATAAGTTGTTAAATAGTATTATACAATGTTTGTTGAAAGAAAATCATAGTTATTATTACTTGTTAATTTATTAATGTAATTTAAACAGTGTATAGTGGATAGGCCGCTGTACTGTGGTAGATTCGTTATAAATACTGATAGAAATCGTGCTAAAAAATTTTAATTTCGGATGCTTTCCCGGCCTTTTGGCTAAGATCAAAGTGTAGTATCTGTTCTCGGCATTTTTGCCTTGAGATCAAGTGTATTATCTAGTCCTATCCAGTAGGTGTCGGTTTTACACTGTCGAATCAAAAATCAGATTATCATTTTTTTTTTTTTAATGCCGTTTCCTTTTGGGCATTTCTTCTCCCCTAAAGTACAGGCTGAGGTCGTTATCTCACCGATGGATACTCATACTCCCCCCACTCCCCTGAATTTCACCTGGGGCGTTCACACCTGCGAATGCTGGCACTCCACCTCCCCAAGTATCGCCTGAGGCGCCCCACTGGCGAATACCGATTTCCCCCAGATTTGGCCTGAGGCGCTCATACCGGCGAATGCCGACACTCCCCCTCCCCAGATTTGGCCTGAGGCGCTCATACCGGCGAATGCCGACATTCCCCCTCCCCAGATTTAGCCTGGCACCACCCCACCGGCAAATACCGATACTCTCCTCTCCCCCAAATTTGGCCTGAGGCGCTCACACCGGCGAATGTCGACACTCCCCCTCCTTAAATTTGGCCTGATGCGCTCATACCGCCGAATGCCGAACCCCATCCCCCAAATTTGGCCTGAGGCCCCGCGACCGAATACCGAGACTCTCCCTCCCCCCCAAATTTGGCCCGAACGCCGACACTCCCCCATCCCCAGATTTGGCCTGAGGCGCTCATACCGGCGAATGCCGACATTCCCCCTCCCCAGATTTGGCCTGAGGCGCCCCACCGCCGAATGCCGACACTCCCTCGCCCCAAATTTGGCCTGTGGCGCTCACATCGGTGAATGCCGACATTCCCCCCCCTATTTGGCCTGAAAGGAGGAGGTAATGCCTGGAAGTATTATATCAGGATAACAGAACGGCCATAGTGAGGAAGGGAGGGGGGAAGGAATATTAGCGTCTATTAATAATTAAGAAAGAAAGGTAGAAAGTGTGGCAGTGAGAGGGGAAGAAGAAAGAAAGAAAGGGTTGTAGTGTGAGTGAATTTCTACCCGCCACTCCCTTACTCTGACGTCATGTCTAGTTTATCGTGACTTTGCATTATTTTTCTTCTCAAATTAGTATAAATAACGTTGAAAAATGGAGTTAAAAGCCACCCCCCATTGGAAAAAAGTGCTCAGTCGACCCCGGAAGAGTCAAATTTTTTTTTCCGGTTCCGAGATATTACACGCGTCTGGGCTGGCCGGTCGGAATGATGTCACCCGTGTGACCGTGTGTTGGGTACTTTCGGAGGAGAAGCTTTACATACATACATACATACATACATACATACATACATCCATACATACATACATCCATACAGACAGGTGACGTTTATATAATAGACTAGCAGGGCTACCCGGCGTTGCTCAGGTTATAGAATAGAAGAAAAATCGCGTGTGTAACATCTTTATATTCAAACTTCTATTTCTCTCCCTTTCTCTATAGCCGTCTCTTTATCTTTCTACTTTTCTCTTCTCTGGTCGCCCAATTTCACAGCTACTTTCTCATTTTGCCTTTTGCGAAAGCTGTTTCTTCTCCACCATTCCTCTTACGTTGGCCAGGGCAAAAGTATGACATATTTCTATAAAAAGTACCACCTCTGTCTGTGCCTTCTATATAGGTACATAATATATAAGTACCTATCGCCACTCTGGTGTGAATGCTAAATCCGTATCTATTGTCGCCCAGGTGCGCATGGTATGTACTTACTTATCACCATCCCTGTTCACATGCTATATACGTACCTATTACAGCCCCGGTGCGCATACTATATACGTACCTATTGGCGTTGCACGGGGATCACTTCTCCAGTCGCCCTCCTTCCACAGTTGCCAGGAGTAAAAGATGTCACGTACATGGTTGCCAATTCACCCTGGCTACACTATCTCCGGCCTCCCCAAAACTCTGCACTACCTCTCCATTCCCTTGAGTAAAAATGTAATATTTCTATTAAAAGTACCATATTTGTCTTCATTATTAATGTTAATAAGGGTGTTTGTTTATTTACTTCTTCATGTCCGTGTATGTTAGATAAAATAACCTAGGTCGATCAGGCCCCTCTGACAGCAGTCTTTGTTAATGATAATAATGGTGTCTATTTACTTCTTTCATGTTTGAGTATGTTAGATTAAATAACCTAGGTTGATCACCGATTAAATATTTTATATGAATATAATAAATGGTATCAATGGGGAAGAATAATTTTTTCTTTTAAATTCACCGATCGAGACATTATTTTATATGAATATAAATAATAGTGCTAACAATGGGGACCCTTCCTATTACATTCTACTCAGACTCCGTAATATACCATTCGGGTTGAACTCCAGGCCTTGACTCTTTCCTGAACATCAGGCTCTGACTCCTACCCGAACAATTAGGACCTGACTACTTCCTGAAGAGCTGGCTCCGACTCCTTAAACATCAGGGTGACTCTTTCATATACTGCAAGCTCTGAATCTTTTCCCGAACTTCCAGCTTTGACTGTTTCACTGTTTCACTGCTCCCCGAACATCAGTTTGTTTTTTTTAATCCTGTGCTATGGTGTGTATAATAAACACATCTGCTCTATCTAGGATATTGAACTCTATTTAATTAAACACTCGTTCTATGTAGGATAATGAGCACTTTTAAAATAAGGAGGCCAAGAGAGCACTATCACAATCAAGCGCCTAGAACTTGTTAAATTTCAATGTAAAAAAATGATGACTGATTTGCTATTCTCTTTTACTGGATAACATTAAAAGCAGTGTTTAATTATAACATTAAAGGGAAAATGCCAATGTTACCTTACTGTAAAGAATTTACTATTTTATGTTAACCTTCCACTATTTTCAGGCCTCCCCAAAACTCTGCACTACCTCTCCATTCCCTGGAGTAAAAATGTAACATTTCTATTAAAAGTACCATATTTGTCTTCATTAGTATTGTTAATAAGGGTGTTTGTTTATTTACTTCTTCATGTCCGTGTATGTTAGATAAAATAACCTAGGTTGATCAGGCCCCTCTGACAGCAGTCTTTGTTAATGATAATAATGGTGTCTATTTACTTCTTTCATGTTTGTGTATGTTAGATTA
Organism: Sepiola atlantica; assembly: GCA_963556195.1. Lineage (NCBI taxonomy): Eukaryota > Metazoa > Mollusca > Cephalopoda > Sepiida > Sepiolidae > Sepiola > Sepiola atlantica. The sequence continues at coordinate 196,980,623 of OY744519.1, read as the reverse complement.
AATAACCTAGGTTGATCACCGATTAAATATTTTATATGAATATAATAAATGGTATCAATGGGGAAGAATAATTTTTTCTTTTAAACAAATGTCTTAGCTGGAGAAACATAGAAATATTAATTTTTTTTCATATGTTAGAACAATGATGACCGACGACACTCTTTCCCACACTTCTGATGGTCTTGTGTCTAATTTGTGTTATGAGTAAATGTGGTATTGTGGTGACTAACATTCTAGTTATAGTAGGATATACATTTTTATTACTTTAGAACACTTTTGAAAGCCTTGTTTTGAATGTAATTTTTTCATATTTTCTGCAAGTAAATAATTCAAAGTTTAGTATTTGTTCAGATGGATGGTTAACGTCCGTAAAAACTAAAAAGAATGAAAGTTTACAACTTGTTCAATAAAGCAAAAAGCAAATATACGGTTATGAGTAAATGTGGTATTGTGGTGACTGATCATTCTAGTTAAAAGTAGAATAGACCGAATTTACAGAAAGCTGCTGTATTTAGGGTAAAGAACACCGACAGATTAAGCAGGTACACCTTACCAAGTTTTACACTGTTCTATCTAACATATTGAACAGTTACTGATTTAGTATATATCCATTAGTAAATTACACACATGCTATCTCTATGATATTGTGCACTGTTAGATTCACCATAAGACATACTAAGAGTCACACTATATTATAACACATACTTGCTCTATCTAGAGTATTAAATACATCCGAATGCAGCATTTACTATGTTTTGAGTGTCCTACTGCATTATTGCACACATCTGTTGCATCTAGGGAACTGATCAGTGTTTTCTACAAAATATAACATTTAGAAAGTGTCCTAGTGCAGTAATAATGTATTGCTCCTGAGTTTGTTTCAGATTATAAAACTAGGCATGAACAACAAAACAATAGTAAAAAAATGTGCTTAACATATTTATGAAAAATGATTAGTTTATTGCTCAATATATTGAAACGCATTTATTTTAAGTTTGTTCACCACTTTCAAGCAAGAATATATTGTAAAAAAACAAAAACAATTTTATATTTAAATGGGTGATTTTTATTTTAATGTGTCTTTTGAGAATGTGTAATTGTGTCAAAAGATAAAAACACAAATTTAAAAAAGGAACTGCAGCACTTAATGATATCAATCACAGAAACACATTGTTCAACCGTGATGTTTTAGTAATAAAACGTTTTTTTAACCGTTTGATTATTTGTAATAAGATTTTTGCTATAGTCTTCATTTTATATAAAAGAATATAAAAATAAATTTCAATCAACCTGGAGATTTCGATGATGACAATGTAGCTTGTGTGGTTAATGAAACTAAGTAGGCAAATTCACTTAAATGAAAGATGTAATTGGGAAAAACAACCAAATTGTCTGAAATGGAAGATGAAATTAGAAAATATACTATTCAATTGAATGAGTACAGTAATCAAAATGATGTGGCTAAAAATGTACATCATTAATAATCACTTTTTAAAACTCAAAATATGAAAGTACTGAAATGTTTGTGTTAAGTTCTTATTAGTGACTTGCTATCATCAAGAATCCACCCCAAAGAATGTTCTTTCTTTTATGATTTTGAGGAATAGATAATTAAAAACATGAGAGCTATGACGTAGTTATTATTGCAAGAACAGAGTCCTTCGTTTGTGATGATCACTGATCTTTTTTTTAAATTTTTTTTTTACTAATCATACATCAAACTAAAGTCATGTATTAAAAAGAAATTGTTCATAACGATTACACACAAACACAAAAAATAACTGAAGCAGTGAGTCCTGTGTTTATAAGAATAAATGGTGTCTATTAATCCATGCATAAGATAATGGGTAGTCTGAATTTCTCTTAATTCAAATTGTGGTAAAGCCGGACTCTGATAATCAAATCTGAAGGAAAGAAAGCATCAAATATATAGAACATAAAGGAATCTATTTAAAAGGTGTTCTGAATTGTGAATAGAAAAGGATAAAATGCAGTTTGTTTAAAAATAGATAGTTTTGTAGTAAAAGATATATAATTACAAAGAACAAATGCTGTACTCTATTGAAAAAGGCTGCTTCAATTGAGATTTTCTGGTACTGGGGGGTCTCAGGCTGTTAAGCAATTCCAAACTGAAACAGAACTAAGATATTGTTTAGTAGTAAAATAGCTTGGCCATTTTGCTAAGATCAAAGTGTGGTATCTGTTCTGATGGGTGCTGCACTTCATGGATCGGTGTTGTTTTGGCCTTCGGGGCTTGGTTTCCGCCGGTCTGTGGGTCTGATCTGTCCTGTGCAGTTCTAGGAGGTCCACCCTCCCAGGCTTTACCTCCCCTCTTTGGGGAGGAGTAAGTTAATTGCTTGCTGCCTGAAACGCCCCTGCCGGGGAATGTCGACAGGGTTGCCCAGGCAATTTTTAATGGCCAGAGTGCTCACCTTCTCGAGCGCTGGCTTTTCAAATCCCACTGTCAGTCCTTGTGTCACATATTCCTATTGTGGGTGGGGGTTAAATAACGCCTTTTGGCTAAGATCAAAGTGTAGTATCTGTTCCGATGGATACTGCACTTCATAGATCGGTATTGTCTTGGCCTTCTGGGGCTTGGTTTCCGCCGGTCTGTGGGTCTGATCTGTCCTGTGCAGTTCTAGGAGGTCCACCCTCCCAGGTTTTACCTCCCCTCTTTGGGAAGGAGTAAGTTAATTGCTTACTGCCTGAGGCGCCCCTACCGGGGAATGCCGACAGGGCTGCCCAAGCAATTTTTAATGGCCAGAGTGCTCACCTTCTCGAGCGCTGGCTTTTCAAATCCCACTTTCAGTCCTTCTGTCACATATTCCTATTGTGGGTGGGGGTTAAATAACGCCTTTTGGCTAAGATTAAAGTGTAGTATCTGTTCCGATTGATACTGCACCCCATAAACTGGTATCGTCTTGGCCTTCGGGGCTTGATTTACGCCGGTCTATGGGTCTGTCCTGTGCAGTTCTAGTAGGTCCACCTTCCCAGGCTTTGCCTCCCCTCTTTGGGGAGGAGTAAGTTTATTGCTTACTGCCTGAGGCGCCCCTACCGGGGAATGCCGACGGGGCTGCCCAGGCAATTTTTAAACCCCATTTTCCCAACGCGACTTGTGGGAGTAAGATAAAAACTGGCCTTGTGCCTAACTCCTGGAGAGGAGTAAATCAATACTCTAGTGTAAATTTGTGTTGACGTTTTCCTTTGTGTAACTTTCTAATAGGAGATGTATTTACTATTGCCTGTTGGGTGAGGTGCTTTACTATATTCACGAGGGAGTCTCAATGGGACTATACAGTCATTTCACTTCTCACCAAAGTGCCATTGTTTTCACTAAGTTTCAGTGCTAATAGTTTTCAAACATTTACTTAGAAAGTGAAAATAATTATAAAAAAAAGAATGTGCACCAAAAAAGTAAACAAAAATATTTTCTCTGATAATGACTGTTTTCCCCTATCTGTCTGACTGTCTCCCTTGCTTCATCTGTGTGCATGGTTTGGTTTATATCATGTAGCAGTATTTATATGGTGTTGCATAGTTAATAGAATAATACACATGCTGTTTATTGAATGTAACATCGACAGACTAATAGATTAAATAGCAAGCAAATAAAAATACTTGTTTGAAACAAAATAGTTGAAGAATACATTACCAGAGCCTTGTTAGCCAGGGTTATACAGAGTGAAACGGGCTATAATAACTGGTGTAAAGTTACATCCATAACCTCCTAAGCATTTACACTGTTTTACCCTGTTACCACCTCCCAGAACGGGGACCAGAGGTTGGATTTTGGGAGGCATGTTTGGATGTTAAACAACCAAAACCATGTTCTTTTAGTCAATTCTCAACTGTCATTCATTTTTAAGTTATTCTCAACTCTGGAGAGGTGTCATTCATTTTTAAGTCATTCTCAACTCTGGTGGATGTGTCATTCATTTTCTAATTATTCTCAACTCAGGGGGGGGGCATCATTCATTATTTAATTATTCTAAACTCTGGGAGAGTTGTCATTTTAGAATTGGTAATTTGTATAAACAAAATGTAGTTAAAATGAGTTTAGAATTCTGAAAACTCTTGAGGAGTTTGAAATTGGTGACTTACTGGAAAAGAACATGATGACAATTAATATTGGAATTTTTATTGTGTTCTACACATTTCAGTTGTCAATTTTGTTTTGTTCATCTGTTTGTTTTAGATTCTTACGTACCTATTACAGACTCGGTGCGCATACTATATACGTACCTATTGGCGTTGCACGGGGATCACTTCTCCAGTCGCCCTCCTTCCACAGTTGCCAGGAGTAAAAGATGTCACGTACATGGTTGCCAATTCACCCTGGCTACACTATTTTCAGGCCTCCCCAAAACTCTGCACTACCTCTCCATTCCCTGGAGTAAAAATGTAACATTTCTATTAAAAGTACCATATTTGTCTTCATTAGTATTGTTAATAAGGGTGTTTGTTTATTTACTTCTTCATGTCCGTGTATGTTAGATAAAATAACCTAGGTTGATCAGGCCCCTCTGACAGCAGTCTTTGTTAATGATAATAATGGTGTCTATTTACTTCTTTCATGTTTGTGTATGTTAGATTAAATAACCTAGGTTGATCACCGATTAAATATTTTATATGAATATAATAAATGGTATCAATGGGGAAGAATAATTTTTTCTTTTAAATTCACCGATCGAGACATTATTTTATATGAATATAAATAATAGTGCTAACAATGGGGACCCTTCCTATTACATTCTACTCAGACTCCGTAATATACCATTCGGGTTGAACTCCAGGCCTTGACTCTTTCCTGAACATCAGGCTCTGACTCCTACCCGAACAATTAGGACCTGACTACTTCCTGAAGAGCTGGCTCCGACTCCTTAAACATCAGGGTGACTCTTTCATATACTGCAAGCTCTGAATCTTTTCCCGAACCTCCAGCTTTGACTCTTTCACTGTTTCACTGCTCCCCGAACATCAGTTTGTTTTTTTTTAATCCTGTGCTATGGTGTGTATAATAAACACATCTGCTCTATCTAGGATATTGAACTCTATTTAATTAAACACTCGTTCTATGTAGGATAATGAGCACTTGTAAAATAAGGAGGTCAAGAGAGCACTATCACAATCAAGCGCCTAGAACTTGTTAAATTTCAATGTAAAAAAATGATGACTGATTTGCTATTCTCTTTTACTGGATAACATTAAAAGCAGTGTTTAATTATTGATAACATTAAAGGGAAAATGCCAATGTTACCTTACTGTAAAGAATTTACTATTTTATGTTAACCTTCCACTAACCTTGCTCAGCAAAAAATGTCTTAGCTGGGGAAACATAGAAATATTAATTTTTTTTCATATGTTAGAACAATGATGACCGACGACACTCTTTCCCACACTTCTGATGGTCTTGTGTCTAATTTGTGTTATGAGTAAATGTGGTATTGTGGTGACTAACATTCTAGTTATAGTAGGATATACATTTTTATTACTTTAGAACACTTTTGAAAGCCTTGTTTTGAATGTAATTTTTTCATATTTTCTGCAAGTAAATAATTCAAAGTTTAGTATTTGTTCAGATGGATGCTACAACCCTTAATTGGTAACTGAAGTCGGTACCAGTCTAAGTGTTTGGTTAACGTCCATAAAAACTAAAAAGAATGAAAGTTTACAACTTGTTCAATAAAGCAAAAAGCAAATATAAGGTTATGAGTAAATGTAGTATTGTGGTGACTGATCATTCTAGTTAAAAGTAGAATAGACCGAATTTACAGAAAGCTGCTGTATTTAGGGTAAAGAACACCGACAGATTAAGCAGGTACACCTTACCAAGTGTTACACTGTTCTATCTAACATATTGAACAGTTACTGATTTAGTATATATCCATTAGTAAATTACACACATGCTATCTCTATGATATTGTGCACTGTTAGATTCACCATAAGACATACTAAGAGTCACACTATATTATAACACATACTTGCTCTATCTAGAGTATTAAGTACATCCGAATGCAGCATTTACTATGTTTTGAGTGTCCTACTGCATTATTGCACACATCTGTTGCATCTAGGGAACTGATCAGTGTTTTCTACAAAATATAACATTTAGAAAGTGTCCTAGTGCAGTAATAATGTATTGCTCCTGAGTTTGTTTCAGATTATAAACCTAGGCATGAACAACAAAACAATAGTAAAAAAATGTGCTTAACATATTTATGAAAAATGATTAGTTTATTGCTCAATATATTGAAACACATTTATTTTAAGTTTGTTCACCACTTTCAAGCAAGAATATAATGAAAAAAACAAAAACAATTTTATATTTAAATGGGTGATTTTTATTTTAATGTGTCTTTTGAGAATGTGTAATTGTGTCAAAAGATAAAAACACAAATTTAAAAAAGGAACTGCAGCACTTAATGATATCAATCACAGAAACACATTGTTCAACCGTGATGTTTTAGTAATAAAACGTTTTTTTAACCGTCCTCATTTTGATTATTTGTAATAAGATTTTTGCTATAGTCTTCATTTTATATAAAAGAATATAAAAATAAATTTCAAGCTACATTGTCATCATCGAAATCTCCAGGTTGATTGTGTGGTTAATGAAACTAAGTAGGCAAATTCACTTAAATGAAATATGTAATTGGGAAAAACAACCAAATTGTCTGAAATGGAAGATGAAATTAGAAAATATACTATTCAATTGAATGAGTACAGTAATCAAAATGATGTGGCTAAAAATGTACATCATTAATAATCACTTTTTAAAACTCAAAATATGAAAGTACTGAAATGTTTGTGTTAAGTTCTTATTAGTGACTTGCTATCATCAAGAATCCACCCCAAAGAATGTTCTTTCTTTTATGATTTTGAGGAATAGATAATTAAAAACATGAGAGCTATGACGTAGTTATTATTGCAAGAACAGAGTCCTTCGTTTGTGATGATCACTGATCTTTTTTTTAAATTTTTTTTTTACTAATCATACATCAAACTAAAGTCATGTATTAAAAAGAAATTGTTCATAACGATTACACACAAACACAAAAAATAACTGAAGCAGTGAGTCCTGTGTTTATAAGAATAAATGGTGTCTATTAATCCATGCATAAGATAATGGGTAGTCTGAATTTCTCTTAATTCAAATTGTGGTAAAGCCGGACTCTGATAATCAAATCTGAAGGAAAGAAAGCATCAAATATATAGAACATAAAGGAATCTATTTCAAAGGTGTTCTGAATTGTGAATAGAAAAGGATAAAATGCAGTTTGTTTAAAAATAGATAGTTTTGTAGTAAAAGATATATAATTACAAAGAACAAATGCTGTACTCTATTGAAAAAGGCTGCTTCAATTGAGATTTTCTGGTACTGGGGGGTCTCAGGCTGTTAAGCAATTCCAAACTGAAACAGAACTAAGATATTGTTTAGTAGTAAAATAGCTTGGCCATTTTGCTAAGATCAAAGTGTAATATCTGTTCCGATGGGTGCTGCACTTCATGGATCGGTGTTGTTTTGGCCTTCGGGGCTTGGTTTCCGCCGGTCTGTGGGTCTGATCTGTCCTGTGCAGTTCTAGGAGGTCCACCCTCCCAGGCTTTACCTCCCCTCTTTAGGGAGGAGTAAGTTAATTGCTTGCTGCCTGAGGCGCCCCTGCCGGGGAATGCCGACAGGGCTGCCCAGGCAATTTTTAATGGCCAGAGTGCTCATCTTCTCGAGCGCTGGCTTTTCAAATCCCACTTTCCGACCTTGTGTCACATATTCCTATTGTGGGTGGGGGTTAAATAACGCCTTTTGGCTAAGATCAAAGTGTAGTATCTGTTCCGATGGATACTGCACGTCATAGATCGGTATTGTCTTGGCCTTCTGGGGCTTGGTTTCCGCCGGTCTGTGGGTCTGATCTGTCCTGTGCAGTTCTAGGAGGTCCACCCTCCCAGGTTTACCTCCCCTCTTTGGGGAGGAGTAAGTTAATTGCTTACTGCCTGAGGCGCCCCTACCGGGGAATGCCGACGGGGCTGCCACGGCAATTTTTAATGGCCAGAGTGCTCACCTTCTCGAGCGCTGGCTTTTCAAATCCCACTTTCAGTCCTTCTGTCACATATTCCTATTGTGGGTGGGGGTTAAATAACGCCTTTTGGCTAAGATCACAGTGTAGTATCTGTTCCGATGGATACTGCACCCCATAAACTGGTATCGTCTTGGCCTTCGGGGCTTGATTTACGCCGGTCTATGGGTCTGTCCTGTGCAGTTCTAGGAGGTCCACCTTCCCAGGCTTTGCCTCCCCTCTTTGGGGAGGAGTAAGTTTATTGCTTACTGCCTGAGGCGCCCCTACCGGGGAATGCCGACGGGGCTGCCCAGGCAATTTTTAAACCCCACTTTCCCAACCCGACTTGTGGGAGTAAGATAAAAACTGGCCTTGTGCCTAACTCCTGGAGAGGAGTAAATCAATACTCTAGTGTAAATTTGTGTTGACGTTTTCCTTTGTGTAACTTTCTAATAGGAGATGTATTTACTATTGCCTGTTGGGTGAGGTGCTTTACTATATTCACGAGGGAGTCTCAATGGGACTATACAGTCATTTCACTTCTCACCAAAGTGCCATTGTTTTCACTAAGTTTCAGTGCTAATAGTTTTCAAACATTTACTTAGAAAGTGAAAATAATTATAAAAAAAAGAATGTGCACCAAAAAAGTAAACAAAAATATTTTCTCTGATAATGACTGTTTTCCCCTATCTGTCCGACTGTCTCCCTTGCTTCATCTGTGTGCATGGTTTGGTTTATATCATGTAGCAGTATTTATATGGTGTTGCATAGTTAATAGAATAATACACATGCTGTTTATTGAATGTAACATCGACAGACTAATAGATTAAATAGCAAGCAAATAAAAATACTTGTTTGAAACAAAATAGTTGAAGAATACATTACCAGAGCCTTGTTAGCCAGGGTTATACAGAGTGAAACGGGCTATAATAACTGGTGTAAAGTTACATCCATAACCTCCTAAGCATTTACACTGTTTTACCCTGTTACCACCTCCCAGAACGGGGACCAGAGGTTGGATTTTGGGAAGCATGTTTGGATGTTAAACAACCAAAACCATGTTCTTTTAGTCAATTCACAACTGTCATTCATTTTTAAGTTATTCTCAACTCTGGAGAGGTGTCATTCATTTTTAAGTCATTCTCAACTCTGGTGGATGTGTCATTCATTTTCTAATTATTCTCAACTCAGGGGGGGGCATCATTCATTATTTAATTATTCTAAACTCTGGGAGAGTTGTCATTTTAGAATTGGTAATTTGTATAAACAAAATGTAGTTAAAATGAAATTAGAATTCTGAAAACTCTTGAGGAGTTTGAAATTGGTGACTTACTGAAAAAAAACATGATGACAATTAATATTGGAATTTTTATTGTGTTCTACACATTTCAGTTGTCAATTTTTTTTTGTTTATCTGTTGATTTTAGATTCTTACCTATTTAGACTTTAGGTCATGTTGGGAGTTAAAATGAATTTAGAATTCTGAAAACTCTTGAGGAGTTTGAAATTGGTGACTTACTGAAAAAGAACATGATGACAATGAATATTGGTATTTTTATTGTGTTCTACACATTTCAGTTGTCAATTTTGTTTTGTTTATTCGTTTGTTTTAGATTCTTACGTACCTATTACAGCCCCGGTGCGCATACTATATACGTACCTATTGGCGTTGCACGGGGATCACTTCTCCAGTCGCCTCCTTCCACAGTTGCCAGGAGTAAAAGATGTCACGTACATGGTTGCCAATTCACCCTGGCTACACTATCTCCGGCCTCCCCAAAACTCTGCACTACCTCTCCATTCCCTGGAGTAAAAATGTAACATTTCTATTAAAAGTACCATATTTGTCTTCATTAGTATTGTTAATAAGGGTGTTTGTTTATTTACTTCTTCATGTCCGTGTATGTTAGATAAAATAACCTAGGTCGATCAGGCCCCTCTGACAGCAGTCTTTGTTAATGATAATAATGGTGTCTATTTACTTCTTTCATGTTTGTGTATGTTAGATTAAATAACCTAGGTTGATCACCGATTAAATATTTTATATGAATATAATAAATGGTATCAATGGGGAAGAATAATTTTTTCTTTTAAATTCACCGATCGAGACATTATTTTATATGAATATAAATAATAGTGCTAACAATGGGGACCCTTCCTATTACATTCTACTCAGACTCCGTAATATACCATTCGGGTTGAACTCCAGGCCTTGACTCTTTCCTGAACATCAGGCTCTGACTCCTACCCGAACAATTAGGACCTGACTACTTCCTGAAGAGCTGGCTCCGACTCCTTAAACATCAGGGTGACTCTTTCATATACTGCAAGCTCTGAATCTTTTCCCAAACCTCCAGCTTTGACTGTTTCACTGTTTCACTGCTCCCCGAACATCATTTTTTTTTTTTTTAATCCTGTGCTATGGTGTGTATAATAAACACATCTGCTCTATCTAGGATATTGAACTCTATTTAATTAAACACTCGTTCTATGTAGGATAATGAGCACTTTTAAAATAAGGAGGCCAAGAGAGCACTATCACAATCAAGCGCCTAGATCTTGTTAAATTTCAATGTAAAAAAATGCTGACTGATTTGCTATTCTCTTTTACTGGATAACATTAAAAGCAGTGTTTAATTATTGATAACATTAAAGGGAAAATGCCAATGTTACCTTACTGTAAAGAATTTACTATTTTATGTTAACCTTCCACTAACCTTGCTCAGCAACAAATGTCTTAGCTGGGTTATTTAACATATATATATATTTTTTTTTTCATATGTTAGAACAATGATGACCGACGACACTCTTTCCCACACTTCTGACTGTCTTGTGTCTAATTTGTGTTATGAGTAAATGTGGTATTGTGGTGACTAACATTCTAGTTATAGTAGGATATACATTTTTATTACTTTAGAACACTTTTGAAAGCCTTGTTTTGAATGTAATTTTTTCATATTTTCTGCAAGTAAATAATTCAAAGTTTAGTATTTGTTCAGATGGATGCTACAACCCTTAATTGGTAACTGAAGTCGGTACCAGTTTAAGTGTTTGGTTAACGTACGTAAAAACTAAAAAGAATGAAAGTTTACAACTTGTTCAATAAAGCAAAAAGCAAATATAAGGTTATGAGTAAATGTAGTATTGTGGTGACTGATCATTCTAGTTAAAAGTAGAATAGACCGAATTTACAGAAAGCTGCTGTATTTAGGGTAAAGAACACCGACAGATTAAGCAGGTACACCTTACCAAGTGTTACACTGTTCTATCAAACATATTGAACAGTTACTGATTTAGTATATATCCATTAGTAAATTACACACATGCTATCTCTATGATATTGTGCACTGTTAGATTCACCATAAGACATACTAAGAGTCACACTATATTATAACACATACTTGCTCTATCTAGAGTATTAAGTACATCCGAATGCAGCATTTACTATGTTTTGAGTGTCCTACTGCATTATTGCACACATCTGTTGCATCTAGGGAACTGATCAGTGTTTTCTACAAAATACAACATTTAGAAAGTGTCCTAGTGCAGTAATAATGTATTGCTCCTGAGTTTGTTTCAGATTATAAACCTAGGCATGAACAACAAAACAATAGTAAAAAAATGTGCTTAACATATTTAAGAAAAATTATTAGTTTATTGCTCAATATATTGAAACACATTTATTTTAAGTTTGTTCACCACTTTCAAGCAAGAATATAATGAAAAAAAAACAAAAACAATTTTATATTTAAATTGGTGATTTTTATTTTAATGTGTCTTTTGAGAATGTGTAATTGTGTCAAAAGATAAAAACACAAATTTAAAAAAGGAACTGCAGCACTTAATGATATCAATCACAGAAACACATTGTTCAACCGTGATGTTTTAGTAATAAAACGTTTTTTTAACCGTCCTCATTTTGATTATTTGTAATAAGATTTCATTTTATTTTATATAAAAGAATATAAAAATAAATTTCAAGCTACATTGTCATCATCGAAATCTCCAGGTTGATTGTGTGGTTAATGAAACTAAGTAGGCAAATTCACTTAAATGAAAGATGTAATTGGGAAAAACAACCAAATTGTCTGAAATGGAAGATGAAATTAGAAAATATATTATTCAATTGAATGAGTACAGTAATCAAAATGATGTGGCTAAAAATGTACATCATTAATAATCACTTTTTAAAACTCAAAATATGAAAGTACTGAAATGTTTGTGTTAAGTTCTTATTAGTGACTTGCTATCATCAAGAATCCACCCCAAAGAATGTTCTTTCTTTTATGATTTTGAGGAATAGGTAATTAAAAACATGAGAGCTATGACGTAGTTATTATTGCAATAGAGTTATTATTATAGAGTCCTTCGTTTGTGATGATCAGTGATCTTTTTTTTTTTTTACTAATCATACATCAAACTAAAGTCATGTATTAAAAAGAAATTGTTCATAATGATTACACACACACAAAAAAAATAACTGAAGCAGTGAGTCCTGTGTTAGTCTGAATTTCTCTTAATTGTCGTAAGTGTTTATTAAAAAATTTCAGCAATTGTTTTTTTATTTTTTTTTTGTGAGTTTAATTTTTTTTTTTTTTAATTTATTATAATGGAAAATATCCGAATTTGTCAATTGTTTTTTTATCGTGTAAAGTTCTAATGCCTTTAAAAGAAGTGTATCATATTTAATTATCGACGTTTACGAATGCATATGTGATTATGTCGGATGAGTTTTTATACTTAAAAATATTGTAATATTATTTATAAAAATATTGTAATATTATTTATAATGGGTGGCACGTTATTATGTAGTCGCTGTCTATTATATATTTAGGTGGGGGTGGGTGGGGGAACATTTAATCAGTTTACACGGATTTTTCATTTTAAAAAATAAAATAAAAATAAAACTTTAAACTCTAAAAAATAAGAAAAAAAACAATACAAAAACTTTAACAAATTCTGATATTTTATTGTAATAAGTAAGGGTAGTTCTGCATTTCAAACGTCACTTGGACTTAATAATTGAAGAGTTCCATTCATTCCACCGAGTCAACCGGAAGTGCCAGACTGAATGTAAAGTCATCGATTTATCTTATTGTATGAATGAAAAGTTTCTGAAAGTAGGCAACAGTAATGTCTGAAGTGAAAATTTATCAATGAAATGAGTAGTTAGTGATTTTTTTCATTGTAAGAATTCAAATTCTATTGACTATTTTGTCAATAGTGATCGTTTAAAACGATTTTAAGAAAGTTCAAATTCTGTATAAGTAACAGTTGTTTTAACTTCATGTAAATAAGTAAAACGTAAAATTATTATATTAATTGTTAGGTGATTTTTTTTAAAAATTATTATAATATGAAATATCGGATTATTCATACGAGAGTTGAGATTCGGTGGACCAGAAATGCGTGCACACTTTACGTATAACTTATATAGGAAAATACCCCCCTCCTAAAGTATAAAATAATAACAATTTTCATAAATTTTTTTCTTAGCAGATATTTTTTTAGGCTGTTTACATGTAATTTGCCAAAAAAAGTAGAAACTTTTTTTTTTAGGGGTCGAAATACGAAAGGTGCACTTCTATAAATTTACCAAAAAAAAAAAAAAAATGATATAGTGTTTTTTTTTCTTACGATACGTTTAATAAACAAAAAAATTAAGTTATAGAAATATTTGTAAATAAAATTAGCGATCTTAATTGTTGATTATGCCTAATGTACGGTTATGTTTTAAAATGTATACATTTAGTTTATTTATTAAAATATATTGCGTTTCACGTTGCGAAACTAAACAAACATGTTTTTGTATCAGTATTTACTTGTCTCCCCACGAGGACAGAATGCATAATAAACTCATATATATATTTTTTTTTTACGATACGTTTAATAAACAAATAATATTAGCAATAAATATATTTTAATTTGTTGTGTTTTTTTTTTGGGGGGGGGGGGGATGAACACTTGTCAGTCAAATGTATTTAGGTGGGGGTGGGTGGGGGAACATTTAATCAGTTTACACGGATTTTTCATTTTAAAAAATAAAATAAAAATAAAACTTTAAACTCTAAAAAATAAGAAAAAAAACAATACAAAAACTTTAACAAATTCTGATATTTTATTGTAATAAGTAAGGGTAGTTCTGCATTTCAAACGTCACTTGGACTTAATAATTGAAGAGTTCCATTCATTCCACCGAGTCAACCGGAAGTGCCAGACTGAATGTAAAGTCATCGATTTATCTTATTGTATGAATGAAAAGTTTCTGAAAGTAGGCAACAGTAATGTCTGAAGTGAAAATTTATCAATGAAATGAGTAGTTAGTGATTTTTTTCATTGTAAGAATTCAAATTCTATTGACTATTTTGTCAATAGTGATCGTTTAAAACGATTTTAAGAAAGTTCAAATTCTGTATAAGTAACAGTTGTTTTAATAAACTTCATGTAAATAAGTAAAACGTAAAATTTTTATATTAATTGTTAGAGGTGATTTTTTTTTTAAATTATTATAATATGAAATATCGGATTATTCATACGAGAGTTGAGATTCGGTGGACCAGAAATGCGTGCACACTTTACTTATAACTTATATAGGAAAATACCCCCCTCCTAAATTATAAAATAATAACAATTTTCATAAATTTTTTTCTTAGCAGATATTTTTTTAGGCTGTTTACATGTAATTTGCCAAAAAAAGTAGAAACTTTTTTTTTTAGGGGTCGAAATACGAAAGGTGCACTTCTATAAATTTACCAAAAAAAAAAAAAAATGATATAGTGTTTTTTTTTCTTACGATACGTTTAATAAACAAAAAAATTAAGTTATAGAAATATTTGTAAATAAAATTAGCGATCTTAATTGTTGATTATGCCTAATGTACGGTTATGTTTTAAAATGTATACATTTAGTTTATTTATTAAAATATATTGCGTTTCACGTTGCGAAACTAAACAAACATGTTTTTGTATCAGTATTTACTTGTCTCCCCACGAGGACAGAATGCATAATAAACTCATATATATATATTTTTTTTACGATACGTTTAATAAACAAATAATATTAGCAATAAATATATTTTAATTTGTTGTGTTTTTTTTTGGGGGGGAATGAACACTTGTCAGTCAAATGTTTTTATTTAAGTGTGAAAATACCGTTTTATTTCGCTTACGAAGAGAAATGTAAATATTTACTTGCGTCCCCACGAAGGGAGATTGCATAATAAAGTCATATCGTGTTTTTTTTTTTACGATACGTTTAATAAACAAAAAAATTAAGTTATAGAAATATTTGTAAATAAAATTATCGATCTTAATTGTTGATTATGGATGGTGAGGCCAATGTACGGTTATGTTTTAAAATGTATTTATTTTGTTTATTTATTAAAATATATTGCGTTTCACGTTGCGAAACTAAACAAACATGTTTTTGTATCAGTATTTACTTGTCTCCCCACGAGGACAGAATGCATAATAAACTCATATATATATATATTTTTTACGATACGTTTAATAAACAAATAATATTAGCGAATTTTTTTGTTTAAATAAAAATTAAGTTGTTTATAATTGTTGATTACAGAAACAAATAAAAAAAGTACGTAAACTTACGTTTTTCATATTTGGCGCGTTCAAAATGGTCTTATTGAGGAAGTGACATATATTTCACGCATGCGCAAATCGTTTTTGTACTCTGTCGTGATTTTTTAAAACATCCCCCCCCCCTCAACGTTTCGAGCCATTTCTATACGAAAATATGAACGTTTCCCCCCAATTTTCAGAGATAGCACGTCTGGGGGCTGGCTGGTTTTAATAATGTAACCCGCGTGACCGTGTGTTGGGTAGTATCGGAGGAGAAGACCAACATACATACATACATACATACATACATACATACATACATACATACATACATACATACATACATCCATACAGACAGGTGACGTTTATATAATAGATGGGCCAATACAATCTGTGTTGTTTATTTCAAAATTGAACGGAACAAAAGAAATCCTATTTCAAACTGAATCGAAACGGACGGACGGAGGCGCGTATATAGGTGTGTGTACTAGTCGGAAAAATAACGCATGCCGGAATAAAAAAATATGTTTTCAAGAGTGAATTAAATAAAAAGAACAACTTAAAATGCACTAACGCTGGATAAAGTTGGCGTGAATGACGCTATTGTACTTTTAAATAGGTTTCAGATTAGGAAATGAATAACAAATGCGACGGATATGAATCGAGAACTGGAAAGAAAAAGTAAAAAAAAAATATGACTTGAAATATTCAATATTATCTGAAAGAAATTATTCATAAATCATTTTAAAATAACCTAGAAAAGTAGATATTCGTCAGTAACACATATTTATAGAAGAAAAGTGTCTGTTTTCAAGGAAATACGATAGAGTGATACCTTTTACTTCGTTAATATATAGATATATATATTTAAACACATACAGACACAAATATATATATATATATATATATATATATGTATGTATATATATATATATATATATATATATATATATATATTTATATATATATATATATATATATATATATTAAGATAGATGAAGGAAGAAAGATAAAGATGTACGAATGACAAATCTATGTCAACTTCGATTTTTCAATGCAAGGTGTAATCAATAAAACCATGTTTATTTTTCTTTCCTTAAGCAAAGGCTTTTCAAAGATTAAAATCTTATCATCAGAGGAATTACATAGATGAATATGTTGGCAGTGGAAAAGCCAACATTCACCATTTTAATAAATATGAGGTAATGGAGAGTGAGAGTATGCGTGTAAAAAATGGAGTGTGTTCACTTGGTGAATGTCCGTTGATAAGGTGTCCCGTTCATGGAGTTGAAATGGATTTGTCATTCGTACATCTTTATCTCTCTTTCTTCATTCATCTTTATAATTAATATAATGAATCTGGACATTCGTACATTTATCACTCTTCGTTTATCTATCTTTATAATTGCTCTATCTCGTGAAAATATTTCACTATAGGTTCTATTTTCTAAAAGTATACGTTTAGTTTCATATTTTATATATATATATATATATATATATATATTAGTACTTCATGTATCTAATAAAATATTATAAGGAGATATAATGTTTTTATGTGTCAGTTTTCAGTATTTACTTCAACAGTGCTCGATACTTAAGTAGAGCTAGGTAGTAAGCAATGAACATATATATGGCAATCAAGCTACATAGAGGCTCCCGTATTTCATCCCCGGGGGAATCGTCAGGCTAAATGCATTTTTAAGTTATTTTTGTCAGGTGTTTTTATATACATCGAGGGGATTGTTGTGAGTGAATCATTTTGTCAAACCATAACACAATTACCAATTCGGCACCGACACAGTGAATCTCGGGTCGGAGAAGGTCAGATATGGAACGATTGTTGAATGTCGTATCTGATTGGTCGACGCGAGGCAGGTGTCTGTTACGTCATTTGTTTTTCTAAAAACTGGAGTTTAGACAGAGTACGCTTTGGGAGCTGAGAGCGATAAGACCAACGATGTAGCTGCTCGTCCTGGAAGCAAGCGGACCCATGAAAAGATGGGCTAAAATTTATGTTCTGGATCTTGAATAAGAGCCAACATATATACCCATGCATCCGTCGCACCCCACAACGAAAGGAAATGCATGAGAGAAAAATGGAAATAGACGAATGCATGGGAATCCCTCCACAGCACAAGCCAGATGAATGCAAGAATTGAATCTCTCTCTATTAGAAAAACATGTCTCCGAGTTTTGTCTCCTGCATAAAAACAAAGTTTGTCCATAGAATCGATCACGACCAGAGACGTAAAAAACCCCACGGCACATATAGCGACGACGACAAGTGGACAAAGAAAAAAAACTATAAGGAAACTTTTTGTGCACAATTCAACATTTTCGGGTCCTAATTTGATGAAGTGAAAAGAAAATTTGTGACAGTAAAAAGAACGAAAAAGTGTACCATGTTTTTAAAAAAAGTGTTAAAAAGAAAAAAAAAATGTTTAAAAAGAACAGTGTTTAAAATAGTAATTTAAAAGGAAGTTGTTTAAAAAAAAAATGTTTGATGTAATTTAAAGAATGAACCGAGAAAAGTATAAAGGTTATATACATTTATGAGAGAAGAAGTTAAGAACGATTATGAAAGTGTAAAATGTTGAGACGTTGTTAAAAACTGTTAATTATTCATGCATCTGTGAAAGATATTAAGCACTTTAAATCGATTTTATGAGACGAGCCTTGGCCGGCGTTTCCGATGGCGTTTTCGTATTATTTCGACTTTCGTAGTTATGATGTTGCTGGAAGAGTTGGCTTCGAGGTTTTGTCAGTCCGAACGATGATAATTAATAAGTGTAACGTACATTAATAATTGATAAACAAATAATAAGATGATGGAACACATACGTCTCGCTGAAATATTTATATACATTATATTATTTTAATTTGTTTCTTTTATATATTATGTTATTATTTGCTTGTATACATGCATGCACAAATGTATATGTTCACTTACATATATAAAAAAAATAGTAAATAATTATAAATAATCTATTACATTTAAAATATTTTCATAATATATTTAAATGTTTTCTTTTGTCCGTTCTTTAAGTCCCCATTACATTTTTTTTTCTCATACTGTATTTCTAAGTAACTATGTTGTGTCGCCCATGTGTATAGGTATATACACATCGAGGAGGGTAGATTCTTGGATCTTTTCAGCTAAAATCTCATTGGATGTTTTGCTCCACTTTTCAAACTTTGAGTAGTAGTAGCAAAACAATAGCACCTTCATTTGTGCAACAGTCCATGGTTGACCTTTTAAGCCTCTTATGTTTCTTTTTTTGTTGCTGCATTTGATGGCGATAGGGGCCAGGACCATTTGTCTCAAGGCCTGATGGCCGACCCTGGTTGTCCTCTGTATTGGCTGGATCACCATTTCCAGAAGCAGGAAGGTTTACACCATTCCTTACACTTTCCCGCCTGATGTATGAACAGGTTGATTGGCCTATTTTATCCTGGGTGCCGGCCTGTCAGTATTTATTTTAGTTTTAATTCATATTTTTTTTATTATTACTTTCCTCATTGTCAACGGCTTCTAATTTATTTATTCGAAGCTGCCCTCTATTAGTAGAGGGGCTGCCCCCGCCTGCAATTCGGGAGACGTGCTGGATGGCGTGAGGAGACAGCACACCATTTTTTTTAAATATTTGGTCAGGGTTTACTTCAAGTAAATAGTATCTTTATGTTAGAGTTTCTGACACACCCCTGTACAGAGAGACCGAAGACACCCGAGGATGGTGTCTAGTAGGCATTCAGGTCCTTTCCAGTAGGCGTTCAAGTCCTTTCCAGTAGGCATTCAAGTCCTCTCCAGTATACACTTGTATGGATATATATATATATATATGTATACATATATGTATATTACATTTGCATGTGCTTATACGCTTATAAATATTCTAATAATTAATGCATAGATAATATATCAGTTCTTTTTCTTTGTTCGTTAAAGCGTTTCACATTCTATCTACCTTGTGATTTAGACCCATCTTTAAATATAAACAAATTCATACTTTGTTTCTTCTCATAGCTTTTTGTTTAAAAACAAAAAAGCTATGAAAAGAAATACGTCTTATAGAAATGATATTTTCCTCTTTCCCCTATTGTTTTCTTGCTAATATCGGCCGTAAGCTATGTACCTGTTGGCAAAAAAATGTTTGTATCTGTATGACTTTTCTTCAAACAAATTATGCTGAGCCAGTCTCGCAATAAAGACGAAATTTGAAGAATACATAAATATTATTGTGATTGTCTATTTTCATTCTACACACACGGATATATATATATATATATATATATATATATATATATATATATATATATATATATGTATATGTATATATATATATATATATATATATATATATATATATATATATATATATATATATATATATATATATATATATATTACAGCATCAGGTAAACTTTTATATAAATGAACTGATAATTATGACTTTTGGAATATACATTTTCTGCAAAACAATGAGTAACATGGCCACACTATGTATTATTTTCAAAACTGTACTCTACATGAGTTCGCTCGTCCAAACTGGCAACAGTTAGATACGAACAAATAAATAGTGAAAAGTTTGGCACTTAATCAATTTTCAAGCTATATTCAGTAATATTTTGAGAAAAGTCATTTTGTAATGGTCAATAGTATGTATGTTCTTTGTAAAATCATAAATTATTTTTACTTAGCTAATTGCATAATGTATTATGGAATATGTACCCTCGGTAACAGGGTTAGAAACGTAAGCACATTTTGGTTTCATGTAAAGTTAAGGATTTAAAAAGTGTCACCGAAACCGTATAATGTTTCCTTAAGAAATACATTTAAACAAATGATATATGTATTGCTGATATAATGGTGCGTATTGTTCTAGTAATATATATATATATATATATATATATATATATATATATATATATATATACTATCAAATATTGTCTCCCTCCGGTCGCATATTTTTGCTAGGTTGCCGCGTCAGAAATGAACGCTCACCCGTAAACCGATGGATTCCCAGTCATATTTCTTGGGTAATAAGACATTGATTTTCTTTGTTCTAGTAATATATATATATAAAAATAGAGAGAGAGAGAATAGAAGGGAGAGAAAAAGAGAGAGAGAAATAAAAGTACATAAGTACATTTGTATATGAATTTATATATATATATATATGTATCTCTCTCTCTAACTCTCTCTCTCACTCTCTCTCTCTCTCTCTCTCTCTCTCTATATATATATATATATATATATATATATATATATATATATATATAAATATATATGCATAGTTTAATTTTTTGTTATTTCTATTAGAGATAGTCTCTGTCGTATTTTTGTTCGGTGAAGATCAGTAGACCGTGAAACACATGTCCACGTGGATTATTTTAATAGATAAATAAATAAATTAAATAAATAAATACGTACCGTAAAATGAACGAGTCATTGTGTATATATATATATATATATATATATATATATATATATATATATATATATATATATATATATATATATATATATACAGGGTGGGCAAAAATAAGAGTCCTATTTTTAAAAATTCATAACTTTTTTATTTATTGATTTTTTTAATTTTTATTTTTTAGAATAAGTAAAGGACCCCTTCCGAAGCAAGCATGAGCCGTATTAGCCCTAAGGAACGTACCCTCATTTAGAAAACATTATTTTTGCTTAAAAAACTCAAAACAGTGTAAAAAACAATACTTTAGTTTTTGTAAGTTTTAAGAAGTGTTTTTCGGCTAAAATTTGTTTTGTTTATTTCAAAAAATCTCGGATGGTCAGTCTACACACACATAAAGTTTGGTGAGTTTAACTTTTATTTTTCTTGGAAGTTATTAAAATTCAAGTTATTCAAATTTAAAGATAGGACCCTTATTTTGGCCCACCCTGTATATATACATACATATATATATATATATATATATATATATATATATATATATATATATATATATATATGTGTGTGTGTGTATATATGTATAATATATATGTAAGTTGAGTAAAACCGTGGCCACCGAGAGTTACTACAGGCCGGTTGGCTAGAAAATGACGTCACTGACTTCCGTGTCAAAACAAGGACCGTAGTAATAACAATAAGAAGGAATTTCGATTTCTCCATTCACTAAATAATCTATCAAAATTCAGGCAATCAACCAATTTTAATGAAATTTTCAGGATTTATTAATTAATGATCACGGAATATAATAAATCCATTACTTTATTATAAAGCTTGGTGCAAATGTATTATTTCTTGTAAACAAAAAACACCTTTACTAAAGTTATTCAAAATATCAAAACATGTTGACCATACGATATGTAAATATTTAAAACAAAGCATTAGAAAACTTTAAAAATTGCATGTAAAAAAGAAAAGAAAAGAACACGATTCGATTCATCTTGAAACTGATCTTTATCCAATATAAATTTAAAGAAAATAATAATTCACGATCAAATACTTCAAAAAACTGAATTATGAATTACCATTATTTAAACTTCTAACCCAATCAACCGTAAGTAATTCAGACTTTGAAATTTGTTTAAAAATTATACAAAAAAAAGTTCAATGTTAACTGTCTGTTTAATAATGGAATCACCAACTCCTATCTTGCTATTAAGAGATAGGTACGTGCAAAATCAAAGGCCGATCCCCAAAATGTAAAAACATTTTGACCCTCCCTTCACTTAAAAATTCACCAAAATTCAGGAAATCAACCAATTTTAATGAAATTTTCAATATTTATTAATAAACAAGCACAGGAAATATAGTGAAACATTTTTTTAAAATCTTAGTGAAAATATATTATTTTTTTAAAAATAAAATACACCTTTACTAAACGTATATTTTTATATATATATAAAAAAAATCCATGATTTTTTTAAAATGAAAATAAGATCTGTATATGTTTTAAATATTTTTTTTAAAAAACTATTTCGTATATATTACGGAAAATGCCCCTACACTCTTGTTAATAAAATCAGTATAACTCGAAGAATTAACGATATTATCATTGAAGAAAGCATTGTTTAATTAATATTTTTTGTGAAAATTTTGATTAAATATGATGTTATTATTTCATTTATTTAATCTACAAAAGTAGAGAAAAGATAAACTATGCTACACTTAAGACATCGAAAAAAAGTAATAAAAAAAAATGGAACACTACTTTTTTATCAAATAATGAATAAGTAATTCAGACTTGATTTTTTATATAATTAAAACAAAATTCAAACTTACTACACTATATTTAGTAGGTGTAAACATTATTACGTGTATCCATATTTGCAGTAATTATTTCTCTTTTGGAAATCCAAACATATGCAGTAGGCATTTTAACTTTGTGAATTATGAAATGAAATTTTAAAAAGCGCGAAATTATTTTAAAATTGGTTGATTTCCTGAATTTTGATTCCATTATTAAACAAACACTTAACATTGAAATTTTTTTTTGTATAATTTTTAAACAAATTTCAAAGTCTGAATTACTTACGGTTGATTGGGTTAGAAGTTTAAATAATGGTAATTCATAATTCAGTTTTTTGCAGTATTTGATCGTGAATTATTATTTTCTTTAAATTTATATTGAATAAAGATCAATTTCAAGATGAATCGAATCGTGTTCTTTTCTTTTCTTTTTTACATGCAATTTTTAAAGTTGTCTAATGCTTTGTTTTAAATATTTACAATATCGTATGGTCAACATGTTTTGATATTTTGAATAACTTTAGTAAAGGTGTTTTTTGTTTACAAGAAATAATACATTTGCACCAAGCTTTATAATAAAGTAATGGATTTATTATATTCCGTGATCATTAATTAATAAATCCTGAAAATTTCATTAAAATTGGTTGATTTCCTGAATTTTGATGGATTATTTAGTAAATGGAGAAGTCGAAATGCCTTCTTATTGTTATTACTACGGTCCTTGTTTTGACACGGAAGTCAGTGACGTCAGAGGGGGGCAGGAAGTTAGTTGCTTGGCCTGTAGTAACTCTCGGTGGCCACGGTAAAACTCCCTTTACTTAGAAGTAAAAAAATAAGACAGCGGTCATAGCTAACAAAAACAACAACAAACGTCCACACTATTTAACGGGGATATAAAATTGTACTTATTTCGTGCAAGCTCTACTGGCCCGGTTGTAAGACGCTAGATTGCAGATTATATTGTCGCAGGTTTGAATCTTGCCAAAAACACGATGTACGTTGATTTATTTCATAGATACAGAAATAAATAACGATATATATATATATATATATATATATATATATATATATATATATATATATATATATATATATATATTTATATTACTTCTCATGTAAGACAGTGGGAAAGATTCCAGCAGAGTGCTCGATTAATTAAGCATTTAATTAAGAGCGTGATATAAGTTACGTAAACTTACTTCCCATTGATCGGTAGCCATCTTTCGAAATTTGATTTGGTTTTAATTTATTTTAAATTTCAAGTCTTAATTTGAAGTCTTTTAATGCAGGCTTTGAATTTAAATTTGATATTGGTTTACTCTCTTGAAAGTTTTATTTTTCACCTTACATTTTCTCATAAGAACTTTCTAGACGATACTGATTTAACCCTTCAAAACAATAACGGCCGAATGTACGCTCCTAATAAACATTGAATCACGGAACTTGTATTTTCAAATAATTTTTCAATATTTTGAAAATTTAAAATTTCAAATGTTTTAT
>OY744519.1:196933772-196951272 GCA_963556195.1 Sepiola atlantica | reverse complement strand
ATGAAATAAACCGCATCAAATGCTCAAAGTAATCGAAGGATGCGGCTTAAATTACGGTCAAATTTTTCTTTAGACTGTTATGATCTAAGCAAAACAGTAAACAGTAATGTGTTTCGCTTTTTACTATCGATTGTTCTGATTTATCACTATTGACTTGACATTTGTCATTTAATTCAGAACGATAACCATTAAAGAGGTCACGTTCACACTAAGTAAATAAAGAAAGAGAAAACGATTGACTAAAACAACACAATGGTGAAAGAGAACACACGGACAAGGCTAAAGAAAGTTACCTGAAAAGCGAAAATCGGTACTGAAACTGCATCAAGTTTGTGCAGAACGGCTATAACAACACATTCGAATGGTTTGTGATGTTGGCTAATTCGAAACTGCGTAAACAACTGCACATTGAACACGCAAAAAAACTATACCCATCTCTCACAGGTCGATTATTGGGGTAGGTCTATCAACTAAGGAACGTGGCAAAGACATAAATAAGGCAGTGACAAAGAAAATAAAAAAAGTTGGCACCGAAAAAACTAAAAGATACTTCGGCCAAGATAACGATCTCCACCATCGATTCGAAAATGTGTAAATAACTGCAATTTGAACACACAATGAAATTGCGCACATTCTGCAGGGGTGGGTGCTAGTGTATAGTCTTACAACTAACAAAGGAGACACATACATGAATAAGGAATTGACAAAGAAAATAAAACAGTTGGCAGCGAAAAGACGAAATGGTACTTCGGCCAGGATAACGATCACCACCATCCTGTGGTAACGGTACCCCATCTTTCCTTGTAAGTAACTAAATCATAAACTCTTCTTAACAGGCACATATATACTTCTTTGGCATAAATGTTGCTTTTCCATATTACTGCGCACATCAGCCAGTCTTTCTTGCGTTGTCATTAACGTAATTATTTCTTTGTCGTAATACCGATTGACAAAAGAGACATCTCTACAAAACAGCCACCAGTTTTGGGAAGGCGAACAGCATACGATTATGTGGGTTGAAGCGTGCTTTAATATTACTTAAACAAAATAGAGATTGCTGTAAATTTGGGTGGACTCATTGTCACTCACATTCCAGGTAATATGACATGTAGTTTCTAGTGAGCAGTTGTAGCTAATGTCCCCTGTGTGTACTACTAGCGACACGATATTAATATAATTAATAATTTCAACTTATTACATCAATACTCAAGTAAAAACACTGTTTTTAGCAGCGAAAAATTAGATATATTTTCTGTTGTAAAAACCTGTAGGGTATAAGAAAAATTATGATAATAACTTTTGCACATTAATTTATTTCTGTAGAGAGACTATGCATTATGGATGTATTTGTTTATTTGATTTCCACATTAACGGCAATACTCCAGTTGGTTTTACGTATATAATTATATGTGTGGCCTTTTTTAAAACGAAGATAATACTTTCATTTTCAAAGTATTACTGTCACCATTTTCGACAGTTAATATAAGGTTTTTCGTTCGTATCTTGTATTTGAGTTTTAGTATACGTTTGTGCCTTTTAAAATAAGTTTCTTAGTAGATATTTCAATTAATTCGCATATTAGCTTGTTATGATTGTAAATAACACTCATGGTTTAATGGGAAACCACTTGGTAAGAGAACAATTGAGTTGTCGCTCGTCAAAGTTCATGCTGAAGGAAAACGAGTCGTATGTGTCTTACCTAAGACGCAATAGACATATATTAAAATAAAACATATATGTATTAATAGAATTAAAATCAATAATTATACAGACAAATATTTTTTGCAAAATCAATTAGAATATGCGGCTTGACTAGAACTCCAACCAGAAATAAAAGAGGCCTCTGACGTCGAACAGGCGAATCCCTGAAGTGTTCGCATTTAAAATAAGGGTACTTCCATCGAACATGAACCAGTCTCCTATAACTTTGCGTCCGAAGCGTTCTAAAATGCTACGTAAACACACGAGAGCTTTCGTGGCGAATGGTGGCAGTCGATAACTTCGATACGTCGCTGCATCATATTTCTTTCAGTTTTATTTTCAGGATAGATACCAAATAACAAAACGTGCCACTTCTTACGGAATTCCAAGCCTTATATTAAGTATTTGTACACCTCCATGGACACTTGTCGGCTGTTGCTTTTCTTCCTATCAACATGCAAATGTAATAAACTTTCTGACATGGATGTTTTGCCAACAGATTTCTCTCCTGGCAGAAAAAAATGACTCCTTCGGGAGATTCAGCACTACTATACATCTTTTAGTAATTCATTTTTTTTTGTTGGGGGGGATTTAACAGGATATAAACATGCACTGGCTGCGATCAATTGCTTCTGGCTGTAATCAATTTCGGTAGCGGTTAGAAAATTGTCGTCTAGTAGATTGCCTAATTGCTCGTCATCTCTCGGGTGTTTACGTAGCATGCCCAAAGTTCACGGAAACTGGTTCATGTTCGATAGATGTACCACAATAAGGATGAAATACATGATGTCTCGGCTTAACTGCGACGGAATTCAAATAGACGATGACCTTTTAAAGTAAGTGTATGTTTATTGATCAAGCATAATTTTATTTGTAACGACGTCGTTATTAAAGTTCGATACGTGAGCTATATTCGTTCTGAGTTAATTCTTTAAGTCCTTTTTAAATCGTCAACGACATGCATCGACATGGCCCTCGCACAATCATGTGTGCAAGCTCGACCTAGCCTTTGTTCCGCAGCTTTTGTCCTGTCTTTCCCTCTCGGCTCGTGTTGTCGCCTGTTCTCTCAACTCGTTCGCTCAATTCTTATTTTCTATGGCCAATGATCGCCATCAGTGTGGCTAGATGAATATAACTTCTCATTTCGGAAAGAAACCACTAATTTATCAAGGCAGATCTGAGAGTTTTTCTGAGTGATTTTGAAGAGCAATATTCCCGTTTGACAGATTACACATTTCCTATCGAGATAGACACCAACTTTTTTTATTCTTAATTAATTAATAGCTAGCTAGTCAGATAGATTGATAAATATACAGAACAGACATAGAGAATACATTTTTACTTTGGTATTTCATCGTCTGGTTAGTGTCGGTCTAAGTTCGGCTTTCACACGGAAACTATTCGAACAACTATCGTTACATGCCAATTTGGCATCCGTGACGTCATTAGTTAATGCCCTCCTATATGTCTTTATGGCTAACGCACTTTAATCTCATACTTTAAATATAACCTACAGGTCATGTATGCTTGTTATTTTCCCAGGGAACTTGTTTATTTTTAAAAACTTTTGTGTCACTATGTCCTGCACTGAACAGCCGATTTAAATGTCCATACTATCTCATATAAACACCATCCAGCATACGTCAATCCACAATGTAACATAATCAGATACGACTGTTTGTGAATAGAAGTAGTAGAATTTCCTGTCATGATGGACAAATATAGATAATTATTTTATGGAGAAATGGGAGGTAAGTCTCTTTGTATACATGTGTGGTACTTTTTAAACTAAACTTTCGAAAAAACCTCAACCATTTCGGTTTGTATTGATGTAAATATTAATAGTTTTTTACTACAATGAAACTTATTGGAAGAAAATGTAAGATCCTGAAGGGTTACACATAAAAAAAGATAATACAGGGAATTAAATGAATAAGACTTTTAAGCAGACATATTTCTGAGTTAATGTTCTAAATAATAAAACAGGCTGAGACAAGAATTAAGAACACATGATGTGTAGTAGAATTACGTATATATTTAGTTAGGATTACCTATTTGTGTGTAGGAAGTGTAAGACAATGGAGATTGATGGGAACTTAGATGCGAAGAAAGTATATCCGGATGGCGAAGGTATTGGGGTTGCCAAGAAGTTCTATTACCTTGGTGATACCATTCCAGCACGGGGCTGAGCAGATATTAGTAGTATTACAAGAACTGAGACTAGATGTAGTTAAGTTCAGTGAATTCTGCTGTTACTATCCAGCAGAGCGTTATCAGTGGGGACCAAGGGAAGAGTCTATTAGGCATTTGTAGGTAGTTTAATGATGTATGGAAGTGAAACATGGGCAGTAAGGGTTGAGTACATGCATATGTGAATTATACAATGAATGTGGAGCGTGTGTCTTAATAACAGGTTTAGTAAGTATGACATCAGGGAAGAGTATACCTAGACAGTATAGGCAGATGTGTGCCAAAAGTAGACTTCGATTACATGGCTACGTTAAAATAACGGGTGATACTTAATGGGTTAGTAGATGTAGAAACATTGAAATGCAATAGAAAAATGAGAGGAAGTAGTAAAATAAATCTGAGGAAAGGAGGGATAAATAAAGACCTGTCCAGATATAAGTTACTTTGGAATTACATTTCTTCAAGCCGTCCAACACATGTCAGCATGTAAAACGGATGTAATACCGAACATGATGATGATGTAGAGGATGTTGATGATAGTGTTGATAGTGCTTATGCTGCTGCTGCTGCTGCTGCTGCTGCTGCTGATGATGATGATGATGATGATGATGATGATGATGATGATGATGATGATGATGATGATAAAACACATCTCACTATATATTCTGTGTTATAACAATCACTCCTCAATCATTCCAAATAGCCATCACCTGTATAAAATAAGACCCACCGCCTTATAAAGAAACAGATCTATGATTGAGAAATTGACTATTGGAATGGAATATTCAATCAATCATGAGAATAACAGCAAATCATCGATCTCTGCATCAAATAGAAAACATTAAAGAAACGAATGAAACATCAGAGAAACTCATGAAAAACCCATTTAGGTAGTGCCTTATTTTTACTTGACACTGGCAAAGCCACACTCCCACAATACAGACAAAATATTGAACGGGCAAAAAAAAGAACAAGAAGAGAACTATAATATAGACATTAATAGAATAGATTAGATAACATACCAACACAGGATGAATTGAGAAATAATAATAGATTGCGAAATAGCCGTCTAACTGTAATCGAATTATATATATATATATATATATATATATATATATATATATATATATAT
This sequence comes from Sepiola atlantica, assembly GCA_963556195.1. Classification (NCBI taxonomy): domain Eukaryota; kingdom Metazoa; phylum Mollusca; class Cephalopoda; order Sepiida; family Sepiolidae; genus Sepiola; species Sepiola atlantica. The sequence goes on along the minus strand of OY744519.1, from coordinate 196,946,249 downwards.
ATATATATATATATGTAAAAATAAAAATGAAATAAAGGATAATCAATTCAACAAATAACAGAAATAAACTCAAAAACTCATGTTGTATAGTTCTGCCGAAATATTCCAGTCGTTTTAAATACGGCCATTATCAATCGGTTGGTGAACTTTAATTAAAAACGGAAAAGTTTTCAAATTTATACATAGAATGCGATTGGAAGAAATAGTCACATGCAGGAAACAAAAGAAAGGAAGAAGGAAAGCGAGAAATGTTAAAAAAGAGAAAGAAGAAGAAGAAGAAGAAGAAGAAGAAGAAGAAGAAGAAGAAGAAGAAGAAGAAGAAAGAGAGAAAAATCAGCCATTCAATCGCTTATTTTTCTCTATTTCTTCTTCTTCTTTAATTAGCGTTCGGCAGTCAACTGTCGATTTTTCTCTTTCTTTTTCTTTATCTTCTTCTTCTTCTTCTTCAATTGGCGTTCTAAAGCTATTGGCTGATTTCAATGTGTTGTTTTTAATTTACCTTCACTGCTATTATCTTTTTTTCAAAATAGCTTATAGAATAATATATGGTTGCATCATGTGTCACAATTGTCTGAAAATATGTTTGTTTTTAATAGCACTGACATATCATGTTTCATTAAATGCTTTCTGTATGCGATTGGGTTAATGGCGCTGATAAACAGATAGTTTTCGAAATTCTCTTAGAAACGATCGCATGCCAAGTAATTGTTGATTTTGAATACTTAAAACAATGTTAAATTGTGCTGATCTCAACTCACTATATATATATATATATATATATATATATATATATATATATATATATATATATATATATATGTAAAAAATTTTATATACATATTTTATAATTTTTTCACCTACAGACACATGTGGTTCATGCTTACGCAATCTTCAGTGTATAGGATGAGTATTCATGCAGTTCGAAGCATTCGAACCCAGTTGCAAAGTCACCTTTAAAACTCCAGCCTTGTCTTCAACACCTAGATCAGCATAAATTTACAAGGGAAAGAAGAGGATTTCAATTGTATATATTGTCGGATCGGCGTACATATACAGTACGCTTTGTCATACAGTTTTTAACAGAAAAGGCCGACAAATCGCATTGCGCTTAGATTGACATCTTATAATAAGTTATCTTAAAGAGCCAATTGTTGTTTTTAAACGGGACGATACCATTTTTTATATAAATATTTAATGATTTTTACATAACTATACAATCTTCAGTGTAAGAGATTATAAATACCGCTGGCCGAAGGACTCGAACCGACTTGAAAAATCACTATTGGCTCTCTCTCTCTCTCTCTCTCTCTCTCTCTCTCTCTCTCTCTCTCTCTCTTTATCTCTCTCTCTCTCTCTTATGGATATATATATATATATTACGGCGAAAATAACGTTGCCCGATCGGTAAGGGTGCCGGCTTACTGTATATACAGTCTACATATAGGTGTTGTGCTGACTCTTTGTCTCAGCTTGATTTTCCGAATGTGAGCATTATATAACCCTATTTTATAGATCCTTTTCGGTATTACTTTTAGAAACTCACTAATTTCTACTACGCTAACATTTGGTAAAGCACTCACACGTTATAGCGTTTATATGGTTGAACGTGCAGATTGAATCGACATATCTCGAAGATGTCCGTTCTGTTACTTTCTCTCTCTCTCTCTCTCTATCTATCTATCTCTCTTACGCTCTTTCTCTTTTTTGCGATACGTGTTTATATAAACTTAGGTCTTCTCTTATGTACATTCTTCAATTTTGCGAACTTAATTTGAGTTGAATACTCAAAATCCGCCCGCAGGAGACAGGCGCAAAGTTCAGGCAGAAAGCGGATTTTAGTCTCGTTGGGCATAAAGCCAGATGTTCGGGTCATATTGAACAGGCCACAGCATGAAAAGTAAACACGATGTCGGCTACAAAACCTTAGAAGCATGCAACGTGTACGAGCGAGCGTCGTGTTAAATGTCACATGGAAACATTTGCAAAACCGGTCGACATCTTTGATGTCAAACAGGCGTCAGGAATATTCAAACAGACATTAAGGCTTATATGTTGGATACTAAGAATAACAGTTCCTCGACGGATGGCGTAGCTTCCAAGCGCTGATCCCTCGAGACGAATTGCGAATGGCAGCAAAGTGGGAAAATGAAATGGCTATGTTCAGTATGTCGAAGCAGGTCTTCTCTACCCAGATATTAAAAAGAATTGCATCAAGAAAATCGATAGCTAAGAATAAATGTCCGTCGATAATATTAATAATAACAATAATAATAATTTTATTACAATTATAATGATACTAATAATGATGATATAATAATAATAATCATACTAATAATCTTACTAATAATAATAATAATAATAATAATAATAATAATAATAATAATAATAATAATAATAATGTGTGGGAAAAACAGTACACTAGGAACTATGTAAATGACTACATTTTGAACACTCAGAAAAATGGTACTAACATAAACCAGAGACAGTACTGGAAAATTCAAATCCAAACAGCTTCTGCGACATGGAGGTACACATATATAATCTCGTACAAGCAAGGAGACCGAATCTCATGATAGCTAACAATAAGGACACATCCTACCAAATCGTACATTTTGCCTTTCGAGCAGACCATAGAATGAAGATCAAGAGACGGACAAGCGAGGCAAATGCCCATAATTTGCCAAATAATTGAAAGTGATATGGAGCATGATAAAATTCAATATAATATTAATAATCGTAGGAGCACTATGAACAGTCCCCCCCCCCCTAATAAAACTGGGACAAAAACTGAGTGCAATTGGAATCAATATGATCACCGATACCATACAAAGTACAGCAATGGTGACCAAAGCGGAAATGTTAGGGAAAATCATCGAATGAGACAACCAACCAGCATAAGTTACGAACAGTAACCAGTCACATGCAATTACAATAGGAAGAACACAACACCACAAGTAGAGGGCCACAAGAATAGAAATACTGATAAGGGAGAGCCCTAATCCGACCTCTACTAGAAGATTTCGGTAAGCACTGAAACTTTGGGGAGGCTTATTACCAGCGATATATCAATGGTAAGCAGCTATTGCGATACCGCTAATTCGTTTGCAATGGTTATCGAAAAGAAGGGAGAGGATACTAGACATTTGGGGAGGCTTGTTGTCACTCAGACTCGAGAGAACCACCGGTTATTATCAGTGAGCAATCACTGGCGATGACTAGTGTGAGGCTCCTAGTGAGTACTCATAATAATAATAATTAAAGATGGAGAATCGAGAGAACTATCTCGAACTGCATTTAAATGGCGCGGAGAGTACTTAAATCAGTCAGAATGTTTCTATTTTCTTGGCTCTTCACAAGGGCAGAATGGGTCACTAGGTCGACTTTTTATGTAAATGTAAATTTTGTCAAAATCTATCTTCCCTAAAATAGTCACTTTGGATTGGAGCAAAAATAAAACTTGCCTCGAGAAAAAAATATTCCTTTACTGACCGTGGACAGACAGATGAATTGTAGTATTACGACAAATACTTGATTTGTTTCTAGCGAAAAAACCAAATAAATAATGTTAATATCATCTATAACACAAATATCAATGAAGTACTCTCCTAACAAGGGAATCAAAGTTACGATATATTTAAATTTGTTTAGTACGACCTTCCCCATAACTAAATATATTGTGATCGTTCAGGATCCATAATACATTCTAAGCGACCTGCTTGTTCAGAAATGTAATATCAGAGTTGTATTTTTCTATAATAATTGTCCAATGTAGTTATGCGAGTTTAGTATATCCTAACATTTCACATTGAAACGCGGATGAAAAATATTCATTCATATACTAAATTATCCAATCTTTCTGACTGTATGGAAAATACGTTACCTCTTAAGTCCGCGCCAGTAATAATGATATAATTACCAAATGCACCTTTTTTTAAAAAATAGAAATGTTTATAAATATGACAGACAACTTATGTCTGGGTATCCTTGTGTGGATCCTTTATATTTGCCGAATCAGGGTCTTTGTTTCGGTGGCGAATTAGCCGATGAATCGGCTATAACTGTCAGTGTCCCAAGTACTTTCAGGGGAGTAAAGTAAAGAATATTGTGTTAATGCAAATATTAATAAGTAGTTTTGTCAGAAATTATGTTATAAAAACGGAACTAGAGTTAGAACTATAAACATTTAAATATATCACTAGTGTTAAAGTTAACTAATCAATGACCCCTGTTTATAAAAGGGTTCTCCTGAATTAAGTATTATACAAGGTAGAAAATAAGTTATTCTCTGACGGCATTCTCTCAAGATGGCTAGATCGGTGATAGGTCGAGTGCAGGAACAGGCATCTTACAAGTTATGGTGATGCACCTTCATTCATCTATAGCAGAATGCTGGAATTAAACAGACACACTTCGGCGTCCATCTCTTGTTTTTTCCGCATACTTTACATAAACAGAAGCAGCTTGTTTCGTCTTTCTTAGGTGTGTGGATCAGTTCATCCCAGTCAACATTGTCAATGCTGATTAGCATTATATTTTGTTATATCTAAACATTTATAAGATGTAGCATGTAACAATCGACGATAGTCTTCTCTGAAGTGTTATCAACACACGAGAGTGCATGTGTAAGAAGGAGAATTGAATCTTGTGTGAAGAAATACATACGTGTGAATTTTTGTATGAAAAATATTGAGGTAAGGAAATGGATCAAGAAATCAATCTATAAACACATTCATACGGATATAAAAACCATCTTAGAATTTAGAGAAACAATGGAAACCAACTAAGAGTGCCTGTTGTAGTGAGGTCATAGTGAAGTGTGAGTTTGAAAAACATGAGCGAACTTCAACTAAACAGACATTATCAGTGATGAGGTGTGTCTAGAAAGACTAGAAACAGTGATTTAATTAGCAAGAAAACGCGGTGTTTTTTTAAAGTTTCGTTCTTGTGGACTACTTTTGCAAATAAAGTCTAGTCTTCCTTAATATTTAATCAATGGCTCAATAGATGCTATATGGATTCATATATTTCTCAGGATTATTCGAGTACGTGTTCCCGTAGTCCAGGCAGAATTCGAAACCGGCACGCTGTACCTATAGTTCACGCCTACAGCAACTGCGTCAACTCTCTCTCATCCCTCGCGCTCTCTATCTCTATATCGTTCTTTCTCTCCTTCTCTCCCTCTATCTCTCTCTCACACCCTCTCTGTATATATATATATATATATATATATATATATATATATATATATATATATATATATATATATATATATATATATATATATGTATATATGTTTATATGTTTATAATTATTTGTCGTCTCTGTAGTGAGTAGTATTAATTAAAACGTCAAAAATCATAGCTTAAATGCATGTTCCTTCATAAGTCAACCACTGGTGACGACGGCTTCCTAAATAGGTTTAAAACGCTCAACATGTATGTAGTTGTTCATGACGGCCATGACAGTTAATACTTCTGAGTTCCAGTTATAAACATGATTTGTTCCGGGGTTTCGAATCATGCGACCAGCTTGAACAGTTATCTCAAAACTGACGATTACGGAAAGATGAAACGTAAGTTGATAAACCAATTCTAATCTTTCATCTGAATAATTGATTTTGCTATTCAATATATACATTTATATTATCACGTTAGATTATTATTAAATGATAATTTAATCATCGTTAATTTAATCAACATTAAGAATATATATATATATATATATATATATATATATTTGTGTTATAGTGGAATAATTCCAGGAGGAAATCCGGGTATGAGAGCTCAATGTAGTAAACAGAGCAATAATAAAATATAATAACACGAAATCACATAATTGTCGATGCAATAATTTATTTCAACCGTTCGGTTTTTTCAAGCATCACTCAGACAATTACAAAAATGTAATTGTCTGAGTGATGCTTGAAAAAACCGAACGGTTGAAATAAATTATTGCATCGACAATTATGTGATTTCGTGTTATTATATTTTATATATATATATATATATATATATATATATACTACCTATATATAGTTAGTTAGTAAGTTTATTAGCGATAGAAGCAGCACTGTTTTTAGTATGTTTCCAGTTCTTAAGCGGTAAAGAATATTGCATTAGGTCGTCCTTAATAAACATACGACGTGCAATTATATATATATATATATATATATATATATATATATATATATATATATATTATTAATTAATTTTTACGTAAATAAAAGAATCCTCGCACAAGTGTTACCTGCTATCAGCCGTCAGCATGGCTAACCTAAATATATATATATATATATATATATATATATATATAAATAACACCCACGGCAGAGAAGAATGTCTTCGACATTTAATTATACATTACGTTTAATGAGAACAAATAAAACATTACTCTCAACCATAACTTAATCCCAAAACTAAGTTATATCTTTGCATGTATTTTATAACTTTTAATTATATCAGAAAAAATTCTTATGTAAATAACCTTTAATGACCACACGTTTAGTTTAACACTCGATATATGCATGTGTATGTGTGAGTATTCTGTGGTTCTTGTGATCAATGTTTTTTTTTTAGTTTTGTTAATAATTAAAACTTTCAAAATCAATTCGGCTTCAAGATGATCGTCGTAAAATATGATCAAAATTGATTTTGTTTTCGTTTCTATTAGAAAACAATGGCCGCATCCAATAGATTGTTGATTCGCACATTACGTTGAAGGAGTTGCCGGAAGAGAATTGCAGGAAGAGATGTTGATGGAATGGTCGAAGGGCGGGTGATTTTAGATGTAGTTAAGGTAAGAGTAACACAAATACACTTCAATGCAAGAAAACAAGTAAAATAAATGAAATAAAATAAAAAATAAAGACATAGAAAAAACGCTTAGCCGAATTAATATAATATCAATGAATGTGTAGGGGTTGACGGTGGTCAAGTGGATAATGACACTGAATACCTGGGTGTTCCAAGTTCGAATCCAGTCGGTTCGACAGTACAACTTTACCTTAGGGATGTAAGCAACCTTCTCGTGGTCCTTTCCGTAAGTACCCGATGTATTTTCAGACAGATGTCTAACTAGAAAAATATCGGGGAAACTAATTCCAACACTAGAACCATCTGATTCACATTAAAGAAGAAGAAGAATAAATGTGTATACATAGATGCGTTAATTCAATCTGAGCTTTCAGTAATAAACAGTGTATATTACATTTAAAAGCAACAAATCGAGAGACCGATCACAGATTATTATTTATAGAATATTAAAATAATAACCCGCCCAGGAAAATATAAGAAAATACTAAAACAGACCAAGTTTGTATCACGTTCATCACCCCTTACTAAAATAAACAAAGACATATATAATTTCACTAAACCTTATGACGCGAATCATTATTCTTATTTTGATTAAAATCCATTCCATTCTATGATTTTAATTTAGACAAAATACCTCAAATGTAACGCTTAAGTTAAGGGAGTGTTAAAACAGAATTAAAATCAATGGAATTGTACAGTTTGCTTCTGATGACTGCGAATCAAATTTCATAAAAATCTAAATTAAACGAGAGATCAAAACCATTTAACCACTTTACAATCCCATTAAAATAATCAAAAGTGAAAATATTTATCAATTAATGTACAATATCAATTTTTTAATTAAAAAAAAAATTGTAGTTATCAACATTTTCACGAGAGGCGTCCATCCTCTATTTAACACAATTGCATGCAATAATAAAAGGCCTGTCTGAAAGGTATCCGACCTTAGACCAGAAAACATACTACAAATACGTGAATTGCTTAAGACTTTTTTCCCTTTCAAAGAAGGCCCCTTGTGCTTGCACAAACTTAGCAACAAATCCATCAACTGCCGAAAACATCTGTGCAAGTCTTCTTTTGCAATGATGTTCATCTCCGCCGTCGCTTTCCGCATTATCTCTTTTTTCGCACCCTCTCAATAACAGCTGCCCTCCAAGCAGTTTAAGGGCATGCATGAACGATGGCCCTCCTTCGCTGATGTGCTGAAATGTTTGAATCGGTTGAACCGCTCCCTAATTTGTGTCACACATCGCATCTGAGTCTAACACGACGGCGGATATGAACACTATTTAAAAAAAAGACTTCCAAAGGTGTTTCCGGCAGTGGATGGATCGCTAGACTAAATGTATGTCAGCACAAAGGGCCTAATATGAAGAGGATTTAGGGTCCGAACCCCGGCACGTATTTGAAATATTTGTTCTGTCGGATACTATTTAGACAGGGCCTTTATGTATATATATATATATATATATATATATATATATATATATATATATATATATATATATATATATATATATATATATATATATATAATGTTCGGCTCCACAGATCAGGGTTTAAAATTACTTTAAGAAACTTTACATGATTATTAATGACTTTTAAATAATTTGGCCACAACTTTTGCGGAGCTTGTTTGAGGAGCCTATTTACGATGCATCAGTGTTTTTTTGTGATATTTAACATTTGCATATTTTGAGATTAAAAGGTTGGCCTATATTACCTCCGTACGCCATTTACGTTTCCTTGTAATTTTTTAAAAAATAATGACAGTATTCTTCCTAGCATAAATGTTCGTCTTGATATTTTATGGAATTTCACTTTGAAGACGTGGCAACTTGGATTTGTTCAATTAGGCTCAGAATTATGTCCAAAAACATGTGTAACACTTTTGTACTGAAAATGACTATTAAATAACTGCATCGTATGACTCTGATCTGTGATTTGATTTGTTTATAGTTTTGTAGCCCCATTTGAATCGCGCTATAATTTGAATTTGAAATGTGTTCCAATAAGAAACAATCTAGTCTATATGAAAGAGTTGTTTGTAGTGTATCATATATATATATATATATATATATATATATATATATATATATATATATATATATATATATATATATGTATATATATATATGTATATGTATATATATATGGTAAAATTCACCCACACCCTTCCTTCTTCTCCCTGAATCTTCTCTTATTTTTCCTCACTTTTTTCCCTCACATTTTTAATACTACAGTCCAAATAAACTTTCTCATGTTCCAAATATTTTAAATATTCCTCACCCACCCTTTCAATCACCCCCCTCCCCCACCCACTCCAATCCCTCACTCATTGCTATCATTTTCCAAATATTTCAAATATTTCACACCCTATCACGACAAATCCTCCCTCTTCCCCCTCTCATCTATCTTCTCCCATACCTCTTCTTAAATTCCCTCATTTTCTCCAAACGCTCTCTAAGACCATAACTTTCGCCCATCCACCAAAATCACAGCCCCCCTCCCTCTCTACCCATCCCCATTTTCCCTGCATACACCCCCCACACACAAACATTCCAACTCACTCTTCCCCTTCAATCTCGACCACAGCCATCTGGTCAAACACCCCCTCCCCCTCTTCCTCCAATCTCTCTCTGCAATCCATTTTACCCCTGCTCATCCCCCACCTCTTTCTCTCATCGCCAGCCACAGTAGTCCTTGCTCCCTCCACCCTTCCCCTTTTTTCTCCCACTCATTTTCATTCTCTAACAAGTACGGACGTCCAGCAAGACGCTGCCATTATTTCTCATTTTATTTTATTTTTCTTCCCAACATGTCTACCCTACATGTATCTGTGCTTGCATGATATCTTTTCCCTATATCATCATCCTGATGAAGTCTTATAAATAAAGACGAAACGTTGATGTACACATAAAAAACATCCAGTTTTTGTTTTTTCTTTTTCATTTTACCATCACGTCGGATTACCTTCATCCTTCTCTTCCCATATATATATATATATATATATATATATATATATATATATATATATATATATATATATATATATATATATATATATATATATGTATATATATATATATATGTATATATATATATATATGTATATGTATATATATATATGTATATATATATATATGTATATGTATATATATATATATGTATATATATATATGTATATATATATATATATATATATATATATATATATATATATATATATATATATATATATATATGTATGACTGTCAGTTCGACGGTTAAGTTTCCATCCCGGCTTCAGGTACTAACTGGTCTAGCCGCGCTGAAGAGATGTGATACAGCTAAACAGTCTGTATGGGGATGACTATATATATACCAACTATCCTCATTATATTAACATCAAAACGACTTATATTTTTAATTCAATACAACAAGATAATTGGTACTCTTATAGAGGGCAGGTCTGGGAAGCGCCCCCGAGTTGACGAGGCGAAAACTGACACACGATGAATTGAAGACTGGCAGACGATAAGTTCAGGCGAATAAAATCTAAGTAAAATATATATACAAAAGTAAAGAACGTAGAAAACATAGCCAAACACCTGTTATTTATTTAATGTTTATTTTTTTTCAAAGGAACCATTGTTAATCAAATTTTTTTTGTGCGCTTAACAGTTTATAAAAATTTATTTTTCCAATGTTTTTTCTTTTTAATATTTTCTGGGTATGGGTTTAGGATTAAACAGCATGCTTAGGATTAGGGTGTAGGATTATAGTTAGTTTTTCGCTTGACGTGACCTTTGCTGACATTGATCCTCGGCCTTTTGGCTAAGATCAAAGTGTAGTATCTGTTCCGATGGATACTGCACGCCTGTTCTGTGCAGTTCTAGGAGGTCCACTCTCCCAGGCTTCGCCTCCCCTCTTTGGGGAGGAGTAAGTTTATTGCTTACTGTCTGAGGCGCCCCTACCGGGGAATGCCGACGGGGCTGCCCAGGCAATTTTTAAACTCCACTTTCCCGACCCGATCTTGGGTCACATCTTACTTGTGGGAGTAAGATAAAACTGGCCTTGTGCCTAACTCCGCGAGGAGTAAATAAATATCTCAATAGATCCTTCGGCAGATTCAAAGCGCTGACACTGATCGTAGAAATTCATTTTTTTAACGCGCTGCAGATCGTATAACTTAATTTATTCCAAAAGTTATCGTCTGCTTGATTACAACCTGATGGTCTAATGACTGCTGCAACTCTATTGGTTAATAGTTTCGTCAGCTTTCGGGCGAGTTCAAGACGTGCCCGAAAATTGACGACCTGATGTCACTGAACCGCGGAGCGTTGCTTATAAGCACATATGACAATTCAAATTACAAATTTATTCTACAGAATAATTATTCAATAGCAAATGTTTAAAAATGAATTGGCACATAAAGAATACCTTTTGTAAGACCGTATGTATAATTATCTGAATAAAACACAAAAACTTCAGGTATTCTTTATGTGCCAATTAATTTCTAAACATTTTCTATTGAATAATTATTCTGTAGAATAAATTTGTAATCTGAATTGTCATATATGCTTATGCATACAAACTAGTTTAGACGACAGTAAACAGTTTGGTGTCGCTGTGAAGCTGTGAATATATACTACATATTGATCCCAGCCAAATATCCAAATAACTATAAATAATGTTTGTTATTACTTTTTAAATAGCATTTTTAAATGAATTAAAAAAATAACTGAGTTAATATATTATTGTATGACTTTTTAATGTAGTATAGTGTTGGTTTTGTTTTTATAAGGTCGACCCTTCAGGTTGTACTTTCTCAATTGATGGATTGGTAATATAGTATGTGTTTTGTTGTCATTTAACCATCCTTCAGGGACTACTTTCTTTTTTGTGGGGAGCTGGGTGTGTACTATCTTTCATGTTATTATGACACCATACTCGCAGGCATTGCCTTCTTCTTTTGATGGGACCTTATTGCTAGGTAATGCCTGCTCTATTTGGGATTGGCTATTGTGATATCTGTTCAGTTGTCATGGTAACATACTACTTGCATTACCTTTTCAATCGATTGCTAGTTCAGTATATGTTAGTTCATCATGATATCATCATCGCATGAATTACACCTTCTTTAGGACAAGGAAGGGGCCAATAATCACAGGCCTTACTTTCTACATTGGAGGAGAGTGGTGCTCTATTTTTATTCGCCATGCTACTTTACTCCCAAAGAGTTACTTTCTCTTTGGGGGCAAGTATTGTGTATGTTCGTTCTTAACGATACCATGCTCAAAGTATTACATTCTTCTTTCTTGGAGCGATGAGTTAGTGTACTATCTATTTGTTTGTCCTGATATAATCTTTCTCGACATTAATGTCTTCATTTAATGGGGAGGGGGGGGTCAGCTTTTTATCGTTCGTTTAGATATCACCCTCTCAGTCATTACCTACTCCAATTGAGGTTATTATATGTGCTTCTCTCACTATGTGTTCATGCTCTTTACCTAGGAAAAGTATGCGACCGGATTGAGCATATATTTACTAGTATATATATATATATATATATATATATATATATATATATATATATATTGTCACGAATGCCGCCGGTCGGGACCACCGAAATACCTTACGTGACAATGATAAAAAAAAAGTTTTTAAAAAAAAGTTTTAAAAA
>OY744519.1:196906272-196928772 GCA_963556195.1 Sepiola atlantica | reverse complement strand
ATATAAGAAGTATTCTTATCTCAATGCATTAATAAGAGCGTTAGTGTAAAACACACTATCGGTGAACTAATAATCATTGAATAAAGCGAATACCGACTGTACTTTTTATTTATTGGTAAGACACCTTCCAAACATATAAATGAATAATCATATACGTCGAGCTACGTATTCTTTTCCTGCGAGGATAGGAATTTTATATCTTGCTTGCCGGTGGCCATATGTTAAATTTCTACGTTAAAAAAATTGGGAATAATTTTGAAGACGATGATAGGCCTTTTTCCTCACTATTTTACATCAGTAAAAATGTATTTTTCATGAAGAACTGACATTATATCCACATCAGTCAATATCAAGTGCAGCCCAATTCATTTCGTTAAACGATAATTGGTTTACACCAGGCGTTTTTAACCTCGTACAGCAGTGACGTTATTTCTAGATATTGATTTTTTGTACTTACTAGTTTTCTATTGCTCATGTCTAGATATATTTTAGGAACTCGACCATCTTTTGAACCAGAAATAACGACTTCTTCCGACACAGATTCACGTAAACACCGGAAAATTCAAATAAAAAGAAACCGGCTTTCTCAATTATGAGACAACTGTTTTATAAAAAAAGCCATATATAATTTTAATTTTTCACGAGAACGTTTAATTAAAATTTATATTTCGAGAATTTTTCTCAACCATTTTTAAATCATGGTCTGCTAGTTTTGTGTTGCGAAGTGTTTACTTTCCTGGCAAAAATTAATCAGGCTTTCTGGAGAATGAATCGCCCTTCCTTACGCGGTAAATAAAATATCATGTATATCAATTGCTTAAATTTCGTCTGCTTGCCTGAGAATTAAAAAACCGCTTCGGCATATCCGGTTGTTTACGAAAAGTTTTCTCTGGGTCAAAAGCGGGAGAAGTACTTATATTTGCAAAAGGCTAACATAACATTAAGGCATTGCTTTCTGTCAGATGCCCGAATTGAAAGTATGTGGAACCTGGACACTAATTATATGGTGTGGAATTTTACTTTTTCAAATTTTAAATCTTGGCCTTTGCCAACTTATCTATCCCAGGGACTTCCTCTGATGATAAGATGTTGATTTTTGAAAAGCCTGGCTTAAAGAAAATTTAACTGGATAAATTGCCTTTTTGCGGAATATACCTTGCTCTGAGCAACTAAATAGAAATACGATTTGACTTTTGCTTTTCTAATTCCTTTTTATCATTCTACATATCTATCTGCTCTATCCTGGATATTGAGCTGTATACTTTTCACAATAGGTTTTACCTTTCCTAAAAGTTCGCTTTAATTTACCACTTTATATATATATGTATATATATATGCGTGTTTCTATATATATATATATATATATATATATATATATATATATATATATATATATATGTGTGTGTGTGTGTGTGTTTATACATATATATGTGCGTGTTTATATATATATATATATACACCAAGTTATAATTATTTTACACTAAAAACTGATGTTGAAGGATAGATGTTCACAGGAAAATACCGTTTATAAACGTTATTTTTTCTGTGAACATCTATCATTCACTATCATTTTCCAGGGTAAAATAATGAACACTTTGTAAAATAGCTATAAGTACGCACTATATAGCTATAGCTGACTTCATGTTATAAAATGATCTTAAATTTGAAGAACTGTGATTTTTTAATAGGAACACACACCCACGTGCATATATATATATATATATATATATATATATATATATATATATATATATATATGGATATCTCTTCGGAAACTAGAAGACGGCATTTTACACATACATAAACAGAGGCTGAAGAAAGTCCGTCATAGGAGGCGATCTATAGGTCCCCTTTGTTTCGATTTAAATCCGAGGGTACTGATGTTTCTTCCCTAAATGCATCACGCTTTATTTACTTTTCTTAATCATCACGTATTCTGCTTTGGTTTCCTCCACTAACTGAACACATAGCATTTATTTCATATAATTGTCCCTGTCTATTTTTAAAATATACATTTTCTCTTGATAATATATTCAAGATATCTTCAAAATACTTCCTCAGTCAATTTGCTAAATCAAATTATAGAAATAAACCACAACTGCTAACATCCCATTCTTTCTCTTTATGTTATTATTAGTCGCAATTCATTCAAAAAAAATCTATAAAGAAATAGTCATATTTGAAAACACTCTAAGAATGATTGCTTTTTTCATAATATAATTCATTTGATTAAGAGAATACGTAAAAAAGCTTATAAATAAAGAAGCGAATTTTGAAACAACGTGATTTCATTTTTTTACTACATACTTCTCGATTTTTTCTTTAATTGTTTCATATCGTCAAATAATTATGACATCTTATTAATGTCGTTTTTATTTTTTCTGTTTCAATACGGTATTAATCTTTTTCTTGAATTGTAATTTATTCACCATCATCACCATCATAGTTGTAATCACTCATTGAGGAGGAACACTTCTTTAGTTTCCGACACGTTATTTGTGACTGACATATAAGTAGTTTTGGGATAGTTGCTACGCTAGACACTCCAGTTTAGCGACGCTATTTGCCCATAGCTAGGTGTCTATAAGTAAATAGAGCCTGACATTTTTAGTTCAGAACATCTTTATTTATTCCCATGCAATTAATTTTGACTGCATTACATGATGCATTTTCTTGTTTTCTCATAAAACTAAGGCATCTTTAACAGGTTTCGTCAGAGGTAGTTAACACATTCGAAACGGCAATCTTAATTTCAAAAGAAACAATCGATATTTTTGAAAATTAATTCTTCATCGAATGATGCTGTTTATTGTAAGAACGAGATACATAGTCAATGTTTATCTCTTAAAAATGTGTTTTAATCAAAATAATATAAGCATTTTCATAATATTCATCTTCTTTATTTATTTTCTATTGGCATAATGTGCATGCCACATCTATAATAGAAACAACAGGATTCATATAACAAATTCATAAATTGGTTATAATATTATTTTACTGTCAGAGTAGAAGAAAGGGTTAGCGTTAGGGTAAGTGTTAGATTGTGATAAGTTCAATATTAAAGCCCAGGAACTAATTCTAACGATCTTCTGTTCCTTGGTTCATTTTCGTATGGTGTTAGCTGAGTCCGGTGTACTGTATTGGTGTGGGATTATGAAGTGATGTTTCTTGCAATTTCTGTTCCTTGGTTCGTGTTGTGGTGTTCTTCGTGCGGTTTTGTTTTGTTTTTGAGGGATTGTTCCTAGTACTTCTACGATTATTGTTATTATACTAACTTTCTTCATGCTCCATATTCATTTCAGTACTCCGGCTTGTTCTGTGTATTTGCTTCGTTTTTCCGTGTCTCTGATCTTCACTCTGTGGGCTGCTGTACCGGCGAAGTCTACAATTTTACAAGGTTTTTCCATCTTGTTGATTATAATAACATCAGGTCTCCTTGCTTGTATGAGTTTATATGTTTGTATATCCATATCCCAGAGGATGTTGTGTTTTCTGTTATTGTTATTATTATTAGTATTATTTCACAATAAAACAAATATTAACTTAAAATTTAATTTTTAGAATAAACTTATCTATTTAACTATTAAAAGAAAACATTTGTTAGTCATTGTAATCAATTTATTTTTTCAAATAAATTATTCAAAAATAATCTAAGTTGTTGGTGTGTGTGTGTATATACATAGGTATCTGTGTAAACTTAACTAGAAGTTATCATTTGAATTTCACAATCTAACTGGAACCTTTTTTTTTGAACATTATCCTTTCTTACTTAAATCTCTGTATTTAATAATAATAACAATATCTGTTAAATATCCTGATATCTTCCACTGGTAAACCAATTCCTTTTACTGTCCTGCTGGTCCAATTGTTATTCATTTCCTCAAATCCAACATGGCTACCAGACTCTTATAGATTCTAACCTTGGTGGCCATTCCTCAAACCAAGGGAAGTAACCCATATGACATTAACAGTCTCCCTCTATTCTTCTTTCCTACTTCTCACACTTTTGTTGGATTATGATCACTAAAAAAAAACTAGTGACTAATTCGATCAGGGCATGAGTGAAGACACTCTGTCTATTGAGGCAATTACGTGATCTATACGTAAAGGCCACTGTGGAATAAAAGGCAGGATAATGTACAGCTCTCCATGTGAGTTTATGTAAATATAGTAATATAATCAAAATATACTTTTAATGCAAATAGTCAATGATATGAATTGAGTTCATTCTTTTGGGTAAGTAATACATCATTTTAATGAAGCATTTTAATTAAGCTGTTACGACACCTAACGAAACCGAATTACCTTCCTTGAACCATTTCGGGAGTTAAGAGTTATCTCCCTTGGAAAATGGTCCTCTGCCAGGAGAGAAAGAAAATAAAGGCCACGGCGGCAGACTGTGAATATATTAATCGCGTCCAGCGGTCAATTAACTCATTAATTTATTCTGTGTTCAGTTTTAATAAATCTGGTAAACGTCTCTCTTGAAAGTTCATCTATTTATTTAAAAGTTATTATTTATAATTAACCTAAATTACGAGGTTATAACAAAAGCATTTTTAATGTTTACTTTAAAAAAACATTTTATCTTCTTTGTTACTCATAAAATCAGTTTTTTTCGACATGCTCTACTACAATGTATCATAATTATTAATACTTACCTGTGAAGTTTGACAGTACACATTTTTGAAAATCGCCAATATACATTAATTTCATATGCGTTTCCCAACAAATAATTTGGCAGGTACAATGTTAATCTAGTAAATCACTGAGGCGTAGCGCAAGTAAAGCACATGCGAAACCATACAGACGTGTTACAGGAAAATAGAAAAACAGATGTTTTGGGTTTCATCAATGTCGGATATATTGCCAATATTGTAACAATGACGAAGCGGAAGGAAGCACACAAAACTTGTTTACGCATGCTCAAAAAATCAATTTAGATCAGGACATAAAAAATACAATTTTATACGAAATTAAATAACCCGGTAACAGACGCCGGTGTTTTCTTTTGAAAACATCTGTATTTGTCTGTTTATCTGTGAAATGCGGGAGGGATATCCGCTATAGTATAAAAAAGACGAAACAAGATAAAATGTTAAAATCCAATCCAATAAAAAATATAGTTTTGTATTTAAGACGAGCATTGTCAGCTGACACACACACACATGTATTCATCGCTGTTATTCTAGAGTTATTTGCTCTTAGGAAATGTCTTAGTTTTCACTAAATGTGGCTCTTCAGAACGGTTCAATATGCTTACGCCCATGCAACGGTACAGATACCCTTTGAGCAAAGCTCAGCACGACATCCAGATTACTATCAATAAAAGCATCCTGCCAAACTCGTCTCTCAGACAAAGTGAGCTTGATAAACAGAACACCTTAGACATCAGCGTTGATGATAATGTTTGACCGTAGATTGAACACTGAGACGAGCCTGGAAAATTCAGCCTACTAGTCTTCCGATACCTTTACAATAGTGAATTAAGTCATTTGTCACTATATTATATGTTCACTTACCGACACGTGTATAAAACATTATACACACATAGCGTCGTCGACACTTGGTTCTTTCCTTTATGAAGATGCAAAACTACTCAACCGCGGATGTTTATAAAGCAATATTACAAACAGAATAGCAGAGAAAAAATAAGGTAGACGGGTTATTTGTGTTCGCATGAGAAAAAGAGGGGCAGGAGTGAAAGACAGATATATAGATAAACGGATAGCACGTCTCGCTACACTCATCCACATTGTGCTCTTTGCCCCCATTGGTGATAATGTCATAGGCACGTGTTTTCTACTGGGAGTTTTGCCAGTAAAGGCGATCGAAAATCTCCTCAAAGAATTCAGTAATTTTCACGACTTCCGTCTAAGTTTACCTTTGATACACACCTATATATATATATATATATATATATATATATATATATATATATATATATATATATAAATGCATACAATAAAGTCAGTGCATCAATATGGTTTTCAGTTTTTCAAACTAAAAGAGAAGATTTTGGGGAGGAGACTTTAATAGACATGGGTCGTATATTAAATTGTTTTGTGTTAGAATAAATGTTTTTTTTCTGAAACACGTGTAAGAAGTCTTTATTTCTATAACTTATCAGATAGCATAATTTTTCTGCGATATTGGATGTTATACCAGAGATACTTCTAACGGAACCTTTTGTTACTTTAATATTCACCAACACGATACGTAAGAGGCTACTGTACATTTCGAGACATATCAATAGAACTATCGTAAGTAGGATGTTTAGTAGCGAGATGTTTGTTCACTTTTCATGTAAACTTCTGCATGTTGGTGCAGACTGAGAAACAGAAAGTAAGAAGAGATTTCTAAGAGCTAAAAGTTTGTGAAAATAAGCTATTAGAGTAGAACGCCCGGGGCCATTAACGGTAAATCAGTGGGGTCTAGCTGATTGTCGGGTTTGTAGAACAATTTACATCGATGGAGAACCAAAGAAGGAAGTAAATAAGAGCACATACAATTTAATTATTTGGTAAACATATACAGGGAAATTAGATTGCGGCGATGGGGCAGGTGCTGGTGTTTGCAAGACAGTGTTGGAGTCATTAAATTATATATTCTTTTTGGACCCTGTCTAAGAGAAACAGTCTAGTGGCTGGTGGATTAGCCCAGATGAGATAAGCATACTTCATGAATAAGTGAATGGTAGATTTGTAGAGAGATATTGTTGCAATTAATCTTACCTGTGAATGTAAGGCCGATGAGTGTGACTGTTAGACTCAGCCATGCTGATTCATTAGTGATTTTGAAATAAGTTGTTAATTACTTATTTAATTGAAATATATAGAGATATAGATATATAGAAAAGTAGTAGTGGATTTTCACAATTCTAGAAATGGAAATAGGTCAGCGTTGGAAGTAAGACAGAAACAAGTGATTTGTCTCATATATATATATATCTATCTATCTATATATATATATATATATATATATATATATATATATATATATATATATATATATATATATATATATATATATATATATATATATATATATATATATATATATATATATATATATATCTATATAGTATAATTCTTTATTTATGCAAACATTATTGCTTACATATGCGCATAAATGTTTCGGCTGTATCTTCCTCAGGGAGTCAACCTGTTTAGACCAAAGAAGACTAAATAATTTTGGAAAACTTTTCCTTTAAATAAATATTTTGGGGGATGAGATAATTCTTATAATTTAGTATCGGGTTACATTCTATACTTGTTAAATCTTTAAATTAGTTTCTATATTTTTCTATAATTTGTATTTCACGCCTTTTCATTTTTCCTTAGTCGTGATTCCATTCTTCTTTATTTAACATGTCAAAGTGTGAATCTATTTACAAAAATATGCAAGAATAAATACATGATCTATATATAAATTGCACATGTGTGAACAAATTAATAGATACACCAGTACATATATAAACAAACATATATATATATATATATATATATATATATATGATTATTTTTATTTACACAGACATGTACACAATCTGCGACACTGGCATGTCGATGTGATCGATCAACAGTTATTATAAACTGAGATCTCATCAGTGAGAGTTAGAATCCGATCTTAACCTCAGATCATATTTGGAGATAATCCAAATATGATCTGAGGTTAAGATTGGATTCTAACTCTTCCTGATGAGATCTCAGTTTATAATAACTGTTGATCGATAACATCGACATGTCAGTGTCGCAGATTTTGTACATGTCTGTGTGAATAAAAATAATCATATATAAAGCTCTATTCGATATTGAGCACTTTTTATAAACCTGGTTGTGGATGTTTTACCTGGATTATTATCGTCATTATTATAAAAAACAAACACAAATATATACGTAAATATCTATACACGGATATAAACATATATACATATATATTCATTTTCAGCCATAAATATCTGGCAATATATTCAATACACACGTGCGCACATATTAATATATATACACAAGTAAATGCATGAATATATATATATATATATATATATATATATATTAACTTCCTGCACTTAAGATTGCCTTAGCATGAAAAATCGATATCTGTAGGTAATAAATAATTAATATTTATTCATAAATATCATTATAAGCCCCATTTACTAAAAGGCTTGGCACTCTGAGTACTAATAGCTTCATGCGAGGTCCAACACAGTTTGTTGTTGTAAGATCACTTTTACTGCTCGTGTAAAATACCTGCCGACTCGGTATTTACAAAGTTAAATTCCTTCGTAATTATTAGCTAATTCAAGGTGGCCAACTGCGAATCAGTGGCGGTTTGTGATCGGAGTTCGAGCCCGCGGACTGTCGGGAATTAACTTCCTGCACTGAAGATTGCGTTAGCATGAAACATCGATGTATGTAGTTAATAAATAATTAATATTTATTTATAAATATTATATATATATATATATATATATAAATTTGTTAAACTGTTATTTTCATAGCAATATTTCTTGATTACGCAATACTTCAACATACTGATGTAATGTGCGTGAGTGTGTTCTATCATACATTTCCAGTACAATTTATTTATCTAAGAGTAAGTGTTTTAAATCCCATAAACACATGCGAATTAGTAATGTTGCTATACGCTCGTAACACAGTACATCGTAATATCCGCAGCAAATGGAATATAACTATAACTTAATGTATTTCTTGTTGTTTATGAACATTTCCTATTTAACTATACTGAGTAAGTGTTATAATTGTTTTAATTAAATTAACTATTTAGATAGTTATTGGTGTGTGGATGGGGTTAGAGCTAAGAGCGGTATTCAATTTTTTTAAAAATATTATCTATTTAATAGTTTTTTAAATTAAATAATACTATTGTTTATGTTGTGCTTTTTCTAATATTTAACAAAAATATTTTGATGATTACCGGGTAAATATTTTTTAATTGATAGTTTTGCCAGATTGTGTGTAGCCTGCAGAATGTTACGAACAAGATAATTTATTTTAAATGACAGAGTAATTCTTGTTTTATTTTTATGTAAATACTATCATTATCTACTTTCTCTGAAATTATTTAATGGTGTACTGATTTTAGTAAATTGCTATTACAAACATTTAGAATTTAACTTATAAACGATTGTTTGAATTTAATTTAAATCTTTTTTCTTACAAAAAAAAGGAACCATTTCTAAAATAATATTTGTGAATCATCTCCCTTAAAACAATGTGCAAATACATGCATGCACTAATATATATATATATATATATATATATATATATATATATATATATATACAATAATTAATTTTAATTCTCAATATATAATTTCTTTTAAATAGTAAAAGGTTCTTCTACATTTATTGGAGACTCTGAAATCTATTTCTTTACCTGTAAATATTTATTTTGTGGGTTCTAAATTCGGGTTTAGTCAATTATAATCAGAACCTAACATCTACCTTGTTAGTGTTTTTCTTTTGTGTTTCCCTCTTTCACAATCAAATATTCAACATCACTTGAAGTTTTTTAAAAGTGACTTGTCACCCTGGTATAAGTGTGTAAATAAAACAATATACACATACAAAAACATACACACACATACACATATGTATCCTTATATATATATATATATATATATATATATATATATATATATATATATATATATATATATTCAATTAACTTAATTTATATTCCCTGTGAAACTGCTTTTTTGCTGCGGTCTATATCTGGCAGCCATTTTGTTGTGTATTATTCTCTACACAGTCGGAGAAGAATAAAATAGTATTCTTCTTCTGGTCTAATTATTTTTGAAAAAGGGATGTCTTTTCCCGAAGTATCAAATAGTGATTTTTAATCACCCGGACAACACACGAACAGCTAAAACACTCTTGCTGTTATGTAAGAAAAAAAAAAAAAAGGAAAAAAAAAGAAAAATAAATAATAAGTCTTATATCGTATTCGATTTATTGTTATTGTTTTTGTTCCTTTCCTTTCAACTTGCATCTTACCCGGAATTGCATTGCCCACAGCCTTTCAAAAACTTACTACTATATATTCAATTGTTGGAAGGTAATTGTGAATCTATATATTAAGTTTGTTATTCTTTTCTATTTTTCAACTTAACAATCTATGTAGTTCCTCTGATGATAAGATTTTAATCTTTGAAAAGCCTTGGCTTAAGGAAAGATAAATACATATGTTTTTACTGATACACCTTGCAGATAGATGTTTTATTCGTACATCTTTATCTCTCGTCTTTCATTTATCTTTTATAACTGCTCTATCTCGTGTATTAAGCTTAACCCATTTAACTATAGATTATATCCTCAAAAAGTATAATTTTAGTTTCATATTTTCGTTTCATATATATATATATATATATATATATATATATATATATATATATATATATATATATATATACATACATTAATCATTGCAAAGTCTCATCATTGCGGCTAGATCTAACGTGATTTAAAACATAAATATCTCTCTATATCTCCCTCTCTCTTTACATGCATATATATATATATATATATATATATATATATGAAGAGTTCGAATGCAAACCGCGATAAACGCCATTAAAAAAATTACAAACTTAGAACTATAAAAAGTGTTACCTTTCAACACTAGACCACACAATCACATTACTTTTTACATAATGTGATACCGGAATAATTAATGTTTGCTTTCAATTAAAATATGCTTATATTTGAAGTCTATATTTAATATATTCGTTCTTTTATTTATTAAATTCTAAATTTAAACAATTAAACAATTATCGCGTTTTGAATTCGAACTCTTCATATATATATATATATATATATATATATATATATATCTATATATATATATATATATATATAGAGAGAGAGAGAGAGAGAGAGAGAGAGATATATAGAGAGAGAGAGTTAGAGAGAGAGAGAGAGAGGGGAGAGGGAGTGAGACCGAGAATTATGTGATAGAATGATCGAAAAGGCATTTAACGATGCATTTCTGAGAGAGAGATCCGGATCTGAAGATTTTTATTTTTACTTTCCGTTCGATTATTTCGATTAAGCATTTTTAGATCCGTTTACCTCGAGCTTTACTTACTTTTACTTATCTTCTCTGATCGGAAACGGATTTCTTTTTTTTTTAGATGCGCTTTCTCATCTGTACAAGATGCGCTGGTCGTCGGTCGTCCGACCTGTGTCTGTTGTACATGCAATTATAATCGCTAAAGTTGCCGACTAAATGGCGAGAGCCATTCTGTGTAAAATACAGCACAAGTGTCTCTAATATAAGATTTGTCTATCGGTCGGTTTTTCCTGCTTTACTTTAAGATATTTATGGGCTATCAGGCTTAAGCAAGTATCTTAATCTTTGTCGGTCTGTCACGATTTAGTTTATAATTTTTTTTATGGTTTTAGATGTATGCAATGTTCGTCTGTAGTTCACGCTTATGTCCCGCTTTGTTCTATATGTGTTATATTTTCTTTGTTCTGTCATGCTTTTGTTCTAAGTAGCATTGTCGCTGGTCTGTTACTGTAAATGTTGCATAGAATTGTGTAGATCTGTCAAATGCAAGTATCAAATATGACTTTTAACTATTTGTTACGATCTAAATCAATTATTGTTACTGTGCAACGCTTTTGTTAGAATTATAATGTGTTTAGTCTTTTACGAATATTTCAAATAGCATTTTCTTAGTCTGTCACGCTTGTGATTGAGATGCCATTCTTTTTGATAAGCCGACAATCCAATAGACGCATCTCAATAACTGTATTTTACAGTACAATATACGCATTTCAATACCTGTAATGTTACAATACAATAGACGCAGCTCAGTACCTGTATTGTTACAATACAATAGACGCATCTCAATACCTGTATTGTTACAATACAATAGACGCATCTCAATACCTGTATTGTTACAATACAATAGACGCATCTCAATACCTGTATTGTTACAATACAATAGACGCATCTCAATACCTGTATTGTTACAATACAATAGACGCATCTCAATACCTGTATTGTTACAATACAATAGACGCATCTCAATTCCTGTATTGTTACAATACAATAGACGCATCTCAATACCTGTATGGTCACAATACAATAGACACATCTCAATACCTGTATTGTTACAATACAATAGACGCATCTCAATACCTGTATTGTTACAATACAATAGACGCATCTCAATTCCTGTATTGTTACAATACAATAGACGCATCTCAATACCTGAAGTGTTACAATACAATAGACGCATCTCAATTCCTGTATTGTTACAATACAATAGACGCATCTCAATACCTGTTAATAGAATTATAGACACATCTTAATACCTGTATTGTTACAATACAATAGACGCATCTCAATACCTGTATTGTTACAATACAATAGACGCATCTCAATACCTGTATTGTTACAATACAATAGACGCATCTCAATACCTGTATTGTTACAATACAATAGACGCATCTCAATTCCTGTATCTATTGTGAAACAAAAAAGCGACTCACACCTTATAGACAACTAGAATTGTCGAGAGATATGCTGTATTGTTTCTTAGTTAAATTGACTAGATATGATATTTCTAGGATAGTATGTTATACGTATTGAAATGTGTACTGTTTGGTTTCATTGGACTACTGTTTTTAACGTTGTCTTATTCGCACAACGGCTCGACTTTTGTGACATTCTTCAGGTGCCGAACTCGGAAAACAATATAAAATTTCAAACTAAACCCTTTATTAAATCCGCAGGTCAGATTACGGTCCTTTGCCTTCAAAGGCCAACAAGTAATAAGACAAGGAGGAGGTAGTTAACAAGTGTAATTATGTACAGAATGTACAGAAGAAATGGGTTGCCAGAGGTGTCTTCTAGATTGATCATAGCAAGGCGCTCTGTTATCGTTGTTTCATAGTGTCGCAATAGAGTGGATAACCACAACATTCCTCTTTCTCTTAATCAGACGGAGTAGAACTATTAATCATTTTCTATTGTGTTCTTAGTATCGCCTGAGGTAAGACTTGCTAAGAAGACTTGCTTAGAAGAGTTGCTTAGAATTATATAGAACTGGTTATATTAAACACTCTTATCTGCTGCGCCACGGGTCTAGAATTGCTGTTGATATACCACTAATAACACACGCATCTTTCAGAACTGTACAGGATCTTGAATTACATTCTGTTGTGAGGCCCAAATCTCTAAGTATTTGGTTGGTAGATCTATCCTTTATTCATCATTAATCCCAGATCAACTCTGACCTGGAGCTATAATAACTCTCAGAGTGCTACTTATACGTTATATTCTGTTCTGTGTATGTCATTTAACTCATACGACGGAGAGGCAATTATGTAGCTGTTGGGGTTGGACATTTGTGGACCCCTGCAACATCTGGGAAGATCCGCACAGAATAATCTTCGTCGTATTTTCGGTGTTCAAGATTGCATTCGAAATTAAGCGAAGGTGATCTCATTCTTTTTCAACTAGTCCCTCTCTCACAGAAAATACGTGGCTAGTCTCTCTTTATATAATTTACCGTTACTTTCTATAAACGGTGCTCGAATGAGCTGCAATCTACGGTTCCCTATCTCATCATCAACAACAAGAACTTGCTGGGCTGTCATAACGAACAATAAGTTTCCTTTCATCCTCCGTGTGCCTGGCGTCAGGAGAAATGCCCACAAACAGAACTTGTTTACGAAGGTTTCATGTTTGGCGAAAACATTGTCACAGAACTGGTATCCCATATATAATAAGATAGTCAGATGCACATCTAATGTCAATACATTTTACTCATATTCTGATTCTACAAGTTATGAAACTTATTTTACTATATTAACCATGTACAATGTTCCAGCCTTAACAATCTAAATGAATGCATGGACTACGGGTAAAGTGAGCTTTAATTTCTATCCAAGGGATCTGCCTGCTCGGCCACTGATATAACCTTGCGAAATGGAAAAAAAAACCTCTTTTCACGAAGTTCGGTTTTTCGGCTAACACTTAGTATATCTAAGTAACCCCTATCCTCGAGTACGCCTTCGGTCTTGGTATCCAGTCTGCCATCAGTAAATAACATCCCTGTATCGTTATTAATCCTAGGTCCACTTCTACACCAAGTGGTTGTAATTATCATTTCTTACATATAATTGGTAAATAAAATATATTCTGGATACAATATCTGTGATGTTTAGAGAATACAGAGTAACCATTATTACAAGGTTTCTATACGATCCGAAGTAGTTGTCCATGTAATGTTCCATTGTAGGAAGTACATAAAATTCTTCATGAGCCGACTATGTATGTGCAATTATACACACACAAAATAAAATAATATATGGATATTTAAAGATATAAATAACTTAATAATTTTATTAAATACATGTTTTTAGATGTATCCAAGGGAGTCTAAAGTGAGTCAGTGTAGTCACTGCCGATTTCGGGGTCTGCATCATATCGCCTAAGACGGAAACAGCAAACTGACTGATGAAGCGTTAGACCACCTCCTTGAAAATATGTGTGTGCTATGTATATCAACATTGCTTTTATTTCGGAAGTGAGTAGTTGTGACAGAATTTTATAGAAAAACGTATGTCAGCTTCAGCCAAAGAGATTATCCTTACTATCCAGTTAATATATAATTCTAACCCTAACTTTCTTCTTTCGATTGAGTTACCTTGGCATAGATTCGTATTCGGGTATCCTTAAGAACAAGAATTAATGAAAAAAAAACAACAAAAACGTGCCAGTGAGTCTTGCCTAGATTGATTTAATAAGTGAATATAAAAAAAATCGTGCCATTCATTCATAATAATAATTGTATCGCATTGCAGTTTATTACATAAAAAGCGTACTCCTATTGACTGACACGATACGTACGGTATTTAGACAACCAACGGAAGCGAATATAACATATTATCATCATATCTGAAAAATAAAAGAACGCAATTATCATGTTGATTATCCTGCCGGCAATAGCAACTCCCATGTTTAACGACCTCATTAATCGATATACGATTAGTTTCCGGCTTCAGAGTCTCTTTGACTCCGAGCACATCTTCCGAGCTCTGATGTAATCGAAATAGTTTTTTATACTGAGATCAAATAAAAAACCACTTAGCATTAATGCATTTTAGAAAACAAGTTGCCGATTGCTTAGACGATTAATATTCAAAGATATCTTTCGTTCAGACACACACATAAGCATACACACGTACACACAAATGCGCACGAGTGTTGAATAAAAGATACTGATACTCACACAAAAAAAAGCGTTACATGAACGAATATTTGACCTCGTATTCTGACACTATTCACTTTTTCAAATGCTAAGCGTCTACCTTCTAATACGTTAGGATTTATTTTTGCATTTTGTCATCTATTATCTTTATTTGAAAGTCATTGTCGACCTGAACTACCTAAACAGTAATAGAGGAGTTTAAATTGAGCAAAGAAAAAAGAGAGAGAGGGAAGGAAAAAAGAAATATGTAAAGGCGTGATGTGATGTATGCACACTTCATCAATTTACATTTTCATAAAGTTTGAAATAGGTAAACTTAGCTGTAAATATATACCTTGTCTAATTCTGCCAATTAATTTACATTTTATTCATTAATAAATAGGTATATACGCATATAAAAAATGTATCTGTGTGTATGTCCGCCTGATCTTTGTGTCTTATTCTCACCCAAACCGTTGGGCAGAATTGCTTGAAAATTGTTATGTGGGCTACATACCTCTCAATTAATGGCATACGCTATATAAGAAATATATCACTTCAACGCTGGAGTTTTTCCCGGGGAGTGGCATCCCCACTGAAATCTGTTTTTCCTTAGATTCAAATGAGGTTTAAACCGTAGGTAAATTACTAAAAATGATGTATATTCGCAAGATTCCAGCTAATTTTGATAATATTAAAGGTGTCCCCGGGAGCGAAACCCGCCCCTCACTGAATACAGTTTTCCCTTTGATTAAAATGATATATATATATATATATATATATACCTACACATACATATATATAGATATACATATATATATATATATATATATATATACATATACATATATATATACACACATATAATTTTAATCATATATATATATATATATATATATATATATATATATATATATAGATACATATATATGTATATAATCAAATAGAATACATGTCTGTTTTTGCATGTCTGTCCCTAAAAACGAAGACATACTACGATATGCACTTTCAATATAATATTATTCACATGTACAATTTGCCTGTGCACATAATAGAAGTGTGTATATATATATATATATATATATATATATATATATATATATATATATATAGTTATTTACATGCACATATTTTGTCGTTTCATCAGTGCGACTAGACTTAGTAAAATTCGAAACTGAGCCCCCAGTGACTAAATTCGGCTGTCTACATATTGAACAAAGACTTTACTAGTTTTAGTGCGAGTAAATGTATCGCATTATAATTGATATTATTAATTGATGTTAGGAATGTGTATATGGTTAAATACATATTTTTTGTATTATAGAATGCACTCTAAAACTAATGAACTAATTAACGTTTTCATATTATGTTTTGTGAATTTATGATTTCGGGGTGAGGCAGTAAATTCGCAAACCCTAGCTTTATGTTATAGCTAGGTGTTATATACTTGAGAAACAAATCAAAAAAAAAATAGAGACAGGAAATGCTCTGCATAAAATATTGTGTCATATAATGGAATAGGATTTACACTGAACCGGTGCACACGCAGAGACGGCAATGATATCAATGTTCGGGGTAAACTCCTAAACTAACGAACAGTGAGTAACTTGTACACAATTGAAAGTCTGTAAACTGTACTATTTAGGGGGGGGGGATTCTCAATAAGCATCTTCCAACTACGAAATGTAATGAATACATATAAAAAAATTGGCAGTAGCTGTCTTCAGACATGCATTCTCGTTGTATATTACACTCAATAACTCTTCCGATACATGGGAATTATATTATAAATACAAATTACGATAATTGAATATGAAAAGCATATATTCAATCAAAGTATTGATAGAAGTACTACCGCACAAATACATTCAAAACTGTATACAATGTGAAAAAAATAGTAGTTATTCACTTAAATGTGTAATAAATATAATTTATATTTTTTATCATCGAAATCGCTCCAGACAAGGCATGAATCCACTTAATATAAGTAGTTAACAAAAATAAATATTTTCATTGCAAAGATAGTAGATGCCTATTGGCATTAGATTAAGGTTATATGAAGAAGGAAAACAGTCAGAAGGAAGAGTATTCCAGAAGCCTGCGGTTCTTGGAAAGACACTACTAGAATAGGAGGTTGTATATTTTTTAAATTCGATAACAATGTTCATAACAAACTAATCCTAAACAAATACATAACATTCTATGAAAAACAAGCGACGAAACAG
Organism: Sepiola atlantica; assembly: GCA_963556195.1. Lineage (NCBI taxonomy): Eukaryota > Metazoa > Mollusca > Cephalopoda > Sepiida > Sepiolidae > Sepiola > Sepiola atlantica. The sequence goes on along the minus strand of OY744519.1, from coordinate 196,911,319 downwards.
AATCAGCAATATATACAGAAGCTAAGTTTATATCTTCCTAACAAAAAATAGAAAATAGAAAAAAGTCACAAGGTAATCCGGAACCGCTTATTTCGCTAAAGAAAAATACCTACAATGAAATTGTCTTTTTATTAAAAGCTACGGAAATAATATAAGGATAATAAGCAAATAAATACTTGAAAAATAAATCAAAAATGGAGAAATATATTGAACATAAATTAAGAGAGAAATACCAAAAGGTGCGATAAAATGGTTTAACAATCTTAACAATATGATAAATCGTACATTTACACAGTTCAATATAACTGACTTTTACGCTTCCACAAGAAATACACACTTGATTTTGAATTGGAATAAGCTCATCGATATATAAATATCCATGTTAGCAATGCACAACTAATTAAACATTGGAAGAAGCAATAGTGATCCATTTCAATAAGATATTTATCAAAAAGACGAAAATTGAATATTTGCTCTGTCGATGGTGTCCGATAGTTGTGCATTAATATAAGAGTAATCCAGAATGTATATAAAAAAGCTTTTATTTATACGAAGCAGAGAAAATATCACTATTTAAAAGGATTATGGTCCGATCATAATTCTTTAACACAGTTACCAGAAATTTAAATATAAAAGAAATGTAATGATACAAATTAAAAATAAATATGCTTTGACATTTAAAGCAGCATTAATCCCCAAAAATAGTCGGTGCTACGAAATCAGGCTATCTGAGAATATCAGCTTCCTGACCTAATATATTGTACCACACATTGATGTGTTATTGTTTATTTCTTTCTCTTTCAAAAACGCAATCATGTTTTGCAAAATCCAAAACAAAAATAAAGCAAGTTCCCTCTCTCCCCTTAACCTTTTTTCACTCAACCAAACACCATGAATAAATACTTGAACATATAACGAACTTGAAGCATATACACATTTACCAAAACGAACAGATTCGGCATTAAATACCTCGAAAACGGGTGATATGCCGTACAACAAAATAACCAACGAACCAAACCTCTGAATATAGTTAATTTTGTAGAGATATATTTTAATCAACACAATGAAACATACAGCCTCATAGCAAACAAAACAATATCCCATTATATAATGATAAGCAGTATGAACATTCATCGTTAGTTTTAAAGCAAACCCTTAGGTTATCACTAACATATTTAACAAATGAAATAAAAGCTTTTAAGCTCAGCGGACCTGATATAACATAACAATGCAAAAAGATGTGCAAGTGTATTAAAATTGATAGAAATCAAGAGCTGGTCTAATCTGAGTAATAACAACTAAATAAAATAACAATCGAAAACAAATATCTCTCAGCATAATAGATACACATTAACTAAAACAATAAGTGTAAAATATTATTTATAAAAAATTGCCTAATATATATATATATATATATATATATATATATATATATATATATATATATATATATTGGTACACATCTCATGTAATAAATAAAAATAAACCAAATCAAAAAAACAATAAGCAATAATAGTAATATTAATGTTATCAGCGCTAATAATACCAACTTATGTAATTGTGGAATATTAACGTAATTGTATTTTAACGAATTAATGTTTAGCAGCTAATTACCTATACACACAACGATAAATAATAATAGCAGCAATGTATAACACGCATACATACAGCCCACTGAAAATAATTGCAAGCGTAGGTATAATAACCATATGAGGAAATTTAAAAGTGAACAATATAGAAATAGCACTACCCTGTCTTAATCTGTGTGGTAATAAATAATGATGATACTACTTCATTTTCCTCTCCCCCTACTAATCCGCCTCCTTCTAATCCTACCACAAACACCACTACTACTATTACTAAAACTACTATTACTACTGCTACTAATGCTACTACTACAAATAATGATAATCATAATAACCGCCATGATATCAATGTAGACGTCTTAAATTAATTCATTTCTTCCTGCAATATAAATTGCAGAAACTCTTAAATATGCTTAGTAAATAAATATTTAATGAGAAACATAAAAAAACAAAGTTAATTTATTAAACAAGAAAACTAGAATTCATCGCTAAATGCAGACATCGAAACAAATATTGGCTTTGCTATTTAATCTTGGATATAGAAATTAAATATGTTTTAGAATACGAACTAATTTAAACAAAATGTTTTTTAACATATTTCACCTTAAACAAGGCAGTCCACCACTGTAAACGTAAGGGGCTACTGTAATTAGAATGTAGGTTTGGGGTGTCATCCCAAGTTAGGAGCTGTGTAGCGAGATATGTGTACATTTGTTTTACACCTCTGCATGTTGTTACAGTCAGGGAAACAGGAAGCGGTGGGGGAGTTCCAGAGACCGAGAGCACAAAGAAAGAAGCTATTAGAGTAGAAGGCTCTCCGGCATCTGGAGACCTCAACAGTGATGGATGTGATTTAGCTGATTGTCGAGTTGGTCTATTGTATTTACGTCGAAGAGGGATCAGAGCAGTCAGTTCATCGGAGCACAATCCATTGAAGTATTTGTAAAACAGGCACAACGATGCTACATTGCGGTGATGGGACAGGGGCTGGAGATTGATGTATAGTGAGGGACCTATTAAGTTAGCAACTCATTTTTTGGACCTCGTGTAAGAGGGAGAGACTCGTTGATTATGCACCATCCCAGATGTGGCAACAATATTCTATGCATGGTCGGATGGTTGCTTTGTAGATATACTAATACCTTCAAGATAACACCAGAATACCAACTGTGCATGAGTGATGACTAATTAACAATTATAATAACACAATAATATACAATAATGCAATAATTAAGCAAAAGTGAATTAAAAATATAGCATAAAAAGAATAGTCTATCAAAAAACATTAATTGATGTTAAAAATATTAACAAATATATGAAATAATGAGATACAGTCAAACGTCTACATACGAATGTAATTCGTTCCGGGACCGTAGCGGAACTGTGAACTGAACTCTCCGTCTCGTCGTGAGTGCTGCCGCCTAGCGGGCTAACCACGAAACTCTGACGCCGTATGTTGGATTTTCAATCGGGTATACAGTCGTTAATTTGATCGAATTTCACATCGTATTTGGAGGAATTGGTATCTAGAGGCAATCGTATGTAAAGGTTTGACTGTATATAAAATAAAGAATAAGAATAGACAGAAAGTATCGAGCAGATAAAACTCATCTCGTCCAGTGTCATCATCTTTCATACGTACTATATACTTTTGATAATCAGTGAAAGCCAGGAAACTGCAGTAGAATTTGAAAGTGAAACTCACTTTCTATTTTATATATACATGATAGTAAAGCTGACTAAAACAACGATTGTCTTCCACTAAAACTTTTTCTTTGTATTGTATTCACACAACCTACCTCAGTTTAAGGAGTTAATTATGTTTGAGAACATCTTCTATTTCTATTGATCTAATCAGCCACAATTTACAAGTCATTCCCCAAATTAATCCGTTATCACTGTATTTAGTTTCACTCTCCTCTCTTATTCCTACGGCATCTATCATACGCGCTTCTGTCACTCTCTCGTCCTTTATAAACTCTAAAAAGTAATAAATAAAGAAATGATGAACAGATTGTAATAGTTAATTCCAAGAAAGGCAATATTATCACAAGTAGTGATATTATTTACTCAGCAGCTAAAGTGTGAAAGTGAGTGCTAGAGAAAGAATAAAAATAATCATATTTAAAGCTCTATTTGATATTGAGCACTTTTTATAAACCAGATTGAAATTCTTTTGGATTACTACCCTGTGGATGTTTTTACCTAGATTATTACCATTATTTATATATATATATAAAATATATATATATATATATAATTACTTTAAATCGTATCTATATACCATATGCCATTATATAAGTTCCCTTTTGATTGTCACTTCAGTATTTTTTATGAATACTGAATATCTATACGTACCATCACGAACACCAAACTGTCGTAATGACTTTGTTGAATTAACTTTTACGACCCGCAGGAAATAAAACCAAGCACGAATGAATATTTAAGTGTTATAGTAAAGGCATATGCTTTATACTGAGCAGACACAAACAACCCCCCTCAGCTTTGTAGAAATATTATTGCACCGTTATGGACAGCGTGCATAAATACCAACTTAAATGATGCTAAGATGAAATTATTTCTGAGTAGATATATCGTTTGTATTTTATTTTATACACACACACACACACGCACACACATATATATATATATATATATATATATATATATATATATATATATATATATATATATATATATATATATATATATATATATATATATACGCTTAAAAAGAATTGGCCACCATTTGCTTGAAATTCCGTGATGTGTCAGTACTATAAATTAGAATATGTTAAGTTCCTGCATAAGGCTAATTGCAAAATCGATTTTGACATTTTTTAAAATTTGTCTCAATTGCAATGCGATAACGTTCCTTGTGCAGACAGAACGAATTTATAAAAAAAAAACGATGTATCTTTTCGGAAAACTTAAGCCCCCACTTTCTTTTAAAATCTCGTGTTTTGCTCTTTGTATCAGGTTTACAGGACTACCGAATTAAATATATTTATTGTTATTGTTTTACAGTAATAACCTGTCGCTTCAATTTCCTCTGTGCTCATAAGTGTTCACTAATAATATTATTTCTTTTAAACCATCGATTTCTCCTAACGAGCTTATATCTAAAAGAGATCTAGACAGGTGTCTGTCAATTTCTCTCAATAGTAGTTATTAATTCTGTACGTACAAACATTTTATACATATATATATATATATATATATATATATATACATGTATATATATATATATATATATTTATATATATATATGCATATATATATAATATATATATATGTAAACGATATATATGTATGATATATAATATATACATATATATATAATATGCATAATTTATATATATAATATATATATATAATATATATATAAATATATATGAATTAATTAAGTTCAAATATTAACTAAATGAACTAAACCATTACTTTTCAAAATGCTCAATATA